>AP025044.1:41340905-41369139 GCA_036186865.1 Eustoma russellianum
ACCCCTTGTAGATGATGTAGCAACTTGAATATTCGAATTTCGTTGATTGCGCGATCTTTCTCCAATTGATCACGAACCATTTAGACATGTAAATTGTGATGTACATCATATAATATACATAATAAAACGTATAGTCTCAGCTCCAAAAGGTGTAGAAAATTCGGCAATGAGGTGTAACCATTTTTAAATTTGAATTTTCAAGAAATCAAGAAAAATGATGGATACATGGTATATGTAACTATGGTATGACTTTGCTATTGTTTTTGCCATGTGGTGCACAATATTTTGAGGTGTTTGGAGTGTATCTTGGCTGGCCATCTTTGTATGGCAAGTATATGACGTATCGGTGACGGTTCAGTAGTAATTTGATGTGGTGATTTTTGGTTTACGAACTTTTGACTTGTCAATGTATTTTTGGAAGATTGATTACATGGAATAGATGTTGTACCCAATGGAAATCACTCTGTATCTCCGACTCTTATGAAGTGGTTTAGTAAAATATCAGTTCTTCTATGTGCATTTTATTAATTTTCATTATTTCCTCTTCAATTAAATTTCCTTAAAGTAATTATTATAAGAAATGGTATAATTATATAAGTATGTATCAAGTGAAATGACAATTATACCCTCCTAAAATGTTTAGAAAAAATTCAGCCAACGTGAGACTCTAGAACCCTCTTTACTTCTAATGCCCAACCAACCACTTTATTTGCCTCTTAAAGTAATTCTAAAAAGGCTCACACATGTAGTTAAGCCTTATGATGTTGTTCCAAGATTTGAAGAGTTTCCCTCCTCTTTTTCCCTATAGACCACCGGGTACACCATGGTTATCCGTGAGACCTCCTTTATCAAGTACTTTAGTTGCTTTTTCTTTAATCAATCCCCAAAGGCAACCAAGTAGTAAATAGCTAACACCACTAAATAGCCTTCATAATTGTGTTCCATGCACATGAAGAGTCTCCCTTCTCCTTCTTTATGTGAGACCGCCGTATACCTTCTTTCTGTACCCCATGAAACCTTCTTCAAGATTATCCTAGAAGCTTGATTCCATTTCTCTCTCATAATACTCTCAAGGGTTGATCCCAAGCTAAGCACTAAAGGCCTCTTGCAGACTTAGGCTAATCTTATATCACCCATTTCACACGGCAAGCTTGGACTTAGGAGACTCAAGACCATCTTCAAGCTCTAAATCTCATCTAGGTAAGTTGCATTCTAACTTCCAAAGTGAATTCCACATTTCAAATGGTAAAGCTCACATTTTGCCTCTTTCTCCTTACAAAAACCATGACACATAATGGTCACTAGGGGAAGATCTCTCAAACTATTAGAAGGGGCTAGCATCTTGGTGGGTCTATAGGGAAATCTAGCCTCAATCTAGCTCTTTTATTCATTTAAATGGTAGCTAATGTTCACCATTATTTTCCTCCCTAAAACCGTGTGCTCTATAGTGAAGTTGGAGGAAAACTTCAATCCATTACAGCCAAGGCACAAGATAGGGAAAGTTTCTAAGCTCAAAAAAGGCAAGTGTACTCTAGACATTCTTGACTTATTTGTGAAATTGTATGCTTGAATGTCTAATTATTTTTAAGTCATGAATCTTAGTTGAAGTACTAAGTGTAAAGCAGGAGAAATTTGTTGTTTTATAAGGGAAAGTGTTGGCATGTGGAGTGATTCTCTCTACGGATATGTTATGTTCCTAACTTAAATATGATATGAGACCTGCTCTTCATAATAAGGGACGGTTTTAGTGCATAGTTGAAGTTAGTTCTTGTTAAGAATAGACTTTATGAGGCATAAAATGTATGAAAATGGCATGTTCTATGTGTAGTTATGGGGATGTTTGGCGTGGGGGTATGAAGTAGCTCAAAGAATAGTAGGACACCTGAAAAGTTCATGTTAAAATGTGTATTTGGTGGTTAGCAAGTGATTTTAGGGGTTGTGGTTGGGTTAAGAAATGTTTGAAGAATACTAGTGATGAAATGTAAGATTCTCTGAACAGGACAGTTTTGGATAGCAACTTGTTTGGCCTTAAAATGAACCTTAGGAATGTGGAATTGAGCTAAATTTTTGCGTGCTGGTAGCTTGGTATGTGTAGTAAATTTATGAAGTGGAAATTTTGTAAAAGAGCTTGTGGTTTGACCTCAAGGGAATTTTTAGTAAGAACAGGTCACTGTAGATTCTGTAGGTACCTAGACTGAGAAAGATAATTAAATGACCCTTTTAAACATATTGGATTTCCTTGAACTTTTTATGGTAATAACCTAAGGCATAGATGTACAGGTCTATGTAAGGAAATTGGCCTGAAACCAACTGTTTTAAGGGTTAACAACTGAGATGAAAGTCACCATACAAAACTGGAAAACAGGGCAGTCTGATGGCGTGAATTGTGAGACCTTGATCTCATTTATTTGGACTTTTATGATGTGTTTGGGCATATGAGTATTGTTCCTCAGCATGTTGGCTATGTTTTCCAGGTGATAGTTCTAATTGAATCTTGTACTATGACCCTTGGAACTGAGGTAAGGCGGGTACTGCACTGCAGAATTCTGCAGTATCCCTTGATGGTAACTTAATGTTTTGAGTACCTTAGCCTTCTCAGAATGTTACAAAATTTTTATGACATGTAGTTAAGATTCCACTATGCATCTATGTGGCAAAAGTTTCTGAAAATAGGTTTTAAATTGGTGATTTTGAGACCCTGTGAATAGGGCATGTTGCTGGACAGTTTTCTAGCTTAAGAAACAAGTTAGAATATGTGTTCTATGATGAATTTAGTCATGAATTGCATGTTGCGTATCATGCATTGCATTGTCCATGTTCATGTGACTTATGAGATTGATTTTTATGCCAAAGAATTGTAAGAAAGCTCTTTTCAATATAAGTTTTTGTTTTAAGAAAGATTCCTATGGTACCATTACTTCCTTGCAAGTACAACCAGCTCCAGATCCGGTGTTAATTGATCTGTTGATGATGAGTATGATCGTCCAGGCCCGGAGATAATAGACCTGAGAATGACGATTATGACTGTCCATGCCCAGAGATAATAGACCTGAGGATGATGATTATGATCGTCCAGGCCCGGAGATAATAGACCTTATGATGATGATTGATTGTATGACCGTTTTCAGATCCGGAAATAATAGATCTGAAGGGAATGGTATGACCGTTTCAGATCCAGAGATAATAGATCTGAACCCTCTCTATTCCTCGTTTTATGGCGATTATGTTTTGAAAGTAATAATGATCAAAATTGGTTTTCATCTCATCATGTTTCACTACATTTGCATATTCATACACATTGCATATGATTGTGAGTAGGATGCTTAATCTACTGTCACTCAAGTTTTGATCTTATTACCTTCTGTCACTTAAGTTATGATCTTATTACCTTTTGTCACTTAAGTTATGATCTTATTACCTTTGCGGCTATTGGGTTGAAGGACAGGTATGTCGGGAAAGTTGAGATTCTCGGGATTTTGTTCTTGTGTACGATTTCCATTAAATTTACGATTGTTTATGGTATACTTGATAGTGACTTTGTCACTCACCCTTTTATTTTCCCCTAGAGGCTGCAGGAAATGGTGTTGAATGGATTGACGATGAGCCTCGAGTTCCGTATCCGTAGGCATGAGAGTGGATTGCAGCTTAAGGACTTTTATGTTGTCTTATGTTTGGTGGACTTATTTTTGGGACGTTGTTTTCAGATTTACCTTTATTTTGCAGACTTGGTTGTAAACTATATGTTGGACATTCGGAATTATTTCCTTTAAAAGTTTTTTTTATCCTGCCTAAACTTTGCTTACCTGTTAAGATGACATTGTAGTCCACGATTTTGGCATGGACTGTGATATGTTATGCATTGACACCTGGTACTTTCCGTAGCAAAGTACGACGGGTGCATCGTACCTGGGCAGGCCGAGTATGGGGCACTACAGGTTGTATCAGAGTCCAGGCTCTAGGTTTGGGTAGAATGTAGAACTAAGTTATGATTCTATAAATCTAATTTTGATGATTCTAGAAATCTAAGTTTGATCTTAGACCCAAGTCATGATCTTAGAAGTGTGTGGACTTTAGACTAGGATAACTTAGATTGGAATTAGTTCTTTAACCTAATATTTAAATCCTAGTTGATAAGATTCTAAATGCCTCAAAATCTAATCTGAATCTTATCTCCTCTCATTTTTGTTTAAGTTTCCTTTAAATTATGAATTTATTTATGTCACATATCCTGATATTTCAACTCTGAATAAATTTTCGACGCTCCATAGTGCAGATGGCTCGACCTCATGGCAGACCCGCTAGGGCCTGACCCGCTGTACAGGAGCCGGTTCCTCTGCAACCTCAAGAACCTGTTCCTCCTCCAGGTGCTCAAGTCCCTCCGCCACCACCACCGCAAGGTCAAAACCCACCTCCTACTCAGAATAATCCTCCACCTCATGGGCCTTTACATCACATGATTCTTGATATCCATGCCTTCCAGACTTTCTGCCAGACTGTGAATCAGATTGGCCAGGTTATGATGCAGCAAAATGCCCCTCCTCAACCACATGAGCCAGTTAGAGATGCACAGTATATTTTGAAAAACTGAAGAGAGCTAATGTGCCACCATTTGAAGGAAAATCAGATCCCGACATCGCCGAAAAGTGTCTTGATGAAGTGGAAAACTGCTTTGAATTGATTCGTGCCCCCGAAGAAATGAAAACACAAACTGTTAGACCATTTTTGCTGGGAGAAGCAAATCAGTTGTGGAAAGCTAATCTGCAATCTTTGCCAAGACCGATATCGTAGGAGAGATTCTTACAAGAATTCAATAAGTTCTACATACCCCCTTCAGTTAAGCTGCAAAAGAGACACGAATTTGAGTCACTGAAGCAAGAGCAAGGGATGGCTGTTGCTAATTATGCCAATAAGTTTATAGCTTTGGGTAGATTTCAGCCATCGACGATGAATGATGAAGAGACAAAGATGTTGAAATTTGAAAGAGGGTTAAATCCAAGGATAAGAACTTGGCTGGTTAACGCAAATTCCACAAATTTTGGAGCGTTGCTTGATGCCTGCTACAAGATTGAGAGAGACATCATCCGCCGTGATAAGATTGGTCAGAAGAGGGGAAGAGAAGCATCTGGTAGTGGGGAATCCCGTAAGGCAGCAAAACAGAATTTTAGAGGACCCGGTCGTCAGGGAAAGAATCAGAATCGCTTTCAGCTCTGCCCACAGCAACAGAATTTTCAGCAAAAGAAACAGCCAAGAAATCTGGGTCAGCAGCCAGCTATTCCAGTTTGTCCACATTGCAAAAACAACCATGTGGGAGAATGCTTTATTTAAGCAGAGAAATGTTTTGGTTGTGGTAAGATGGGCCATGTGCTTAAGAATTGTCCAGACAATGGAACTACATGTTTTAGTTGTGGAAAAGTCAGCCATCAGATCAAAGATTGTCCGGAAAAAGGAGCCCAGCAGCAGCAACAACCAAGGAACCACCATCAGAGCGCAAATGCAAGGGTCCACGTCATGACCGATGCTGCTGTTGATGAAGCCACTGATGTTGTGACATGTATGTTTTAAGATTATGAAATGTCTATATTTTGCAAGATATTGTTGTTCTGTTGTTGCTTAGTCAATCTTGCATGATTCAGGGGCTATCTTAGTATATAGTGTGCCTGGAAATGTATTGTTTGGTAGTGGCACTAGCCACTCATTTATTTCAAGGAAGTTTTCAAAGAATACTAATCATAGCCCCGCCCATCTTGGCACGCCATATAGAGTTCAAGCAGTTGGTGATCAGGTGCTTGTTTCTCACCAATTGTACAAGGGCTGTGAGATTGAGTTCAATGAGCAGCGGTTTGCAGCAGATTTAATTCCAATAACTATGAGCGACTTCAACCTAATTCTTGGAATGGATTGGATCTGCAAGAATTCCGTACACATTGATTGTCGTGAAAGACGGATACCATTAAGGACCCAGCACATGAAGAAGTAACTTTCCATGGAGGCTCAAAATTGAAGAAATTCCCCAAGAATGTCTATGTGAATGCAGCCTATGCCGGTAGTGCATTGAAGAAAGGACATGAAGGATTCTTAGTTTATGCTTTAAGTGTAAATCAAGCGCCACCTGATCTGTCCCAAGTCCCGGTAGTTCAGGAGTATCCTGATGTTTTTCTGGAGGAATTGCCAGGCCTTCCTCCAGATCGAGAGATCGCCTTTGAAATCAATCTAATTTCGGGAGTTGAGCCTATATCAAAGGCACCTTACCGAATGGCGCCTGCTGAATTGAAGGAACTAAAAGAACAATTGCATGAGCTCTTAGAAAAGAAACTTATCCGTGCAAGCGTCTCACCTTGGGGTGTTCCCGTGTTATTCGTAAAGAAAAAGGATGGAGGCATGTGTCTATCCATAGATTATAGAGAGCTCAACAAGATTACAATAAAGAATAAGTACCCGCTACCTAGGATCGATGATCTGTTTGACCAGCTTCGGGTAAGCAATTAATAAGTTTATTTCGATAAAATTTTGTTTTGAGCCCTATCTAAAGGTATCTTGATACAGGGAGCACCAGTCTTCAGTAAATTTGATCTGCGCTCCGGATACTTTTAGTTGAAGAGCAAAGCCAAGGATATTCCAAAAACGGTGTTCAGGACGCGTTATGGGCATTACGAATTCCTTGTGATGCCATTCGGATTGACAAACGCCCCTGTGGTATTCATGGATCTTATGAACCGAGTGCTTCAGGAGCAACTAGATAAATTTGTTGTGGTTTGACGATATCCTGATCTATTCGCCAGATGAAGAATCCAATGCAGCCCATTTGAGGATTGTTCTTGATATCTTACGGAAGAAGCAGTTGTACGCCAAATTTAGTAAATGCAAATTTTGGCTGCACAGCGTATCATTTCTTGGCAATGTCATATCTGAGGATGGGATATCAGTGGATCCCAAAAAGATTAAAGCTATCACGGAATGTCCAAGACCAACGAATGTCACAGAGGTGCGAAGCTTTCTTGGTCTCGCTGGTTACTATCGCAAATTTGTTGAAGGATTTTCTAGGATTGCTATGCCTCTCACCCGACTGATGCAGAAGAAGACAAAGTTCGAATGGAATTCGGACTGAGAAAGGAGCTTTGCAGAGTTGAAAGAGAAGTTGACATTTGCTCTAGTTTTGGCTCAACCTGTCCCTGGTGAGAGTTTTGTGGTGTATAGAGATGCCTCAAAGAACGGCCTCGGGTGTGTGTTAATGAAGAAAGATCGAGTGATTGCATATGTATCTCGTCAGCTGAAGCCGTTTAAACAGAATTATCCAATCCACGACCTCAAGCTTGCGGCCGTGGTTTTCGTCTTAAAGATATGGAGGCATTATCTGTACGGTGAAAAGTGTGAAATCTTTACCGATCACAAAAGCCTTAAGTACCTTTTCACCAAGAAAGAGCTAAATATTCGTCAATGCCAATGGCTAAAGCTAATAAAGGATTATGATCTCTCAATCCAGTACCATCCAGGAAAAGCTAATAGAGTTGCCGATGCTTTGAATCGAAAAACAAGCCATCCGCATCAAACGCCTTTGCAGCGCGATATGGAAGAGTTTGACCTTGAAGTAGTTGATTCCATTGATGATGTTCTTGCTAAGTTGATTTTGATTCCTTCCTTAGTTGATAAAATTAAAAAGGCTCAAGAAAAGGATGAAGCTTTGAGGAAGATCAAGGATAAGTTGAAAATGAAGCCATCTGAAGATTTTGAGGTTCGCAGTGACAATAGCATATAGTTTAGGGTCGATTATGTGTGCCTTAGGATGATGTTATAAAGAATGAAGTCCTGCAGGAAGCCCATAGTTCTCGCCTATCCATTCATCCAGGAGCTAACAAGATGTATCAAGATCGAAAGCAGAAGTTCTGGTGGCATGGTATGAAGAAGCAAATTGCTGAATTCGTAGATAAATGTCTTATCTGCCAAAGGGTGAAAGCGGATCATCAAAGACCCACAGGATTGTAGCAACCCCTTGAAGTTCCTGAGTGGAAACAGGATCACGTAACTATGGACTTCGTGACTGACTGACCTACCAAGGACAAGGATTGGATATGATGCTATTTGGGTTGTAGTTGATCGTTTGACAAAGTCTGCCCAATTCATGGCTATGTCAATCAAAGCCTCTATGGAGAAATTGGCTTCTATGTATATTGATCAGATTGTATGCCTGCCCGGAGTACCCATGAGTATAGTTTGTGACCGTGCCCTCGTTTCACTTATTGATTTTTGACCGCCTTCCAAAAAGCGATGGGCACTGAAATTCGGATGACTTCAGCATTCCATCCTCAAACTTATGGTCAATGGGACAGAACAATCCAAACACTGGAGGGCATGTTACGTGCTTGTATCCTTGATTTTGGAGGGAGTTGGGACAAAACTCTTAAGTTGGTCCAGTTTTCCTATAATAATAGCTATCACTGATCCATTGGAATGGCCCCTTATGAAGCGTTGTATAGAAGGAAGTGCCGATCTCCACTTTATTCGAATAAAATTGCAGGCAAGATTTTTGCAGGACCCGACCTAGTGGAGCAAACACGAGAAAAAGTGATGATTGTCAAGCAAAGGTTAAAGGCGGCCCAAGATAGAAGCAAAGTTTAGGCCAATGAAAAGTGTCGACCATTGGAATTTCAGGCAGGAGAGAAAGTGCTCTTGAAGGTCTCGCCATCGAAGGGCGTAAGAAGATTGGCATAAAAGGTAAATTGAGTCCAAGATTCATCGGGCCATACGAAGTTCTTGAAAGGATTGGAGAAGTTGCCTACCGGTTAGCATTACCGCCGTTGCTGCCTCAGCTACACAATGTATTTCACGTATCCCAGCTTCACCGGTACGTGCACGAGCCCAGTCATATCATCGAGGAGCAGCTGTTGAAAATTGAAGCCAATGTGTCTTATGAAGAAGAGACTGAGAGCATTATTGATCGGAAGGAAAAGGCCCTAAGAAAGCGATCTATTTCCATGGTTAAGGTGCAATGGAAGCATCACTCTGTTGATGAAGCCACTTAGGAGACTGAAGAAAGCATAAGGAGCTCATACTCACATCTCTTTGACTAGTGCTCATAAGTTTCAAGGACGAAACTTGTGATAAGGGGGAGGATGTTGTACCCACCGGAAATCACTCTGTATCTCCAACTATTATGAAGTGGTTTAACAAAATATCAGTTCTTCCAAGTGTATTTTATTAAGTTTCATTATTTCCTCTTCAATTAAAATTCCTTAAAGTGAATATTATAAAAAATGGTATAATTATATAAGTATATCTCAAGTTAAATGGCAATTATACCATCCCAAAAGTTCTAGAAAAAATTCGGGCAACATAAGACTCTAGAACCCTCTTTATTTCTAATGCCCAACTAACCACTTTATTTGCCTCTTAAAGTAATTCTAAAAAGGCTTACACATGTAGTTAATAGCCTTATGATGTTGTTCCAAGATTTGAAGAGTTTCCCTCCTCTTTTTCCCTATAGACCATCGGATACACCATGATTATCCATGAGACCTCCTTTATCAACTACTTTAGTTACTTTTTCTTTAATCAATCCTCAAAAGCAACCAGGTGGTAAATAGCTAACACCACTAAATACCATTCATAATTTTGTTCCATGCACATGAAGAGTCTCTCTTCTCCTTCTTTATGTGAGACCGACGGATACCTTCTTTTTGTACCCTATGAAACCTTCTTCAAGATTATCCTAGAAGCTTGATTCCATTTGTCTCTCACAATACTCTCAAGAGTTAATCCCAAGCTAAGCACTAATGGCCTCTTGCACACTTAGGCTAATCTTCAATCACCCATTTCATACGGCAAGCTTGGGCTTAGGAGACTCAAGACCATCTTCAAGCTCTAAATCTCATCTAGGTAAGTTGCATTCTAACTTCCAAAGTGAATTCTACATTTCAAATGGTAAATCTCACATTGTAACTCTTTCTCCTTACAAAAACCGTGACCCCTAATGGTCATTAGGGGAAGATCTCTAAAATTATTAGGAGGAGCTAGGATCTTAGTGGGTTGGATCTCTTTCAATCACCATTTAAGCTCTATTTTGGTAAGGAAATATAGCCTCAATATAGCTCTTTTATTCATTTAAATGGTAGCTAATGTTCACCATTATTTTCCTCCCTAAAACCGTGTGCTCTATAGTGAAGTTGGAGGAAAACTTCAATCCATTTCAGCCAAGGCACAAGATAGGGAAAGTTTCTAAGCTCAAAAAAGGCAAGTGTACTCTAGACATTCTTGACTTATTTGTGAAATTGTATGCTTGAATGTCTAATTATTTTTAAGTCATGAATCTTAGTTGAAGTACTAAGTGTAAAGCATGAGAAATTGGTTGTTTTATAAGGGAAAGTGTTGGCATGTGGAGTGATTCTCTCTACGGATATGTTATGTTCCTAACTTAAATATGATATGAGCCGTGGAGTGATTCTCTCTACGGATATGTTATGTTCCTAACTTAAATATGATATGAGACCTACTCTTCACAATAAGGGATAGTTTTAGTGATTAGCTGAATAGTGAACTAATTCTTGTTAAGAATAGACTTTATCAGACATAAAATGTATGAAAATAGCATGTTCTATGTGTAGTTATGGGGATGTTTGGCATGGGGGTATGACGTAGCTCAAAGAATACTAGGAGACCTGAAAAGTTCATGTTAAAATGTGTATTTGGTGGTTAGCAAGTTATTTTAGGGGTTGAGGTTGGGTTAAGAAATGTTTGAAGAATATTAGTGATGAAATGTAAGATTCTCTGAACAGGACAGTTTTGGGTAGCAACTTGTTTGGCCTTAAAATGAACCTTAGGAATGTGCAATTGAGCTAAATTTTGGCGTGCTGTTAGCTTGATATGCGTAGTAAATTTATGAGGTGGAAATTCTGTAAAAGAGCTTGTGGTTTGACCTCAAGGGAATTTTTAGTAAGAACGGGTCACTGCAGATTCTGCAGGTACCTAGACTGAGAAAGATAATTAAATGACCCTTTTAAACATATCGGATTGCCTTGAAATTTTTATGGTATTTACCTAAGGCATAGATATACACTTCCATGTAGGGAAATTAGCCTGAAACCAGTGTTTTAAGGGTTAACAACTGAGATGAAAGTCACAATACAAAACATGAAAATATGGCAGTCTGATGGCGTGAATTGTGAGGCCTTGATCTTGTTTATTTGCACTTATATGTGGTGTTTGGGCATATGAATATTGTTCATTAGTATGTTGGCTATGTTTTCCAGGTGATAGTGCTAATTGAAGGTTGTACTGTGACCCTTGGAACTGATGTAAGGCGGGTACTGCACTGCAAAATTCTGCAGTACCCTTTGATGGTAACCTAATGTTTTGAGTACCTTAGCCATCTCAGAATGTTACGAAATTTTTATGACATGTAGCTAAGATTCCATTATGCATGTGTGTGGCAAAAGTTTCTTAAAATAGGTTTTGAATTGGTGATTTTGAGACTGTGTGAACAGGGCATGTTGCTGGACAGTTTTCTAGCTTAAGAAACGAGTTAGAATATGTCTACTATGACGAATTTAGTCATGAATTGCATGTTGCATATCAAGCATTGCATTGTCCATGTTCATGTGACTTATGAGATTGATTTTTATGCCAAAGAATTGTAAGAAAGCTCTTTTGAATATAATTTTTCGTTTTAAGAAAGACTGCTATGGTACCATTACTTCCTGGCCAGTACAACCCACTCCAGATCCAGGGTTAATTGATCTGATGATGATGAGTATGACTGTCTAGGCCCGGAGATATTAGACCTGAGGGTGACGATTATGACCGTCCAGACCCGGAGATAATAGACCCGAGGATGACGATTATGATCGTCTAGGCCTGGAGATAATAGACTTGAGGATGATGATTATGACCGTCCAGGCCCGGAGATAATAGACCTGATGATGATTGATTGTATGACCGTATTCAGATCCGGAAATAATAGATCTGAAGGGAATAGTGTGATCGTTTCAGATCCGAAGATAATAGATCTGAACCCTTTCTATTCCTTGTTTTATGACGATTATGTTTTGAAAGTAATAATGATCAAAATTGGTTTTTATCTCATCATGTTGCACTACATTTGAATATTCATACACATTGCATATGATTGTGAGTAGGATGCTTAATCTACAGTGACTCAAGTTATGATCTTATTACCTTCTGTCACTTAATTATGATCCTATTACCTTCCTTCACTTAAGTTATGATCTTATTACCTTTGTGGCTATTGGGTTGAAGGACGGGTATGTCGGGAAATTTGAGATTAAGTTATGATCTTATTACCTTTGTGGCTATTGGGTTGAAGGACAGGTATGTCGGGAAAGTTGAGATTCTTGGGATTTTGTTCTTGTGTACGGTTTCCATTTAATTCATGATTGTTTATGGTATACTTGCTGGTGACTTTGTCAAAATTGGTTTTTATCTCATCATGTTGCACTACATTTGAATATTCATACACATTGCATATGATTGTGAGTAGGATGCTTAATCTACTGTAACTCAAGTTATGATCTTATTACCTTCTGTCACTTAATTATGATCTTATTACCTTCCTTCACTTAAGTTATGATCATATTACCTTTGCGGCTATTGGGTTGAAGGACAGGTATGCCGGAAAGTTGAGATTCTTGAGATTTTGTTCTTGTGTATGGTTTCCATTTAATTCATGATTGTTTACGGTATACTTGCTGGTGACTTTGTCACTCACCCATTTATTTTCCCCCATAGGCTGCAGGTGTTGTACCCCACCAAAAATCGTGTTGTGTCTGAGACTAGTATGAAGTGATGCAGTGGAACGTTATTTCTACCAAGAACATCCTACTAAGCTTTATCAACATTCCCTTAATATTACAGCCGACGAAATGATGGCCCTAATTATCCGCCCCTTCTTGAACGGCAAAGCCAGTCAATGGTGGAGAGAAAGAGTCCAATCACTACCTCGACCCATAGCTTGGGCTAGAGTTTTGGAAGAATTCTGTGGAGCTTACCTCTCTAAGGAACTAGTGATTGAAAGAATGGAAGAATTTCATGCACTAAGGCAAGGACCGGACACCCCGGTCTCAGAGTATGTCCGCCAATTCACCACATTAGGGCGGTACGTACCCTTGATTATGGAGGATGAACAGTGGAAGATAACGAGGTTCATGCGAGGACTAAACCCCCGAATCAAAGAAGGATTGGATAGAGCACACCCAAACACGTTTGATGAGCTGGTAAAAGGCTGTTATGAGGCGGAGCGCGATATTCGGATGATGAAAGTACGAAGGAGGCTGAAAAGACAAATGAGGAGAGAAAGCGAGAGGTGGCCGCGGTACCCACGTGGAACCACGCATAGGGTGACCAGAGACGATAATCGAAGAGCGAGGCCCCGAGGACCCCGAGGCACCCAAATTACTGACAGGTATAGCAAAATTCCTAAACTAAAGCACTTATGCCTTGTTTAGTTATTCTAAAGAAAAATGAGCCCTAAAGGAATATCATAGGAACCACGAGAAAAGACTATCTTCAGATGGATAGAGTGATAACTAAGAATGGTTACGGAACCAAAGAGTAACAAGGAAACCTAGGCACACACCCTCCAGTTTCGAGGACGAAACTTATTTTAAGGGGGGTAGACTGTTGTACCCCGCTACAAACTAACATAGCAACCAAGGAAGGAAGAGGAGCAAGATGGGATAAGGAGACCTCAAAAAGAAGATATCACCGGCTTATTTATGATTATATAGAATTTAAGGTTATTAGCCTACCCCTAGGTGCAAAACCTGAAGCAAGAGGGCTGATCAAAATCTACATATAAGTATCCAGTGACGAACGGAGAAATTGAGAACTAATAAAAGAGGTAACTTTGGGTAGCCTTAATGAGAATTCGGAACATATGACATGCCCATACGCATATGGTATGAGCATACACCCAGGAACATGTACTCACCACAGGATGGGCCATTGTGTAATAAAAAGAGGCTGATGGACCATGGGCCTTAGGGGAAATATATATATATATACATATGTGTATAGATAAGTGTGAATATGTGTATGGGAACCACATAGAGTGAAAGCTAGCTTGAAAATTCATGAATTCCAGAGACCTAAGCATAGCTAAGGAATAGCAACAAGGTCTGAGAAATGGATAGATTATGACTAATATGCGGGTAGATACGTTGATAGACGGGTACATCTACACGGATCTAGACGTATACAAATATAGGAAATCTTCGGAGAAGCATGTTACATATATACACGCCTACGCGGTTAAATATATATGTATATAAATGAACACAAACCCACTTAACATTTTTAGCTATCATATGTACTTCTTTTAAGTATTGAGACTTATTTCCGAGGAAATAAAAATGTGTATATATATATATATACGGATATATATATATATACACATATAGCCATGGATATAAGGGCCAGAATTACGAAAATTACACTTGAATGATTGGGATATGGGATAAATATATTTGATACATATCCACCCGCATATGCATTACTAAGGAAAATATTTATGCATGGAATATGCATGCACAATTCGGTCATAAGGGCCTTATGGAACAAGCTACAACAAGCAAGGAATTATATAGACTATACCTACATATGTGCATATAACGGATACACTAAAAAGGAGGTGCTACTTGGAGGACTTATGAGAGAACATTAAATGTGTAGGGGGTGTTATTAAGAAATACATATATACATGGAGTATATGGTGTTGGTTCGGTCATTAAGGGAGTAAACCCAACCAACACTTAGTGAGAACCATCAAAGGAATGATAGGAAGGGAATAAAGGATCTATGAGTAAGAGATAGTCTTTTCCTCTCCCCCAAGTGCAGCCGCCGGCTGCCCTCCTTCCCAAGAGAAAAATAATACCCACTTCATTAAACAAAGCCTCCATAACTTCCATCATTAAGACCCTCCCACTAAAGCCCTCAAATCTCTTCCTCCTCCCCAAAAGATTTCGGGTAGAGCAAAAGGAGGCTTCATTCCCTCTCAAAACTTGGGTTAGGTAAGTTTACCCCCTATAGTTGTTCACAAGATATACCTTAGAAGGTTGAAATCTACAAGCCATCTTTCCTTTGAAGGAAACCGTGATCCTCACTGGGGGCATTGAGTAGGTCGAGCAGTATTATAAGTACCAACCAATGTAGTCCTCAAAAGGTAGAGCGGAATGATAAATACGTCACGAAAACTGTTTGATGGCCGGCGAATGATGTTTATTCCAAATAAATTGCGCAGAAAGCAGTGTAGGCCTCTGCGTTCGACAAAGATCATATGCAGTGCGCAATGAAAACTCACTAGTAGCGGTAGGCGTCCAGCTTATATCCGTCCCTTGACCTACGGTTTGAGTAATACATAAATCATGGATTCTACAAATGAGTTTCCAAACAGGTGAATCAGGCAGTCTAGGCCGATAATCCCCACGGTTTCCGTATTTACCATGCATATATTGACTCCAGAGTGTACTATTTTGCTGACAAGACCACCAAATGCGATAGTAGTAAGCCTCCTGTAGCAGACGAAGATCACGAATGCCCAAACCTCCTTCCTCACAAATTTGTAGTAATATTGGACCATGCAACCCAATGATGTCGTTGTCCCCAATAAAATGTAGCCATTTTCCGTTCTATAATTTTTATCACTGATTTTGGCAATCCTCCTGCAGCAATGACATGTAATGGGAGGGTCGAAATAACTGCACAAAGTAAAACAAGTCTGCCTGCCAAAGAGAGTAGCCGAGTATGCCATCCATTCAGACGAGCATCAATATGCTTTAGTAAAGAAGCACAGTATCCGGAATGATTTATGCCGTTGTGTAGAAAAGAACCAAGATATCAAAATGAAAGGCTAGAACATTGCATGTGCAGGATATCCTCAAAACAGCGTCGTTGATGTAGCAATGTGTCCGCAGACGGGATGAAGCTACTCTTTTGGAAATTTACCTTTTGACCAGAGGCTGTTTCATATGATGCTAAGAATGATTGGAACCGCATATGCCAAGTGCGTAATATGGAAAGGAATCCGCCCTAAACATAGTGGCTACAGGTCCCCAAAGGCCACTAATGCTTTCAAACCTTTGCTGAACCCTTCGGAAGATAGAATAAAAAGCAAAAGCGATAATGGATCACCTTGCTTAACGCCCCTGTATGGCCGAAAGGGTTGAGAAGGCTGACCATTAATCAATACAGCTAAAGTTGTAGCGTGTAAATGATTCAGTATAATCCGAATGAAAAAGTCTGAAAAACCAAGACGGCGTAGCAATAACTCCAGATACTCCCAACTGACCCTGAAAAGCCTTCACCATGTCCAACTTCAGGCATAACTGAGATCCTCCCTTATAAAGCATATGAACCATCTCCCTTGCCAATAATACCTGTGTGGGGATATCATGTGCCTGCATAAATCCTGTCTGCTCCGGCGAAATTAACTTAGCAAGCAACATATTCAAACGGGTGGCAATTATTCTCGTACAGACTTTACTCAAAAATTTGTAAGACAAATAGGCCAGAAATCACTGAATGTATTCGGAGAAGTAGACTTTGGTATCAAAGTGATTAATGCACTAGCCATCGCCGATGGCTGGGATACTCCAAGAAAAAATTCTTGCACTGCTATAACAACATCTGTGTGAATAACTGGCCAACAAGAACGAAAAAAGTTACCACTATGAGGGTCTAAATGCCAAAACGCCTCCTTAACTTCCTCCTCCTGTGGTAATTGCGTAAGCATGACATTATCATCAGCCGTGATGAACGACGGAATATGTCGAAGGATCTCATCATAATTACTTGTAGGTTCCTTAGCAAATAATGAGGTGTAGAAAGAAACTGCTTCATCCATGATGGCTGTGGGAGAGGGACATAAATCACCAGCGGATGTACGGAGCTGTACTCGCCGACCCTTAACAATAGAGTGGAAATAGCACGTGTTCGCATCACCTTCCTTCAACCATCTAACACGTGCTTTTGTTTCCAGAACTGCAACTCATAGTTAGAAGAGTGAATATACTCCGCCTTGGCTTTATGATATGTCTCGCGGTTCATCTCAGAAGGGTCTGCATCCTATATTCCTTGGTGCAAGTTTCAACCCATTCGGACAAGTATAAGTCAATCAAACCTTAATAGTTCTGAGACTAGTGCAATCTGATTTTCAGACTTGCAAAGGTTGAGAACGTCAACGTATTTGAGATACTACCCAAAGGATTTTTTAAAAACTGTTTCTAACCAGTACAATACACATCTTAACGGGGTTTTGTCATTAAATTTTTAGACCATTTGGAGTCATGAATTAGTCGGAATAAATTTTTCAAATCAGAGTACTATTTTTGGCAGATTTGCGCAATCTGACCACAAACATATTTTCAAAGGGTTACGAGTTGAATTTTCATCTGAAATTTTTAGGAGATACTCGGAACATCTGAGAGTAGAAGCTCTTCAAATTTTAGGATTTTTGAAGTTCTGTAACCTGGTCTTTCAAATGTTTCAAATCAGGATCTGAAAACAGAAACTATTTTCAGAAGTTAGGTTTTGGGCCAAACGTTTTTAAAAACAAGAATTTCCGCACACTATTCAACCCCCCTTCTAGTGATGCTATACATGTCCTACAAGTGGTATCAGAGTGTAGGAACACTCACGACAAGGAGATCCAACGATCTTAGTGAGATGGCAACCACTACTTACAAAACCGAGCAAGAAAAATGCCAACCGTAAGGCCCCTCTTTTCGATGGTGAGTCTTTTATTCAATGGAAACTTAGAATGAAACTTTTCTTTATTGCCATTGATATAGACCTATGGTCCATTATAGAAGATGGTCATTTCATCCCTTCTAAGTTATCTATTGTTGATGGTGTCACTCTAGAGATTATAAAAACGAAACAAGAATATACTAGTGATGACAAAAAGAGATTAAGTATGAACGCTAGAGCCATGCAACTACTTTTAAACAGACTAAGTAAAAGTGAATCAAGTTACGTGCCTAATTGCTCTAGTGCCCAAGGGATGTGGAGAATCCTTGAAATAAAACATGAAGGGATTAGCCAAGTTAAGGAGTGTACAATAAATTTGCTTATGTCCACTCTTGAGTCTTTTAAATTATTGCCAAATGAATCTATTGTTTATACGGATTTACGATTGACTAACATCTATAATTCTCTTGAGTCTCTTGGAAAAGTTTTTTCTACACAGCAAAAGGTTCAAAAGGTGTTAAGGAGTCTCCAATCCGAATGGGATTCAAAAGTCACTACAATCAAAGAAAGTAAGGATACTAAATCGATAAAAATAGAGGAATTGATCGGATCATTAAAAGTATATGAAAATAAACTCACTTTAAGAAATTCCGAATCTACTTCTAAACAAGATAAGGTTATAGCGTTTAAATCAAATAAATACATCTCTACTTCTTATAATCACGTAGACGATAGTGACATAGGTTCCGATGATGAAGATCTAATCACAATGGCTAGAAGATTAAGAAAGATCTTGAGAAAATTAATTAAAAAACAAACACAAGCCTACTTCATCTAAGAACCATAGAAATAAAAATAATGAGGAAATAAAGTGTTATGAATGTGGAAAACTTGGACACTTGTCATATGATTGCCCTAACAAGGACAAACAAACAAACAAACACCTTGACAAGGATCGGATCAAAACTAAACTCGTCTCAGAACCTAAACAAAGGAGAAGAGCCTTCAAAGCCTCCACTTGGATTGATTCATCTGACTCTGAGACTGACGATATGGAAGAACAAACGGCACAAGTATGTTTTACATCTAAGGAATCAAATGAGGTATCTTCTGGCTCTGATTCTGATTCTGAACGTTCTTATGATGATTTGTTTAGTCAATATATAGAATTGCATAAATTCACAAAGACTCTTGCAAAAGAAAAGAAACGATTAATTGAAGACAAGAAGTTGTTAGAATCTTCTAACACGAACCTTGTTTCACAACTAAAAGATTCAAAAGAAGAGTCATCTTGCACCATCAATGCATTAAAATTAGAGATCTCATCATTAACGACACTAAATGATGAAATGAAATCCGAGATTTCAAATTTAAAATAAAGGAATATAGATCTAGAAAAAATAGTGAAACAATTTGACACAGGTACAGACATGCTAGATCGCATCATTTCTTCACAAAAGCATGATAACGACAAAACCGGATTAGGATACGTTGAGAAAAATGAGACACTAAACAAATCAACAAAATTCATTCCGTCTAAGAAAATAGATGCGTCTAAGACCTATGTGGCACCTAAGAAGACGCCTAGATCCCTCCCTATGACATCTTATCGTGCTTCATCTTCATATCATACGGGATATAATTATGTGCCGTGCAAATATGAAAAGAAACTAAAAATGCATACACGGCATCCATTTACATGTATATCACACACCATGCACACCAACACAAGAACATATCAAAAATGACAACCATACAATATTGATAAGGGAATTCTTGGACAAAGGCCAAATGTACTCTCACCTCACGTCTATTATGTTGCGTCTTCATCTCCTTTCTCACCTTTTGGAAGATCTAGAAAGGTCAACCAAATTTGGGTACCGAAAGGGACATTTGCAAAGGGTTGAATAAATAACCCTTAAGAATGCACGTGAATACATGATTTTTTGTTGATATACTAATTGCTATTTCTTTCTTACATGCACTTTTGATATTATTTACAAAATAAAGGGGGAGAGAAAGTGCATGATTTAAGGAGGAGAAAGAGCATGATTGCACGATTCAAGGGGGAGAAAATTCAAAATCCAAAATTCGAATTTGTGCCCGATTGGAGGGGGAGCGGTTAAATTTAAATCATGAACTAAGGTTATTTTGTAAATCATCAAAAGGGGGATATTGTTGAGAAAAAGAGTTTGAGTGATTCACAAAATGCATGATTTAAATAACGTGTGTGAAAGAAATGCATGACACAATTTATTACTTGACACGTTTTTGCGACAAACTTGCCTTATATACTTTATGTATAATGTTCCCGTACTAACAAGCCATGAAGTTTTAAAGATTACATCAAATGGCAAACATTTGTTGTGTTTTAAATATTTTCAGGAGCCACCATTAATGAACTAAACTAGTTCATTAAGTGAAGTACTTAGTTAAATGAACTAAGTAGTTCATTAAATGGATATATATTTGGAGAAGGCATGATGACAACAAACTTGGAAATGGAAAGTCTCCTTCTACATCCATTCAAACATTTTTATATATGTTATACATATATATATTTAGATTTTTTATAAAAAGGCACAATACACATATATTCTGACGTATTACCGACACTGTACATATATTATGAACGTATGTCAACATCACACCACTATACTTACCTCATATTTATGAGTACATTCAGGTGTTATATCATATGATATAAGTCATGGTGATGACAAAATTATTACGACACGTTACAAGGTTGTAAACCAAAAATTGTCATATCGGGTGACTACCGAAACTTCGCTAACGTGTCACGTACTTGCCATATATAGATGGCCAGCCCCTATACTTCAAAAATGCCACAAATTTCATGGCTCACATGGTATACTCAGCCATGAAACCATTCCATGTTGGCACACACAAATCACCCCAATTAAGGCCAAATTGTGGAGATTTCAAATTCAACCTATTTTCACATCTGGGCGCCTATGTCTCAGCCCTTATGAGATGAATATTTAATTTATTTTATGTATATTATGTGTGACATTATATATATAACAAGTGCAAAAGGTTTGAATTTAATCGGAGAAAAATCGCATAATCGACAAAAGTCGAAAATACGGTTTTCTACGAACACGACACACGAAACGTTTTTGACATGACATGTAACATTTATCTAGACATCTTTTACATATTCAATGCATATTAAGTGTACTAGAATATTCAAATTAGGGCTGATTGGAATGTACCATACATGTGTAATTATTGTGCAATATTTGACAAAGTTTACAAAAGTGAAACATGTTCAAGAGATGTACACGCCTACTACAACCTTGGTGGAGCTTATGTGGATCTTAGTTGGCATCTCAATTGGTGGAGAATAAGACACACAAGGTTAGTGACATAATGGAAGGAGCTACACAAGGTAACAATTCAAACTTTGTAGTAAATGTAACATATGCTGAAAATTCAGCATGTGAGCTTAATGTGGCCGAATTCTAGGTCTTGAATGGTGACAAATTTGCTTCCAAAATTGAAGGGGTTAATTGTTAATTATTTGGCAATATTTTGAACCTTATTTGGCACATGTTTTTACACTTTAATCTCAGTTTTTTACAGCTACTAATTGGTGACAGGACTCATCCAATCATAAAGTGCCAAGTAAGCAAAGCCTAGATATTCATCCAATTATGGTGTGCCAAGTAAGCAAGATGGTGTCATCTCTACACAACGAAATCTACCAAGGCATTAAAAAAGAATTCTCGAGATGGTAGTAACCCTAAGGGTGGGCGGCCAACACAACATAAAAAGAAGAAAAAGTAGTGCAAAGTGATTCAAGCAATTCTCAAGTGCAAAAGGCTCTACTATTCTCTTCTTGTGCATTTTCTTTCTTCTTCTTCTTCTTCTTCTATCAAGCCTATTGTTCTTATATTCAACATATTGAATAGGCTTTGATTATACCACCGTACACATTTCAATTGTAAAAGGTTGATCAAAGTGTGATCAAACCTTCATCCGTTCAGTGGTAGTGTTCGTGATCCGGTGTGATTGATTGTATTGTTTCTGAAAGGGTGGAGTTGGTGTGTAACTCCACCAGCCCTTGTGGTAAGGTGTTATTTTGTGTTTAGTGATAACCGAGGAAGGTGTCCTCGAAGACTGGAGTAGGTTGTGTTAACCGAACCAGTATAAAATCCTTGGTGTCGTTATTTTAAGCACTTTACTTTCAGTTTTCAGTTTCTGCATTGATTTCGTTGCAATTATAAAAATAATACACGAATTTCAAAAATTACAAAACTTTGCAGAAACATAGTCACATCTCTTAAGTTTTATTTGGAGCAAGTTTCAGCCCATTTAGACAAGTATAAGTCAATCAAACCTTAATAGCTCTGAGACTACTGCAATCTGAATTTCAGACTTGCAAAGGTTGAGAACATCAACGTATTTGACATACTACCCAAAAGAATTTTTAAAAACTGTTTCAACCCAGCATAATACACATCTTAAGGGGTTTGTCATTAAATTTTCAGACCATTTGGAGTCACGAATTAGTCGGAATAAATTTTTCAAATCAGAGTACTGTTTTTGATAGATTTGCGCTATCTGACCACAAATGTATTTTCAAAGGATTAGGAGATGAATTTTAATTTGAAATTTTTAGGAGATACTCAGATCATCAGAGAGTAAACACTCTCCAAAATTCAGAATTTTTGAAGGTCCGTAACCTAGACTTTCAAACGTTTCAAATCAGGATCCGAAAACAGAAACTGTTTTCAGAAGTTAGGTTTTTGGGCCAAACGTTTTTAAACACAAGAATTTCAGCACACACTATTCAGTCCCCCCTTCTAGTGGTGCTATACATGTCCTACAATAACCCTAAAAACTCATCAAGCAAAGATACAACTCCACTGGGCAAAGTGGAGGGCAAGTCACTCATAGAAAACAGAGACTCCTTAAACATCAAAACATGGACAGTTTTCTTTGAGTTTATTGCATGTGACACTTCACTTGTTTTGGCAAAGAAAGAAAATTTCTTTTTAGATTTGTCTTCATCAATGTTTACTATCTCTTTGCCTTTAGACTCATTTTTCTTTCTTTCACTCTTAATACACTCCATAAATTTCTTTTCTGCCTTTTTTCCTTAGGATCATTCTTGTTCTTACACATTATCTTTTGATCTTCGAATACCTTGTGTAGGGGTAATGCATGTAGCTTAAACAACTTATTGTTAAATCTGAATGAATACCTATTCAAGTATCCATCATAAGTAACTTTCTTATCAAACTGCCATGGTCTACCTAAAAGGACATGACTTGCATGCATAGGAGCTACATCACATAAGATATCATCTTTGTACCCACCAATAGACAATGATATCAAAACTTGTTTGCTAACACTCACTTCTCCAAAATCATTCAACCAAGATAGTTTATAAGGGTGTGGGTGGTTAAGTAATGGCAAATCAAGTTTTCTAATGAGTTCAACACTTGCCACATTAGTACATGATCCAGAGTCAATAATCAAAGAACAAACTTTTCCTTTAACCATACAATGGATATGAAAAATGTTGTCTCTGTGTTGATCTTGCTCATCAATCTTAACATGTGCATTAAGATATTTTCTAATAACCAAGAATTCTTTTGATGCAAGCTCTTCATCCTCACTCACACTTTCCTCATTTTCAACATGATTTTCCTCAACATTAACATGCTCCACTTCCTCATCATCAGAATAATATTCATTAGACTCTTCAATGAACATGATACGTTTAGGGTTGGGACATTGATTTGCAAAATGACCTTTACCTAAACATTTAAAGCATTGAATTTCTCTAAATCTAGTAGTGGAATTAGAAATGTTACCTTCAACCTTGTTTTTCCCTTTATCAAAGTTTTGTTGAGGTGGTTGAAGTGGTCTTTGATTTGGTTGAGTCTTGCCTTGGAACCCACAGCCTTGAGGTGCAGTTGGCCTAAAACTTATGCCTTGATTTGTCTTAGACGGCATTCTTGTATAGGATGAAGAATTAGATCAAAAAGATAAACTAGAATCAAAGGGTTTTACCTTGAGTTGTCTCTAAATCTTTTCAACTTTATGAACCATGGAAGTCATATAAGTATATGTGGTAAGTGCAACTCTGTTTGCAATTTCCTTATTCAATCCAGCTAGGAATCTAGCCATGTTAGCTTCCTCTGGTTCTTCAATGTTAGCTCTTATCAAAAAGATCTCTAACTCTTTGAAATACTCATCTACCCTTGAGTGAGTTTTTGCAAGTTTTAGTAGATGGTTCTTTCATAGTCTGAAGGAATGAATTTTTTTCCTTATCTCAATTTTTATTTCTTCCCAAATAGAGATTGGTGCTTGTCTGGTTCTTCTCCTTACATTGTGTAGTTGATCCCACCAAATTAAGGCATAATCTGCAAACTCTATAGCTGCATAGTGCACTTTAGTCAAATCGGTATAATTTGTACAAGAGTATATGAGATCTACCTTTTTTCCCATTCAAAATATGCCTCAGCATCATTCTTTCCATGGAATGTGGGGATGTTCACTTTTGTTTTGATGAATTCATCTTCTTGTGGATTATTCTTTTGATTCCCATGGTTTTAGAACTGGTTGTACTCTTCCTCAATGTTGTAGTCATCAAACCTTTGGTTTGGTTCTTCTTCTCTTTCATCAAAGGTCCTCATAGGTATGAAATCCTTATTAAGCCCTCTTCCTCTGCCTCTGCCTCTTCTGCTTTCCAGAGCAAAAGACCCACGGATTTCAAGCCTATGTTCTGGTGCATGTCATGTTTGTCCTTCATGCAAAGGATTTCTTGGATGAGATTGTGACTGTTTTTCTAGGCCCTCTACACGGATACTGATCAATTTCATTTCCTACAACATCTTTTGCATTAGTTGTGCTAAATCGTCCACATTTGTAGGCAATCTTTCTCCTTCTTTGTTAAGGCCCATGGTACTCTCAGGTGTCTTATCCATGGTACAATTACTTGAAATTGAACAAGAAAAAAACAAAGGAAAAGGAAAACTAACACAAAGACAAAAGAAACTTGATTATGTTAGTGGAAAACAAAAAAAACAAGTGTTTGTTCCTCTCTCTCTCTTTTTGTAGTTCACACAATCTTGTGTCTCCTTGAAGAATCTGAGGCTAGAACAATTCAAAGCAAACTTGCCAAGTGAGTATCAATTCCGATAACTTCAATCATATAAAGTAAACTTTATTCTCCCACCAATTCACTCACAATTCAAATGTTATAAACAACAAACTTGGATTGTACTAAGATTCAAAGAGAATTGAAACCAAATTTGATGTAACAGACTGAGCCAAAGAAATACTAAGGGGTTGCCCTGGGCAATCCTTAACTTAATCTTAGGCTTTATGCAAGCTAGATGCAAGTATGAATGAACTAGAAGCGCTCAAGTGCTCAAAAGTGAAAACAAATGGGTACTTTGGGTTTATAAAGGAAACAAGACCTGTTCTTTTGCTCTTTGCACTTCCAATTATTTTGTGCAAACTTTTCTTTGAAATAAGTTTCTCTTTCTTTCTTTCTTTTCCATGTTCAAAGCTAGTCAAGGTGTATATATCTTGGTAAAATTTATTGATAAGGCTTTGTGTGTTTGTTTTGGATGGATATATTGATTTTTTATGTGTAGTAGGCTGTCAAGTTGTTCAAGATGAAAAAATTGATTTTCTTTCTTGTCGAGGCTGCCAAATCAGATATTGAACACAAAAAAATGCAACTAAGCTCACCACACAATACAACTAAACCAACACAAAGTATAAAACAAGTTAAGAGCTTCAATAACAACAAGAACATAGGATAGACCAAGGCAGATATATAAGCAATGGACTGAATATAAGTAATGCGAAAAAGATTCTAAACAAAGAACTTAAAATCCAAGAAAGTGTCTAAACATAAAGAAATTGAAATCCAACCAAATGAAATAAACAAATCATAAATCATCACAAAGAAATGCTCTTTAAGTGTTTTATGATATGTTTATCCTTAGTCCTTTCCAATTTCATATAGGTCCAGCGTTACGGTAATTTCTCAGAGTTCAATCCAACCTTATATCACAAATTTCATATAGGTCCAGCGTTATAGTAATTTTTTAGAGTCCAATCCAACTTTATATCACTAATTTCATATAGGCCCAGTGTTACGGTAATTTTTCAGAGTCTAATCCAACCTTATATCACCAAATGATACGGTAAGAAGTGAATATCAAACATTTTTTAATAGACAAAACAATTAACTAGAAAACACACGGATAAACTGTTTTGGTTTGGTTTATTTTTGTTTCTGAATTATACAATTCAAAACAATAAGAAGACACTAAACCAAATAGAATTAAACCTTCTAAGAAGATGGTTGAATGGTGGACGAAGAGAAGAACGAAAGAAAAGAAAAATTGACCCAAAGAAATGATAAGTCGAGTTAAAGAAAAACCTTCGCTCTGATACCACTTTGATACGTGCAAGAATGGACCTTTCTTTAACTCTAAAGCTTCTCCTCCAAATATGGTTTAGGCACAATGAAGATAGCTTCACCTTGCTTTCAAATAAGCTGAAGAAAACCTTTTGAACATAAGTCCTCCAATGAGTTCTACAAAACCCAAGCAAGATACCTCCCTCTTGGATGTTTCACTCCCCCAAATTAGACAACTCTCACAAGGATATTCAAGCCTTGAAAGATTATAGCCTTGATTTTGAATATGAACCAAGAAAACACACAAAAATTACTCTTGAAGAAGAAGAAATTTTCATTGAAGGTGTGAGTTTACAAGGCTTCTCTTATGTGCCTTTTATAGGCAAAAATATCAAAAGACAACAAACTATCCTATAAATTGAAATAATGATTGAAAAGACTATAAACTTCTAAAAACTACTCATGTAGGCTCCGTGAAAACTAGTCTTCCAATTCTTGAATGGTGATTTTCAAAGTAGGTCCCTCAAGTAGTATTCATGGAAGAATTTAAGGATTTACCTTCAACTTGAAATCATTCTGGATTGTGAAATCCGGACTAGGACTTGATATTTCTTAGAGAATTGTAGCCCATTGAGTGTAGAAAATAAGCATATAGGTCTTTGCATTTGGCCCAACCATTGAGGAGATACATCCAAATTACTGAAGGTATGTCACAGAATTTGGTCGAAACAGTACTTCCGATTGCATGCTCTTTTTGGCTATCAAGACGACCGATTTTGGAAATGTACAAAGCATAAAAGTTGTAGATATTTGTCTTAGCTTTCCGTCTCATCTTGCAATTCCTAATTTGGACTTGTGGTTGGAAAGATACGTCAATTCTACCAAAACTGGTCCTGCAGAAACTCACAATCCGAGATGGGCCTAAACTAATACAACATAAACATTTAAAAAGCAAAATAAAGAACACATTCTATCTTAATGATATTTTACAATGGTTCTAAAAATTCTTATAAATCGTGTTATAGGTTCAATAAGGTGAACTCAATGTATAAATTCCCTTTGTTCATCTTGCACATGTATAAATAGGAAGACCTCCACTTCATGCATTAGTTTACTAGTTTTACTTCTTGTTAAGGATCCTTGATCTTGCATGTTTGTAACATTATGTGCATTTTCATTATTTTGACATGGATGAGGGTTATGGACCTCATCAATTTTACACCATACTACACTCTAAATTCCATAATCACATCTAAGTACCTATATCATCTGAAAGTTACTCCATGTATATATAAATGATCAACACTTAATAACTACATCCTCTTCTTCAATCAAAATAGGTTACACCCTTGTAATGTTCATAATCGAAACTTGACATATTTATTTCACAACATATCACTACATATAATTTTAAGGTCTATCTTTCCAAGATACATAATTATACATGTTCTAGCCTCTTTTTGGCCGAAACATGTACATGCACATATACCCTTCTTATAATCCATTATTTTATACAACCTTCGTCATGATTTGTCTCCCTTAAATATTCTCATACAACTTTGGCCGAAATCACATAATTTCTCCAACAATAATATCAACATCCTCAAAGATATCAAGCATTTACAACTCAAGTGATGCAATATATTTCTTCTTGAATTTTTATGATCTATTCTCTAAAGGTCTTCTAACAACTACATATCACCCTATACTACACACAAAAACTTACAAGGTCATTACTTCCATTTTTCTTATAGAGATTACATAATGGTTTCAGAAAAGACATAAAGAATTTAAGAGATGTACTTTCTACTTCACTTGTATCAAGTTTATACTTGAACGTTCCTCCTTGATGATTGATCTACAAGCTTGCTCCTTTACCTTAGATTGATATATTCTTCCTTCTCCTTTCCTAACATAGTCCACGGTTTTGTCCAACAAAAAATAGAATTGATGAACAATTTTGGAATATATTAGACTGAATTTTTGGAAGTTATCTTTGAATGAAATCTTAACTTTGTTCTTCTTGCTACTTAGCTCAGAAACTCTTGGTTTTAATGTTTAGAAAGAGTAGAAATTCTTAGCCTTATATTGCAAGAATGGTTTGTGGTGAAGAAAGGAAATTTTTCTCTT
>AP025044.1:41376714-41407168 GCA_036186865.1 Eustoma russellianum
GAGCTCATTTACCAACTCCGCTCATCATTCTCCTCAATGTAAACACACTCATAGTCCCTCTTGTAGAGAAAAAGAGGTTTGAGTGATTACAAAATTCATGATTTAAATAACGTGTATTAAAGAAATGCATGACACGTTTTATGACTTGACACGTTTTTGCATGAAACCTGCCTTATATAGTTCATATATAATGTTGTCGTACTAACGAGCCATGAAGCTTTAAAGTTTAAATCAAATGACGAACATTTGTTGTGTTTGAACTATTTTCAGGTGCCACCATTAATGAACTAAACTAGTTCACTAAGTGAAGTACTTAGTTAAATTAACTAAGTAGTTCATTAAATATTGATATATTTGGAGAAGTCACAAAGACAACAAATTGAAGAATGGAAATTTTTCTCCTCTCCTTATACATGCCTTTTATATATATTTTTATATATATTCAGATTTTTTTAAAAATGTACTATACACATATATTCCAACGTACTACCGACACGTTATATATTTTACGAATGTACGTTAACGTCACACCACTATATTTACCTCATATTTATGAGTATATTCAGGTCTTATATCATATGATATAAGTTGTGGTGACGACAAAATTATTATGACACGTTACAAGGTTCTAAACCAAAAATTGTCGTGTTGGGTGAATGCCAAAACTTCACCAACGTGTCACGTACTTGCCATATATAGATGGTCAGTCCCTACACTTCAAAAATGACCAGAAATTTCGTGGTCTACATGTTATTTTTATCCATGAAATCATTCCATGTTGGCACACACAAATCACCCCCAATTAAAGCCGAATTGTGGAGATTACAAATTCAACTTTTTAAGCACATGGGGCACCACTTATTTCAGCCATTAGAGCTGAATATTCAAGTTATTCTATATATATTATGTGTGACATAATATATATAATATGTGCAAAAAGTTTGAATTTAATCGGAGAAAAATCCTGTAATCGACAAAAGTCGAAAATTCGATTTTCTACGAACACGACACATGGAACGTTTTTGGCATGACATATAACATGTATCTAGACACTTTTTACATACTATATACATTCTAAAGTGTTCTAGAAAAATCAATTTAGGGCTGATTGGAATATACCATATGTGTATAATTATTGTGCACTATTTTACAAAGTTTGCAAAAATAAAATTCAGCACATGTGCAACCATTGTCACACGCCTACTACAGCTTTGATGAAGCATATGTGGAGCCTAGTTGGCATCTTGATTGGCCAAGAATGAAGTATACAAGGTTGGTGACTTAAAGGAAGGAGCTACACAAGGTAATATTTCAAACTATGTCACATTTGTAACACATGCTGAAAATTTCAGCATGTGCATCTTGAGCTGGCCAAATTTCTTAGGCTTAATTGTGCCATATTTACTTCTTTATTTTGAATGGATTGATTGGAAGAGAAAATGGAAATGTTTTGAAGATGTTAAGGAAATATTGTGATGATATTTAAAATATCACACATGCTGAAAATTCCAGCATGTGTTGAATGTATATGACCGAATTTTTGTCTTGAAATTAAGCATATTTGATTTTTCATTTTAAAGGGAATAATCTATACCAACATGGCAACAATTTGAATGTATCTTGGATAGTGCACATGCTAAAAATTTCAGCATGTGGAAGAATCAAGGTGGCCGAAATTAATGAAGTTATTGGTGATGAATTGTCTTGCAAATTTTATGGAATTTAATATGAGACTTATGGTAACATTTTTATGGCTGATTGGCACATGTTCTTAAGTGTTGTTTTCAGATTTATACAGTCATCAAATGATGACCAATCAATGAGTGACAAGTAAGCAAGGCTATAATGATCATCTAATGAGGAGTTGCCAAGTAAGCAAGTGAATGTCACAATGATGCAAGATATTCTTCCAAGGACTTAAAAGATAAATTTAAAGAGGAAGAACAAGACAAAGGGGGCGGCCACATTATTGATAAAAAGGAAAGAATGAGAGCAAACGAAACACAAGACAAGTCTTACAAATCCAAGAGCTTAAAAAACGTTTTCACAATCTTCTTCTTCTACACTTCTTTCTTCTTCTTTCTAAAAGCCTATTGTATTCATATTCATACATATTGAATAGGCTTCATATATACCACCATACACTCTATATTGTTGTAAAAGATTGATCAAGGTGTGATCTGTTGTAACCCAATTATAGAATCCGTCTTGTACCTAAGGTTGAGTTAGTAAACATGTGACAATTTACGCTTGCGCATGAAATTACAATGATCAGTATAAGTATATTATGAAGAGTACTATGTGCATTACGAGAAAGGATTCCATTTGCTCCATGGCCTTGTGAATTTCGGCCATAGCCAAGAAGGACTATCACTAAAATCCTTATTTAAATGTTAACTAATGGCCTAAATGTGTATCATTTTTCTATAAAAAAATAAAATTTCAAGGCTAGTTGGGGTCATTAAAGACCCCCAACCGCCAGTTACATTAAGAAGGGGAGGGGGAGGGAGGCTAATTAAGAAAGGTGGCTAGACTTAATGAGAGTTAACCTAACCAAACCAAAAAGGAACTATGGTTAGTCAAAAGAAACTATGGTTAGTCTAAAGTAACTATAGTTAGTGGTAAAGTAATCTTGGTTAGCCAAAGATGACCATGGTTAAGCCACCTAGCTTGAGGAACTAAGGCAAACCCTAACCCCAGCCCTTATTACCCAACTGCTAGCTTAGCCAAGAAAGGAAGAGTTTTTTCCAAAGTACACTTGAACATTTCCTAGATTCCTAACACCCCAAGGTGTCTCAAGAACAAAAAGGAACTTCTTTCCTTCCTTTTTCCTCTTCCAACCCACGGCCAAGAGGACCACCAAGAAGAGTTGGATTCCTCCAAAGCTAAGTGACATTAGGTAAGTATTCTTAGCCTCCTAAGAAGACATTTCTACCTTCATGAAGATGAAACTCTTGGTGTGCCTCTCTTTGCTCCAAAACCATGACCTTAATGGTCTCTAGGCTCAAGGATTTCAAGCTTTCAAGAACTCTAGCTTAGAGAAGCTTGGACACTACTCACACTCCTTTTGGTAAGCCCTCTAGCTTTCTTTTGGAAGAATGTTGAGTTAAAAGAATAGACTAACTATCTTCCCTTCTTTCTCCCCCACCACCGTGGGAATGCATGTGTAGAGGAGAGAAAGACTTCAACTTTTCACCCTTCCAAGAAGAGTAAGCAAACAAGGCAAGTACACTATACTTTTTATGGTTTAGATGTGAAAGTGTGTGCATGAATGGCTAGAAATGTCTAAGATTTGATCTTAGTTGTGAAATGGTGAGTTTTAAGTCCAAAACTTTCGGCCCTATGTATGTAAATGTGTAGGAGGGGCACTTTGCTCCAAAGATGAGTTCTTTGATGATCTTATGCATGTTTAAGTGTCAATCTAGGCTTGAATGTGTTAAAGATTCTTCCTTTCATGACCAAATGCTCACGGTAGAAGGATAAGGGAGGTTGGGTGAGTTTCAAATGGAAAATGTCATTATAGCAAGGAAATGGGGACAAGGTTTAATCTTGTTGTGTGTTAGGCTTAAAATACTCTCGAATTTGTCATTTTTTTGCATGCGCCAAATAATGAGGCTGATGTGAAGGGTGTGTGTGTGTTCATCTCAAATTGTTGCTAAGTAAGAGTGACAAAAATGTGAGCCAAGGACATTTAGGAAAAATATATGATCACTGAAAAATTCTGGAGCTGGACCGAAATTTTAGCTGTTTTGTGAAGCCAGAAAAGGGACCTTAGGAACCTTCAATTCCACTGATTTTTGGTATGCTAATAGTTTTATATGTTTGTTAAGTGTGAGAGTTGGAATCACCTTAAAAAGAGCCACGGTTTATTTTTAATGAATTTTCTACTAAGATTGGTCTTACAGTAAAAGTTGTACTGGACAGAATCCAAGTAATGTGTTTAGTAGCCTAAACATGGACCTTAGGGGTATGCAAATCCATTAATTTTCGGCATGGTACTAGCCTCATGAATAAAAGAGAGATGGAAGTTGGAATTTTATCAAAATAATTTGTGGTTTATTTTTAATTAATTTCCTAGTAAAACGGGTCAAACTGAATTATGTTGGATAGGCAGAATTTATGTCACGCTTTGCATGATCTGGAAAAAGGCCTTAGAGAACTGTTTTTGGGCTAAAAATTGGCAGGATGCTAGCGCTATGAGTTTATTAAGTTAGGGAGTTAGAATTTTCAGAAAAAGATTAAAGGATTTGTCACAATAAATTTTATAGTAAAATATGATCGTTTCAGAATTCAGATTGCATTGTTTATGAAAAGGAGTAAATGAGTCCCATATTGATATTGTAAGTTCGCAACACATGCATGGCATTCACTTATGACAGTCACGGAGGAGTACATGTGGTTAAATGGGTCTAAAACGTGCATTTTAGCAAAAAACTCCTAAGAAGAAGTAGACGTTACGAAGCTGGAAAATTCCAGCATGTCAACGGAATGTGTCCATTCGTTTTTGTTATGCACTATGCCGTCATTTGCATGTCACATGTCATATATTGCATTCATCGTCACATGTATGATTTATGGCATGGATTTTACGTGAAAGAAAGATGAAAAGCGTTTTCAAAAAGATGATTTTTAGGTTTTTAAAAGAACGCTTCCCCACCGGTACCGTGTGTGAGTATGAACTGGCCAGTATGAATGATGACCGTGCGGGCCCAGAATAGAATAGACCCTGCGAGTATGATGACCGTGCGGGCCCGGAATAGAATAGACCCTGCGAGTATGATGAATTGTGGGCCCGGAATAGAATAGACCCTGCAAGTATGATGACCGTGCGGGCCCGGAATGGAATAGACCCGGCAAGTATGATGACGCTACCGTTCCGAATCCGGGAGTAATAGATTCGAAGGGGAGAAGTTACTGCCTCAGATCCGGGAAGATAGATCTGAACACTCTATTGTTTTATGACGATGATGATTTGAAAGAAAAGCATGAAAAGTCATTTTCTCATTTTTACCATGATGCATCACATGTGCATATGCATGCATGACACGTATGGAATCATTGTGTAGCAGCTCGTGTTACTTAAACTAAGTTGTCACGATCTTGTAGAACCTAAGTGATGATGATTATTGTGTTATATGTCGATGCATGTCACAGTCTCTTTATGTTATATTCTGCTCTAACTAGTAATTTCTTAAGTTATGACCGTATCACATTAAGCGATGATTCTTATCGAATGTTGATTGGAGGACAGGTATGCTTCTAAACCAAATATTATTTGGGGTTCGGTTCTTGCTCATACTTTCCATTTAACTCATGACTATTATAGTATACTTGCTGGTGACTCCGTCACTCACCCTATTTTTCTCTCCAGAGATGGCAGGAGACAAAGTTGAATGGATTGATGACGAGCCTAGGGTTCCCTACCCGTGAGTGTGTTGGAGGATGGCCAGGATTAGTAGACCGAGCATACCAGCGTTAAGGGATGATGATGGTGTTTTGTAATTGTGATGGGAAATAATTTGCTTTTGTCGTTTTCTGCTACAATTTATGTGGGTTGTAAACTTTAACTGCTTGTGATGACGCTTTAATTTGAAGTTTTAAATTCTACCACGGTTTCGCATGTTTATTGCGCGAAAGCACAGAGATCCATGCATTAGTATCATGGATCACGACGCGTATGGACGACGCCTAGTACTCTCCTTAGTGAAGTACGGCAGGTGCACCGACTTCGGCGGGGCCGGGGTGCGGGGCGCCACATGATCAATCTTGCATCCGCTAGGTGGTGGTGTTCGTGATCATTGTAATCGCTTACAAGGTTTGTAAAGGGTTGGAGTTGGTGTGTAACTCTATCAACCCTGTGTGGTAAGGTGTTGTTTGTTGTTTTGTGATTAGTGATAACCGAGGAAGGTGTCCTCGAAGACTGGAGTAGGTTGATTTAACCGAACCAGTATAAAATTCCTTGTGTTCTTTACTTTTCAGCACTTACTTTCAGTTTCAAGCATAGTACATCAATTTCATCACGTTCTTAAAAATAGCTAACGAGCTTCAAAAATCACCAAAATTTCTAGAAACAGAGGCACACGCTTTAATGTTCATTTGGTGTAAGTTTCAACCCTTTTGGACAAGTATAAGTCATCCAAACGTCAAAATTTCTGAGACTAGTGCAGTGTTATTTTCATGCTTGTAAAGGTTGAGACTTTGAACGTATTTGACTAACTTCCCAAATGCATTTTTCAAAACTGTTTCAACCAAATTAAATACACATAATAAGGGTTTTGTCAGTTTTAGACCATTTGGAGTCACGGTTTAATCAGAATAAATTTTTCAAATCAGACTACCGTTTCTGGCAGATTTGCGCAATCTAACCATAAACGACTTTTGAAAAAGGTAAAGGTTGAATTTTAATCTGAAATTTTTAGGAGATACTCAGAACATCTGAGACTAAGATCTCTCCACATTTCAGAATTTTTGAAGACCTGTACCCAAGTTTTCAAATCGTTTCAAAACAGGTCATGAAAACAGAATCTGTTTTCAGAAGTTGGGTTTTTGGTTTAAAACAATTTTAAAAACCAAATTTTCCGCACCCACTATTTAACCCCCCCTCCCCCTTCTAATGGTGCCTTGCAGATCCTGCAAGTGGTATCAAAACACAGAAACACTCACAACAAAAAGATCCAACGATCTAAGTGAGATGGCAACCACAAACTTCAAAACCGAGCAAGAAGGTATGTCTAATCGAAGGCCTCCTCTTTTTGACGGTGAGTCTTTTATTCAATGGAAGTTAAGAATGAAACTTTTCCTTATGGCTATTGATATTGATCTATGGTCCATTTGCTTTGTCAAAATTATCCACTATAGATGGAGTCACACTAGAGGTTGTTAAGAATAAACAAGAGTATACTAGTGATGATAAAAAGAGATTGAGCATGAACGCTAGAGCCATACAATTACTTTTAAATGGGCTAAGTAAAAGTGAATCTAGCTATGTTTCTAATTGCTCTAGTGCTCAAGAAATGTGGAGAATTCTTGAGATGAAACACGAAGGGATAGTCAAGTGAAAGAGTACAAAATTATCATGCTTATGTCTACACTTGAGTCATTTAAATTATTGCCAAATGAGTCTATCGTTGGATCTACGCTTGACTAACATTTACAATTCTCTTGAGTCTCTTGGCAAAGCCTTCTCTATGCAGGAAAAGGTCCAAAAGGTATTACGAAGCCTACCATCCGAATGGGACCCTAAAGTGATGGCTATAGAGGAGAGCAAAGAAACCAAATCAATTAAAATTGAAGAACTAATTGGATCACTTAAGGTGTATGAGAACAAACTCACTATAAGGAAGTCAGAATCATAATCAAATTAAGGTAAGGCTATTGCCTTTAAATCAAATTAATACGTCTCTACTTCTTCCGATCACGTAGATGATAGTGATTCTGAATCAGACAACGATGACTTAATTTTATTGGCTAAAGGCTTGAGAAAATTCATGAGAAAGTCATTTAAAAACAAACCTAAAGTTACTTCCACTAAAAGAAATAAAAATAAAACAAATGACAAGGACGTTAAATGCTACGAATGCGGTAAACTTGGACATCTATCATATGACTGTCCTAACAAGGACAAGCAAACAAACAAACATCCTAACAAGGATCAGACAAAAAATAGACTCGTTTCAAAATCTAAGCAAAGGAGAAGAGCTCTCAAGCCCTCCACTTGGAGTGACACATCTGATTCTGAGATTGATATAGAAGAGGAGACTGCACAAGTATGCTTTGTATCCAAAGCATCAAACGAGTTATCTTCTGACTCTGATTATGACTATGAGCCTTCATTTGATGATCTTTTCTGTCATTATTTAGAATTGCATAAATTTACTAAGACTCTCGCAAAAGAAAAGAAGCGATTAATTGAAGACAAGAAGCTGTTAGAATCTACTAACACGAATCTTGTTGCTCAATTAAACTATTCAAAAGAAGAGTCGTCATGCATCATAAATGCATTAAAATCAGAGATCGCATCATTGAAAACCCATAATAATGAAATGAAATCCGAGATTTCAGATTTGAAATCAAGGAATACGGATTTACAAAAAATGATGAAACAGTTTGATACGGGATCTAACATGCTAGATCGTATTATTTTATCACAAAAACATGATAGTGATAAAACTGGATTAGGATACATTGAGACAAACGAAGCATCATCTAAACCAACCAAGTTTGTTTTGTCTAAGAAAGTAGACACATCAAAGGCATACATAGCGCCTAAAGTAACATAAAGACCCCCTCTCCCCTCATCTCGTCATATCTCTTCTTCATATCATACGAAATATAATTATGTGCCGTATAAATATGAAAAGAAACAAGTGATGCATACACGACATTCATTTCATCCATCTAGATCACGCACTATGCATACCAACACGAGGACATATCAAAAACGCACACCATATGATGCGTATAAAGGAGTTCTCGGCCAAAGGCCTAAAGTCCACTCACCACATGTCTACTACATTGCTCATTCATCTACATTTTTACCATTTGCTAGACCGAGAAGGATCACCCAAGTATGGGTATCGAAAGGTACTTTTACTAAGAGGTGAATAACTAACTCATAAGGACCCAAAATTAAAAGGGTACCTAAATCATTGTTGTACATTGCAAGGAACCCACACATCAAAAGACACATCTATTAAATGGTTCCTTGACAGTGGTTGCTCGAGGGACATGACGGGTGACCCGAGCTTGTTCACAACGTTGAAGAAGATCACAAAAGGCAGATCCGTGACCTTTGGAAACAACAATGAAGGAAGAATCATCGGAAAAGGTACAATCGGAAGCCCAAGCACCCTTCAAATCTCCAACGTCTTTTTGGTAAGCAACTTATCCTATAATCTTCTTACCATCTCACAATTTATTGACAACGGTTTTGATGCGTGTTTTACTCCTCCATAGTGTAATATAATAAATAAAAATGGATAAACGGTTTTAAAAGTAAAAAAGGAAGGAAATATTTTCACACTTTCCATGGATGATATGTTGGACGCTAAGATTAAGTGTTTTATATCAAATGAACCTAACATAAATTTGTGGCATAGACGTTTAGGACACATCGGCATTTCTACACTTGAAAAACTTCAACGAAAGAACTTAATACGAGGATTGCCTAAACTGATTTAGACAACTTTCAGTTGTGTGAATCTTGTATTAAAGGCAAACAAACACGCGAGTCACTGAAACCTAAAAATGAAATAAGCACGACTAGAGTTTTAGAATTATTACACATTTGATTTGTTTGGTCCTAGTCGCACCATGAGTGTCGGTGGACGTCATTATGCATGTGTTATTGTTGATGATTTTTCTCGTTACACTTGGACCTTATTTCTTGCATATAAAGATGATAGTGCCATTGAGATTGCAAAACTAATAAAACAACTTGAAAATCAATATGGTTTAAATGTGAAAAGAGTAGAAGCGATAGAGGCGGTGAATTTAAAAACAAGGACATGATTGCATTTTGCGAAGAAAAAATGAATCAAACACAAGTTTTCACCACCTAGAACTCCACAACTAAATGGAGTAGTAGAAAGAAAGAATAGAACACAACAAGAAATCGCTAGAACTATGTTGTGTGAAAATAAATTGCCTAGATTTTTGTGGGCGGAAGCCGTAAATTGTGCATGCTACATAGTTAATCGTTTGTCTATTATAAAGAAAATAAATAAAACGCCTTATGAGATATTAAATGGCCGCATGCTTAAAATTGATTACTTCCATGTGTTTGGTTGCAAATGCTTTGTTCTAAATACGAAAGATAATTTAGATAAGTTTGAATCTAAATCAATTGAATGCATCTTTGTTGGGTATTCTGTGAATTCAAAAGCATACAGATGTTATGATCCATCACTAGGCAAATTCTAGAATCCATTCATGTGAAGTTTAATGAATTTGTTGAGATTGATAAAGATAAAGAATATGACGATGATTTTGAATTAAAACCCGTATTGGATGATGATGATGTCACGCATGATACATTAGAAATCCACGATCACTTAGAAATGCATGAGAACGTAGAAAATAATCAACCAAGATGGCATAGAGATCACCCACACGATCTCATTATAGGTGATATCACTCACGGTGTGCGCCCTAGAAGAATAAATACAGAGGAAATAAACTAATTCCATGCCATGATATTCGAAATTGAACCTAAAAATGTGTTTGATGCTTTAAATGATTCCTCTTGGATTGATGCTATGCTTGATGAACTTAATCAACTCGTAAGAAATGATGTATGAGATTTAGTGCCACGACCACAAGATAAGACTATAATAGGCACAAAGTGGGTGTTTAGAAATAAAATGAATGAAGAAGAAAAAGTCGTGAGAAACAAGGCTAGACTTGTAGCACAAGGATATAATCAAGAAGAAGGAATAGATTATGACAAAACATTTGCACCCGTAGCACGTTTAGAAGCCATACGACTTTTACTTGCTATTGCTTGCATGAAAGGTTTTAAACTTTATCAAATGGATGTGAAAAGTGCATTTTTAAATAGATTTATACAAGAAGAAGTATACGTGAAACAACCACCCGGTTTTGAAGATTTGAAACACCCCGATCACGTGTACAAACTAAAGAAGGCACTATATGGTTTAAAGCAAGCACTGAGGGCATGGTATGATTGTTTTGCCACTTTTCTCTTAGAAAATGGTTTTAAAAGAGGCACTATAGATAGTACTCTATTTTTAAAACAAGATAAATCTGATTTAATAATCATTCAAATTTATGTTGATGACATCATTTTTGGCTCCACCTCTCATAAACTTGTTGAAGATTTTGAAACTTGCATGAAATCCGAATTTGAAATGTCTATGGTTGGTTAATTGAATTACTTTCTTGGCTTGCAGATTAAACAAATTGGTAAAGGTATACATATAAGCCAAGTTAAATATATAAATGACATGATTAAAAAGTTCCATTTTGAGAATTTAAAACCGTCCCCCACCCCTATGAGCGTCACCACTAAACTAGATAAAGACGAACATGGAAAGGACTTTGATAATGCTTTAAATAGATCTATGATTGGCTCTTTACTCTATCTTACTGCTAGTAAACCTGATATCATGTTCAATGTATGTATGTGTGCATGTTTTCAGAGTCAACCTAAAGTGTCTCACTACAATACCGTGAAAAGAATATTTCGATATATTAAGCACACACCCACATTAGGCATTTGGTATGATAAAGATTGTGAATTTAACTTGCATGCCTATACTAACGTAGATTACAGTGATGTAAAATAGACAGAAAAAGCACAAGTGGCACTTGTCAATTTATAGGAAATTCACTAATTTCATTGTTTTCTAAAAAGCAAGCAAGCGTAGCCGTATCCACCACTGAAGCTGAATACATAACACTTAGTCTTTATTGCACACAATTACTATGGCTAAAACATCAACTTTCTGACTTCGGGATTACGGTAAATCAAATTTCAATTTATTGTGATAGTATGAGTGTCATAAACTTATCTAAGAACCCCGTTCTACATTCTAAGGCAAAGCATATAGAAGTACGCTATCACTTCCTTCGTGATCACGTAAATAATGGTGATACTGTCATAGATCACGTACACACCGAGGCACAAGTAGCTGACATCTTTACTAAAGCATTAATTCAAGCCACGTATGAAAATCTTCGTTCTAAATTAGGCATGATTTCTGCTGATTTGATTTGATATTTCTTTCCATCTTTACATATACTTTTGATTGTCTTTCCAAAATAAAAGACGACAGAATGCATGATTTCAGGGGGAGAGCGAGATTAATTGCACAAATCAAGGGGGAGAAAATTTGAATTTGTGCATGATTGGAGGGGGAGCGACAAAATTTAAATCATGAACTTAGGTTATTTTGTAAATCGTCAAAAGGGGGAGATTGTAGAGAAAAAAGGGTTTGAGTGATTACAAAATGCATGATTTAAATAACGTGTATTAAAGAAATGCATGACACGTTTTATGACTTGACACGTTTTTGCATGAAACCTGCCTTATATAGTTGATATATAATGTTGTCGTACTAACGATCTGTGAAGATTTAAAGCTTACATCAAATGGCGAACATTTGTTGTGTTTAAACTATTTTCAGGTGCCACCATTAATGAACTAAACTAGTTCACTAAGTGAATACTTAGTTAAATGAACTAAGTAGTTCATTAAATGGTGATATATTTGGAGAAGGCACAAAGGCAACAAATTGAAGAATGGAAAGTTTTTTCCTCTCCTTATACACGCCTTTTATATATATATTTTTATATATATTCAGATTTTTTTTAAAAATGCATTATACACATATATTCCAACGTACTACCGACAAGTTATATATTTTACGAACGTATGTTAACGTCAAACCACTATATTTACCTCATATTTATGAGTATATTTAGATCTTATATCATATGATTGACAAAATTATTACGACGCGTTAGAAGGTTCTAAACCAAAAATTCTCGTGTCGGGTGAATACCGAAACTTCGCCAACGTGTTACGTACTTGCCATACATAGATGGCCAGCCCCTACACTTCAAAAATTACCAGAAATTTCGTGGTCTACATGTTATTTTCATCCATGAAATCATTCTATGTTGGCACACACAAATCACCCCCAATTAAGACCGAATTGTGGAGATTACAAATTCACATTTTTAAGCACATGGGGCGACACTTATTTCAGCCATTAGAGCTGAATATTCAAGTTATTATATGTACATTATGTGTGACATAATATGTATAACATGTGCAAAAAGTTTGAATTTAATCGGAGAAAAATCGCGTAATCGACAAAAGTCGAAAATTCGGTTTTCTACGAACATGACACATGGAACGTTTTTGGCATGACATATAACATGTATCTAGACACTTTTTACATACTCTATACATTTTAAAGTGTTCTAGAATAATAAATTTAGGGCTGATTGGAATATACCATATGTGTATAATTATTGTGCACTATTTTACAAAGTTTGCAAAAATAAAATTCAGCACATGTGCAACCATTGTCACACGCCTACTACAGCTTTGATGAAGCATATGTGGAGCCTAGTTTGCATCTTTATTGGCCAAGAATGAAGTATACGAGGTTGGTGACATAAAGGAAGGAGCTACACAAGGTAATATTTCAAACTATGTCACATTTGTAACACATACTGAAAATTTCAGCATGTGCATCTTGAGCTAGCCGAATTTTTTAGGCTTAATTGTGCCATATTTACTTCTTTATTTTGAATGGATTGGTTGGAAGAGAAAATGGCAATGTTTTAAAGATGTTAAGGAAATATTGTGATGATATTTAAAATATCACACATGCTGAAAATTTCAGCATGTGTTGAATGTATATGGCCAAATTTTTGTCTTGAAATTAAGCATATTTAATTTTTTATTTTCAAGGGAATAATCTATACCAACATGGCAACAATTTGAATGTATCTTGGATAGTGCAAATGCTGAAAATTTCAGCATGTGGAAGAATCAAGGTGGCATAAATTAATGAAGTTATTGGTGATGAATTGTCTTGCAAATTTTATGGAATTTAATATGAGACTTATGGCAACATTTTTATGGTTGATTGACACATGTTCTTAAGTGTTATTTTCATATTTATACAGTCATCAAACGATGACAACTTTCATCCAATTAATGAGTGCCAAGTAAGCAAGGCTATAATGATCATCCAATGAGGAGTTGCCAAGTAAGCAAGTGAATGTCACAATGATGCAAGACATTCTTCCAAGGACTTAAAAGATAATTTTCAAAGGGAAGAACAAGGCAAAGGGGGCGGCCACATTGTTGATAAAAAGGAAAGAAGGGGAGCAAACAAAACACAAGACAAGTCTTACAAATCCAAGAGCTTAAAAAACGTTTTCACCATCTTCTTCTTCTACACTTCTTTCTTCTTCTACACTTCTTTCTTCTTCTTTCTAAAAGCATATTGTATTCATATTCATACATGCTGAATAGGCTTCATATATACCACCATACACTCTATATTGTTTTAAAAGATTGATCAAGGTGTGATCAATCTTGCATCCGCTAGGTGGTGGTGTTCGTGATCATTGTAATAGCTTACAAGGTTTGTAAAGGGTCGGAGTTGGTGTGTAACTCCATCAACCCTGTGTGATAAGGTGTTGTTTGTTGTTTTGTGATTAGTGATAACCGAGGAAGGTGTCCTCGAAGACTTGAGTAGGTTGATTTAACCGGACCAGTATAAAATTCCTTGTGTTCTTTACTTTTCAGCACTTACTTTCAGTTTCAAGCATAGTGCATCAATTTCATCACGTTTTTAAAAATAGCACACGAACTTCAAAGATCCCCAAACTTTTCAGAAACATAGGCACACGTTTTAAGGTTCATTTGGCGCAAGTTTCAACCCTTTTGGACAAGTATAAGTCATCCAAACGTCAAAAGTTCTGAGACTAGTGCAGTGTTATTTTCAGGCTTGCAAAGGTTGAGACTTTGAACATATTTGACTAAGTTCCCAAAAAAAATTTTCAAAACTGTTTCAACCAAATTAAATACACATAATAAGGGGTTTGTCATAAAATTTTCGGACATTTGGAGTCACGATTTAATCAGAATTTATTTTTCAAATCAGACTACCGTTTCTGGCAGATTTGCGCAATCTGACCATAAACGACTTTTGAAAAAGGTAAAGGTTGAATTTTAATCTGAAATTTTTAGGAGATACTCAGAACATCTGAGAGTAAGATCTCTCCACATTTCAGAATTTTTGAAGACCTGTAACTGAGTTTTCAAAACGTTTCAAAACAGGTCCTGAAAACAGAATCTGTTTTCAGAAGTTGGGTTTTTGGTTTAAAACAATTTTAAAAACCAAATTTTCCGCATCCACTATTCAACCCCCTTTCTAGTGGTGTCTTGCAGATCCTACACCTCTCGTATAGAAAAATGGTAAGTAGTGGTGTGAGCAAAACAACGTGCTCAGTAAGTAATCTAACTACCATATGTGGTATCATGTATGATGGAAAACAAGTTTTCAATTAACAACATTTTAATATAATAAATAAATCAAGATGTCAAGTTCCACACATTTAAACAGTATCTATTATACTTTTTCCATGGCTATAGCTCTTTTCGATATATCTTAAATTACTTTTACCATCCGCTCGAGTCAATAGTAAATAGACCGGTTGATACTAGAGTCAATAGACCAGTAGATATTTCAGCCAATAGTCCGGTCAGCACTCAATAGTCAATAGACCAAACGGCACCTCAGTTAATAGGCTAGTCGGTATTTTAGTCAATAGACCGGTCGTACTATACCCAATAGACGTGACATATTGCACAGTATCTATTTAAGAGTACAAAACATGCTCGTTTTGCAAATCATGTATCATCAGTAATTTCACATAAAGCACATACTTGTAAAAAACAACATACTTCTACATGGTCTGATTTCATATTAAAATAAACATGTAAAAATACAAGTTTTGGAAAACATTTTCGTAAATACACAAAAGAGAGATAGACCACTTACCTCGATTGGAACACTTTTTTTTCTTTCTTCTCCACTTGTACTTGACAATTTCATAATAAACAGTATCACTTAATAACCTCATCATTATGTTTTACTTTAACTAAATATATAAATTAATACTTAGAATACTTGTTTAAATTTTTAAATATACTGCAATTCTAGGCCTTAATAATAATCTACCCCCAAAATATACCGAAAAATTTGCCCAGCTAAACTACTAATGCCCTCCGACTCCATCCAGTGCCACTTGAGTTCGATTCGCGTCATACGTATTTTTTTATTTTTTTTCTAGCACTAAAACTAACTACTTAATAAATAATCCTTCTCCATAATAACAAACTCCTCTTTAGTCCAGTGGTCTATGCCTTATTCTTCTTTATTGTCCACCCAGGTTCGAATCCTTGGGTCAACAACCCCTTTTTTCTCATTTCTCTCTCGGTAGTCTCTCTTTTTTCTTTTTCTTTTTTCTCCCTTTTCTCTCACCTCCTTGGGTCAACAACCTGTTTTTTCCTCCCTTTTCTCTCGGTAGCCTCGCTTTTTTCTTTTTTTCTTTTTTCTCCCTTTTCTCTCACTCGCCAGCCACTCCTTTTTTACCTTTTCTTTTTATCTCCCTTTCCTCTCTCTCTGCAAATAGACCCTCGTTCTCTTCTTTTTTCCTTTTATTTGTAATCCAAACAATTGCTCTTAAAGAATTCAACCTATATAACTCCCATGTCACTCTCTAGTATACACAATTGCTTAACAGGTATTTCACACACTAATCAAAATAAGAAATTAAAATCTAAACATAAATCTATACTTACCACCAAAACGTTCATAGAATTGCAATGATTCAAAACCCATCTTTGGTTCTTTATTCCGACAATGTTTGATTACCAAATTGATAATTGAAGAAAATAATTTTTCTTTTTTTTCATCCCCCCAGCGGCGCCTCCCGCCCCCCCTCTTTTTATTGTTGCTGTGGGTTTGGAGGTCTCATCCCCTATTTATAGACTATTTTCTTCTTAGGTTATTGATTTGTGCTAGGATCCTTCTTATAATATTGATTAGCCATTTTCAGTATAACTATATCTATATATTTATCCTTCCCACTGCAATAATAGTTTGTAAAGACAATGGAATGAAGAATGAAGGTGGATTGGTGTTTAAATAAGCAAGAATAGCTTGACTCATGACATGGATCGATCCAAGTCTCAGTTAGATCAATCCATGTGGCCTGAAAATGAAGTTGAGTATTCTGTCGGACATAGATCGATCACATCGATCGTTCGATGTCACATAGATCGATCACATCGATTGATTGATGTACCCTGAGTGCAAAGTTAAAACTTTCTGTCCAACATAGATCAATCGCATAGATCGATCGATGTGACTTCGATCGATACATAGATCGATTGAAGTGGTTTGGATGGAATGTTGGAAGCTACTGTGAGACATCGATCGATCGATGTGCCAGCAGGTGTGACTTTTCGTCTAAAGTTACAGCTTTTGCACCAAGGAACCTCTTCCAACTACCCAAGGACGGTTTGAACGTCTGAAATGAAGATAAAATTCCTATATAAAGGCATGTTTAACACATTTCAAGACATTCTAATTCCTTGTTCAAGTTTTAGTATCCTAAATTCTTCATCTAACTTTCAAGCATTCTCAATTGAAAGTTCATTGAATTTCTATCCTATTTGCTGAGGGTAAGAGATTGTTTGGCTGTTGTATCCTATGAGGAAATTTGCTTATAACCCTGCAGCATTTAGTGGGGGCAAACATTCCTTACAGATAGTATTGATATATGCCTCAAGCCAACTTCTAATCACTTCTCTTGCTCTCTACTTGTTGTTCTTGTTTCTATTTCCTTAACAATTGTAAGGAATATCTGAGATAGATTCAAAGACGTTTCTAAATCAAGAGAGCATGAATCTTGATCGATTTGATGGCATGAACTATTTGCGGTAGAAGGACAAGATGATGTTCCTGCTCACCGCGTTGCAAATTGGGTACTGTTTAGACCCAAATTTGAAGAATTTGCCAACCCCCCCCCCCACAATGAAGATGATGAGGCGGTGAAGGCGCCTGGCGGAAGAGGCAAGAGGATAAGGTTCTATGCCATGGACACATCCTCAACAATCTGTCGGATCGCATCTACGATCTGTTCACATCAACAACTTCACCTAAGGAGATATGGAATGCCTTGGAGTTCAAGTACAACAGTGAGAAATAAGACGCGGACAAATTCCAGGTGATGAAATATTTTAATTTTAAGATGATTGAGAATTTGTCAATCATGGACCAGGTGCACGAGTTTCACATCATTGTTTCCAAACTCAAGGAGTTGGGTGTGGAAGTTTCTGAGGCATTACAAGTAGGAGGGATAATTACAAAGCTTCCTCCTAGTTGGAATGACTACAGAAAAGATTACTACACTAAATTGAATCCTTTTCTCTTGAGCAACTTCAAAAACATTTGCGCATTGAAGAGGAGACAAGAACTCTTGTTAAGAGACATGTTTCTGATGATACACCTAGAGTGCATTATGTCAAAGGAAAATTCAGAGAGTTGGGTTGGAAACAAAAGGAAGAACTCCGAGTCTTTTGAATTCACAGACAAGGCAGAAAATCCCAAGAAAGGTAAAAGATGTCACAATTGTGGCAAGAAGAGACATCTCAAAAAGGACTGTTCGTTTCGAAAGAAGCAAAAACAGGGTGGTAGTTCCCAAATGTCAACAATGCAAATATGGTAGATATTGGAACCGATCAACTGGTTGCAATGGTCTCCGAGTTGCATGTTGGCATGGTGACTGAGCTGAATATGGCTACGAACAAAATCACAAATGATTGGTGATTCGATTCAGGTGTAACTGTGCATGTTTGAAACAACAAGGATCTATAAAAGACCTACCATGTTGTGGATAGTAGCTAGTAGGTTCTTATGAGAAACCGTAGTGCCAGAAGAGTCTTGGGAAAAGGTAGTGTAGAGTTAGACTTTACTTCTGGAAAGAAGTTGTTATTAGTCAATGTTCTACATGTACTCGAGATTTCTAAGAATCTTGTTTCTGCTAGTCTAATCTTTAGAAATGGATTCAAGATTGTAATGGAGGGGGACAAAATTATTATGTCCAAGAACGGTATCTTTGTCGGCAATGGTTATTCTTGCGACAGGATGTTTAAGTTGAGCATAAATAAAAATTCCACAGCTTGTGTTTAATCTGCTGATTCTTCTTTTTCATTGTGGCATGATAGACTTGCTCATGTTAGTAGTTCTACTATTATATTCATGTCTAAGCATGCCTTAATTTCTTGTAAAAATGAAAACCAAAGAACATGTGAGATTTGCATACAAGAAAAAATGACAAAGAAACCATTTTCTAAAGTAGAAAGGAAAACTGAACTATTAGAACTTCTTCATTCGGATATCTGCAAATTGAATGGTGTTTTGACCCGTGGAGGAAATCGATATTTCATAACTTTCATTGATGATGCCTCCAGATATACATACATACATATATATATATATATATATATATATTTGCTATGGCATAAAGGTGAAGCCTTTGACATTTTATGGTTTACAAAATGGAAGTTGAAAATCAATTGGGATTGAAAATCAAAGTTCTAAGAAGTGACCATGGTAGTGAATACTTCCCTATTGTATTCAATCAATTCTGTGAGGAGAATGATATCATACACCAGAAAAGTGCTCCATATACACCCCTAACAAAATGGTTTGGTTGAAAGAAGAATAGAAGTTTTGTTGACATGCTAAATGCAATGTTAATAAACTCCGGTTTGCCAAAGAATTTGTGGAGAGAAGCCTTATTAACGGCTTTCCATATTCATAATAGAATTCCTTCTAAGAAGTTTAAGGTTTCTCCACATGTAATATGGAAGAAACGAAGACCAAATCTAAGTTATCTTACAGTTTGGGGTTGTCTAGCTTATTATAGAGTTTCGAATCCAAAAAGGACTAAGTTGGGGCCAAGAGCTCTTAAAAGGTGTCTTTATTGGATATGCTGAAAACTCTAAAGCATATACGATTCTAGACATAGAATCCAATGTGATTGTTGAATCTAGGGATGTTGAATTTCTTGAGAATAAAATTTTAAGAACATATTCAAATCAAGATTCAACAAGATAAAATTTGAATGAACCAATTGTTGGAGATTTTTCCAATGATCCTTTTAGAGTTGATCAAAATCAAAATTCTCCAACTGAGGTTAGGAGAAGTCATCGTGATAGAAAGGAGACATATTTACATCCGGATTTTATTTCTTCACAATCCGTTACCTTCTTAGTTGAAGGTAATAGGACAAAGGTATTTAATCAAATACATATTGTATTAAGTGTAGGAGATGATCCTAAATCCTATAAGGAGACGATGCAATCGAGAGATGCATCATTTTGGAAGGAAGCAATTGATGATGAGATGAACACGTTATTGTCTAACAATACGTGAATTCTCACTGATTTGCCTCCGAGCTCCAAAGCAGTTGGATATAAATGGGTATTTAGAAGAAAATATAATACCGATGGTTCAATTCAAACTTTCAAAGCTAGATTAGTAGCCAAAGGCTTTAGACAATGAGAAAGGATAGACTATTTTGACCCTCATGCTCCAGTTACGAGAATAACATCCATTAGAGTGTTGATATCCGTAGCATCCATAAATGGCATGTTTATTCATCAAATAGATGTTAAGACTGCATTTCTCAATGGTCATTTAAACGAGGAAGTATATATGGAACAACCAGAAGGATTTGTTCATCCGGAAAATGAGCACAAAGTGTGCAAATTGGTAAGGTCATTGTATGGATTGAAACAAGCACCGAAACAGTGGCATGAAAAGTTTGGCACTACCATTTTGAAGAATGGTTTTAGGCACAATAGTGCTGATAAGTGTGTATATTCCAAGTTTACAGACAAATATGGTGTCATTATTTGTTTGTACATTCATGACATGCTAATTATTGGCACTAATATGGAAGGAGTAAATGAAACTAAGAAGTACTTAACTTCACAATTCCAAATGAAAGATTTGGGTGAGGTATGTACTATCTTATGGATAAAGGAGCCCAAACATAGTGGGGGTTTTGCTCTTTGTCAATCTGATTACATAAACAAAGTGTTGAATAAATTCAAACACTTGGATATCAAAGAAGCAAAACACGCCATTTGAAGCCTCATACAAATTAACTGGACATTTCGGTAGAGCGGTAGCACAACTAGAATATGCTAGTGCAATTGGTAGTTTAATGTATGCTATATATTGCACTAGACCGGATATTTCCTTTGCGGTGTGTAAATTATCAAGGTATACTAGTAATCCTAGTATGGACCATTGAAAGGCAATCGAACGAGTACTTGGGTACTTGAAGAGGACTATGAATTACAGATTATACTATAATAGTTTTCCAGCCGTACTGGAAGGTTATACTGATGCTAGTTGAATAACTAGTGTTCATGATAACAAATCTACTATGGGTTGGATATTTACATTGGATGGTGGTGTTGTTTCTTGGGCTTCAAAGAAACAGACATGCATAACTCATTCCACAATCAAGTTCGAATTCATGGCATTGGGATCTACAGGTAAGGAAGCATAATGGCTGAGAAATTTACTTTTGGATATAGAGTTGTGGCCACAACTGATGCCAGCCATTTTCTTACATTGTGATAGCCAAGCAACGATGTCTAGAGCTTATAGTAAAATCTATACAGAAAATCTAGACATGTCAGCCTTAGGCATGATGATGTAAGGCAATGAATAACAGATGGTGTGATAGCCGTTGCATACGTCAGATCCTGCAATAACCTAGCAGATCCGTTAACAAAGAGTCTTTCAAAAGACTTGGTACAAAGTACATCTTTAGGGATGAGATTGAAACGTATGGGATAAGTTCACTTGTGATGGAAACCCAATCTTTTCTAGCATACCACTAGTCAATGGTTCAATGGGTAACAACAAGTCACAAAGTGAGGAATTAAAACATTCAGATTGATCTTTAAAGAATCAGCCTGCACAGTTTTATCTTTAAAGAATTGGAATGTTAGTGTTAAAGGAAGGTGAATGTTAAAGCACTCTTAATGAAGGATTAAGAGGAATGTCTTAATCTTCACCTATATGAAAATAGTAAGTGGTGCCGCTTCGACAAGCAATGATCTTGAAATGTTCATGAATACTAGAGGAAGCACAAGGCTATAAAGTGCGATTTAAGTTGAACTTCTAAGGAGAGTGTGATTTCATGTGTGTAATATTTTCGGTTCTAGCACATAGGAATCTGATTCAAGGCCTTTTAGCTATCAAGATTTTGGTAGAACTTTGAAGTATTATACTAATAAGAGGTTAAAATCGAGAGATACTTCTTAAATGCATGAAAAGTCATAAATTGCTTTACAAACTAAGTGGGGGATTGTAATAATAGTTTGTAAAGGCAATGAAATGAAGAATGAAGATGGATTGATGTTTAAATAAGCAAGAATAGCTTGACTCATGACATGGATCGATCCATGTCTCAGTTGGATCGATCCATGTGGCTTGAAAATGAAGTTGAGTATTCTGTCGGACATAGATCGATCACATCGATTGATCGATGTCACATAGATCGATCACATCGATCGATCTTTATGCCCTGAGTCAAAGTTAAAACTTTCTGTCGAACATAGATCGATCACATAGATTGATCGCTGTGACTTCGATCGATACATAGATCGATCGAAGTGGTTTGGATGGAAATTTGGAAGCTACTGTGAGACATCGATCGATGACACCGATCGATCATATCGATCAATTGATGTGCCAGTTGGTGTGACTTTTCATCTAAAGTTGCAACTTTTGTGCCGAGGAACCTCTTGCAACCATCCAATGACTGTTTGAATGAAATGAAGGTAAAATGCCTATATAAAGGCATGTTTAGCACATTTCAAGACATTCTAATTCCTTGTTCAAATTCTATTATCCTAAATTCTTCTTCCAACTTTGAAGCATTATCAATTGAAAGTTCATTGAATTTCTATCCTATTTGCTGAGGATAAGAGATTGTTTGCCTGTTGTATCCTAGGAGGAAATTTGCTTATAACACTGCAGCATCTAGTGGGGGCAAATATTCCTTACGGATAGCATTGATATACGCTTTAAGCCAACTTCTAATCACTTCTCTTGCTCTCTACTTGTTGTTCTTGTTTCCATTTCCTTAACACCCACTCCTATTATATATCAATCTCTTTCCATAACTATCGTCTAATAAGTCTATGCATTGTAATCATCTATCTTTTTTTACTTCTCATTTGTTATCCTTTTTCTTTTTTCTTTTATTCCCCGGACATAACATTAACGATCCAAGCCATGCAAGCCTCTTGCAAAGCCAAACACCTTTTCAATTTCGCTGTCAAGTGCATACTAATAATGGAAATTTCGAACCCCGTTCTTCCAAGAGGCATATTATTTACAACTCTATTGGCAAACTATTTAGCATAAAGAGTAAAAACATCATAACGGTTCAGAATTGAACACATTTGATTAAGCATCACCAACAACCACAACCTAACTAGTGGTAGTCCAGCCACTCAAAACTGCCTCACACCTAATGTTATAATAGTTTGTAAAGGCAATGGAACGAAGAATGAATGTTTGAGATCAAAGATGAAGGTGAAATGGTGTTGGAATAAGCAAGAATAGCTTGACTCATGACTTGGATCGATCCATGTATCAAATGGATAGATCTATGTGGCTTGAAAATGAAGTTGAGTATTCTGTCAGACATAGATCGATGACATCGATCGATCGATGTAGATCACATCGATCGATCGATGTGTCCTGGATGCAGAGATCGATGTCTGACTGAGGACATCAATCGATGACATCGATCGATCGATGTCACATACATCGATCGATCGATGAACTGAGGACATCGATCGATCACATCGATCGATCGATGTCCTGACAGACGTGTTTTTTCATGGAAATTCACATCTTTTGCACCAAAAGACATGTCCAATCGCCATGCAACCTCCTTCAACGACTTCCTGGAGTTTGAGAGCCTATAAATAGGCTATTATAACCCATTAGGAAGATTATCTTGCAACATATACAATCAAGCATTCCATATTCTTCTTCTTGCTCAAGAACACTCTTGTTTTCAGAAAGTTCATTGTTTCTCAATCCTATTTGCTGAGGATTAGAGATTGTTGGCTGTTCTATCCTAGGAGGAAGTTTGCCTATAACCCTGCAGCATCTAGTGGGGGCAAATATTCCTTACGGAAAGTGTATATACACGCCTCAAGCCAAGTTTCTTCTTCTTCGTTCTCTCTTGTTGTTTGTCTTGTTTCCCTATCTTCTTAACAATCGTAAGGAATATTTGAATATGGATTCAAAGACATTCTTGAGTCAAGAGAGCATGAAGTTGGACCGATTTGATGGTACCAACTACTTGAGATGGAAGGACAAGATGTTGTTCCTTCTGACTGCACTTCAGATTGGGTACTGTCTCGACCCAAATCTGAAGGATTTGCCAACTCCGAAAGAAGAGGACTCCGAGGAGATCAAGACTGCTTGGAGGAAGAGACATGAGGATAATATGCTTTGCCGAGGGCATATCCTCAACAACTTGTCAGATCGTATCTACGATTTATTCACGGCAACGTCATCACCGAAGGAGATATGGAACGCCTTGGAGTTCAAGTACAACAACGAAAAACAAGGCGCAGACAAATTCCAGGTGATGAGGTATTTTAATTTTAAGATGGTTGAAAATATTTCAGTCATGGACCAAGTGCATGAGTTGCAGGTCATTGTGTCCAAACTGAAAGAGTTGGGTGTAGAAGTTTCTGAGGCATTACAAGTAGGAGGAATCATTGCTAAGCTTCCTCCTAGTTGGAATGACTACAGGAAGAAATTACTGCACTCAACCGAATCCTTTTCCCTTGAACAACTTCAAAAGCATCTGCGAATTGAAGAAGAGACAAGGAGTCTTGTAAAGAGACATGTCTCTGACGATGCACCTAGAGTGCATTATGTCAAAGGGAAACTAGGGAGTTCGGTTGGAAACAAAAGGAAGAACTCCGATTATGCTGAATCCACAGACAAAGTAGAATCCAAGAAAGGCAAGAGATGCTATAATTGTGGCAAGAAAGGTCACTTGAAAAAGGACTGTTGGTTTCGAAAGAAACAAAAACAGGGCGGTGATTCTCAGAATGTCAACAATGCGAATATGATAGACATTGGAACCGATCAACTGGTTGCAATGGTCTCAGGATTGCATGTTGGCATGGTAACAGAACTTCATATGGCTACGAACGAAATCACAAGAGATTGGTGGTTCGATTCGGGTGCAACAGTGCATGTATGCAACAACAAGGATCTATTCAAGACCTACCATGTTGTGGATGATAGCCAGCAGGTTCTAATGGGAAATCGCAGTGCCACAAGAGTCTTGGGTAAAGGTAGTATAGAACTGGACTTTACTTCTGGAAAGAAGTTGTTATTAGTCAATGTACTACATGTACCCGAGATTTCTAAGAATCTTGTCTCTGCTAGTCTTGTTTGTAAGAGTGGATTCAAGATTGTAATGGAGGAGGACAAAATTATATTGTCCAAGAATGGTATCTTTGTCGGCAAGGGTTATGCTTGCGACGGGATGTTTAAATTAAGTATTAATAAGAATTCCGCGGTTTCTGTCTACTCTGTTGATTCTTCTTTTTCATTGTGGCATGATAGACTTGCACATGTTAGTAATACAACTATTAAGTTCATGTCTAGGCATGCCTTAATTTCTTGTAAAGATGAAAATGAAAAAACATGTGAAGTATGCATACAAGCTAAAATAACAAAGAAACCGTTTCCGAAAATAGAACGGAAAACTGAACTCTTAGAACTTGTTCATTCAGATATTTGTGAATTGAACGGAGTTTTAACCCGAGGTGGCAATCGATATTTCATTACATTCATTGATGATGCCTCTAGATATACTTATGTATATTTACTAAGGCATAAAGATGAAGCCTTTGACATGTTCAAAGTCTATAAAATGGAAGTCGAAAATCAATCGGGATTGAAAATCAAAGTTCTAAGGAGTGATCGTGGTGGTGAATACTTTCCTCTTGAATTTAATCAATTCTGTGAGGAGAATGGTATCATACACCAGAAAAGTGCTCCATACACTCCTCAACAGAACGGTTTGGCTGAAAGAAAGAATAGGAGTTTAGTTGACATGCTAAATGCAATGTTAATAAACTCTGGTTTGCCAAAGAGTTTGTGGGGAGAAGCCTTGTTAACGGCTTGTTATATTCATAATAGAATTCCTTCTAAGAAGTTCAAAGTTTCTCCATACGAAATATGGAAGAAACGAAGACCAAATCTAAGTTATCTTAGAGTTTGGGGTTGTCTAGCCTATTATAGAGTTCCGGATCCAAAGAGGACTAAGTTGGGGCCAAGAGCTCTTAAAGGTGTCTTTATTGGATATGCCGAAAACTCTAAAGCATATAAGATTCTAGATTTAGAATCCAATGTGGTTGTTGAATCTAGAGATGTTGAATTTCTTGAGAATAAATTCTTAAGAACATATTCAAATCAAAGTTCAACAAGTGAGAGTTTGAATGATCCTATTGTTGGTGATTTTACTAATGATCCTTCTAGTGTTGATGATCCATATCAAGATTCTCCAACTAAGGTTAGGAGAAGTCAACGTGCTAGAAAGGAAAAGTATTTACATCCGGACTTCATTTCTTCGCAATCTATTACTTTCTTAGTTGAAGGTAATAGGACAAAGGTGTTTAATCAAATACCTATTGTACTAAGCGTTCAAGATGATCCAAAATCCTATAAGGAGGCGATGCAATCAAGAGATGCATCATTTTGGAAGGAAGCTATTGATGATGAGATGAATTCGTTATTGTCTAACAATACGTGGATTCTCGCTGATTTGCCTCCAAGTTCCAAAGCTATTGGATGTAAATGGGTATTTCGCAGGAAATACAATACGGATGGTTCACTTCAAACTTTCAAGGCTAGATTAGTAGCCAAAGGCTTTAGACAACGAGAAGGGATAGACTATTTTGACACATATGCTCCTGTAGCAAGAATAACATCCATTAGAGTGTTGATGGCATTAGCATCCATTAATAACTTGGTTATTTTTCAAATGGATGTTAAGACTGCATTTCTCAATGGTGATTTAGACGAGGAAGTCTATATGGAACAACCGAAAGGTTTTTGTACTTCCGGGGAATGAGCACAAAGTGTGCAAATTGATAAGGTCGTTGTATGGACTGAAACAAGCACCGAAACAATGGCATGAAAAGTTTGACACTATCATTTTGAAGGATGGTTTCCGACATAATGGTGCAGATAAATGTGTATATTCCAAGTTTACAGACAAATATGGTGTTATTATTTGTTTGTACGTGGATGATATGCTTATTATCGGTACTAATATGGAAGGAGTAAATGAAACTAAGAAGTATTTAACTTCACAATTCCAAATGAAAGATTTGGGTGAGGTAGATACTATCTTAGGAATTAAGGTGTCCAAACATAGTGGGGGTTTTGCTCTTTGTCAATCTCATTACATAAACAAAGTGTTGAACAAGTTCAAACACTTGGAGATCAAAGAAGCAAACACACCATTCGATGCCTCATACAAATTGACTGGTTATACCGGTAGAGCGGTAGCACAATTAGAATATGCTAGTGCAATTGGTAGTTTGATGTATGCTATGCATTGCACTAGACCGGATATTGCCTTTGCGGTGTGTAAATTATCAAGGTATACTAGTAATCCTAGTATAGATCATTGGAAGGCAATCGGGCGAGTCCTTGGATACTTGAAGAGGACTATGAGTTACGGATTGTTTTATAATAATTTTCCAGCCGTGTTAGAAGGTTATACTGATGCTAGTTGGATAACTAGTGTTGGTGATAACAAATCTACTACGGGTTGGATATTTACATTGGGTGGTGGTGCTGTTTCTTGGGCTTCAAAGAAACAGACATGCATAACTCATTCTACAATGGAATCCGAATTCATAGCATTGGGTTCTGCAGGTAAAGAAGCGGAATGGCCGAGAAATCTTTTATTGGATATAGAGATGTGGCCACAACCGATGCCAGCCATTTCTTTACACTGTGATAGCCAAGCAACGATGTCTAGAGCTTATAGTAAAATCTATAACGGAAAATCTAGACATGTCAGCCTTAGGCATGATTATGTAAGGCAATTGATAACTGATGGTGTAATAGCCATTGTGTACGTCAGATCCTGTAATAACCTGGCGGATCCGTTGACAAAGAGTCTATCAAAAGACTTGGTACAGAGTACATCTTTAGGGATGGGATTGAGACGTATGGGATAAGTTTACTTGTGATAGAAACCCAACCTTGTCTAGCATACCACTAGCCAAAGGTTCAATGGGTAACAACAAGTCACAAGTGAGGTATTAAAGCACTACGATTGATCTTTAAAGAATCAAGCCGCATGATATTGATCTTTAAAGAATTGGAATGTTAGTGTTAAAGGAGGGTGAGTGTTCATTGCACTCTTAATGAAGGATTAAGAGGAATTATCTTAATCTTCACCTATATGAACATGGGAAGTGGTGCCGCTTCGACAAGCAATGATCTTGAAATGTTCATGAATACTAGGGGTAGCACAAGGCCATAAAGTGCAGTTTAAAATAGACTTTGATTGAGAGTGTGGTTTCATGTGTATAATGTTTCCGGTTCTAGCACATAGGAATCTGATTCAAGGCTTTTTAGCTATCATGATTTCGTTAGAACTTTGAGATGTTATACTAATAAGAGGTTCAAATCGAAAGATACTTCTTAAATGTATGAAATGTCATAAGTTGCTTTACAAACTAAGTGGGGGATTGTTATAATAGTTTGTAAAGGCAATGGAACGAAGAATGAATGTTTGAGATCAAAGATGAAGGTGAAATAGTGTTGGAATAAGCAAGAATAGCTTGACTCATGACTTGGATCGATCCATGTATCAAATGGATAGATCTATGTGGCTTGAAAATGAAGTTGTGTATTCTGCTGGACATAGATCGATGACATCGATCGATCGATGTAGATCATATCGATCGATCGATGTGTCCTGGATGCAGAGATCGATGTCTGACTGAGGACATCAATCGATGACATCGATCGATCGATGTCACATACATCGATCGATCGATGTCCAGAGTGCAGGGTTCGATGTTGAACTGAGGACATCGATCGATCGATGTCCTGACAGACGTGTTTTTTCATGGAAATTCACATCTTTTGCACCAAAAAACATGTCCAATCGCCATGCAACCTCCTTCAACGACTTCCTGGAGTTTGAGAGCCTATAAATAGGCTATTATAACCCATTAGGAAGATTATCTTGCAACATATACAATCAAGCATTCCATATTCTTCTTCTTGCTCAAGAAAACTCTTGTTTTCAGAAATTTCATTGTTTCTCAATCCTATTTGCTGAGGATTAGAGATTGTTGGCTGTTCTATCCTAGGAGGAAGTTTGCCTATAACCCTGCAGCATCTAGTGGGGGCAAATATTCCTTACGGAAAGTGTATATACACGCCTCAAGCCAAGTTTCTTCTTCTTCGTTCTCTCTTGTTGTTTGTCTTGTTTCCCTATCTTCTTAACACCTAAGTCTTCAAAACCCATCATGACGTGGTTCAGTTCCAAGTTACATGAATTTTCCAAATCATATCATACAGATAAAACAACTATGTCGAGCTGTGGCCCTTAAAATCATATTCGAATCGCGAGACAAACAATGTCATAAAATCATGTATTCTGTGGCTAAGTGATCATTCATCAAATTCAAAAACCAAGGTTTGTCTTAGTATCACAACCAATAAAAGTCAATATTTGTAAAATCTAAAGTAAATGGGGCTAAATCATTACCTAAATCTAGGGGTTCGCCAATTTCATTTTTCTACATCAATTAAATTCATATCCAAGGTGGAAAAAGTTTGAATTCTTCACCGTAAAAAATATCCTCTCTTGACAAAAATTAATGGTGCAAACCGTACATGGATTCGTGTTCCCATTGGAAAGGAACTGTCAAAACTCCTTCCTTTTTCTTTTCTCCTTCCACTCTATTTCCTCAACTCTCTGCCGTTCGTAGTCTTCTGATTCTTCTTTTCTTTTCGTTTTAGAATAGTACAACCATTAGTTTTCTTGTAAGTTAGGTTTATAATTTCATTTTTTTTCAAGTTACAAGTTTACATCATAACGTTGAATAATTTGTCTCGGGTCACTACTCTGCCAGCTAAGGCTTCGTTAAAATCTCAGCTCTTTTGCTTCGAGCTTCAATTTCATCTTTTGCAGCATTCCACTCAGGCAACAGAGTCGAGCTTTATTTGAGTCTAGGTCTTAAGACATCTTCCGATAATTCGAGATTAAGTCTCATTTAGCATATCAAAGATTCATACTTTTAAGCCTTATATGTTTTGAGGTGCAAATTTGTCATCATACCTTCGCTACTCTTTTATTTGGTTGTCATCTCACGATTACGTACCCTCAAATTTTATGATGATCATGATTAATTAGACACTCATTAACTAAGTGGCAACTACGAAAGATGACAATTGAACGTGGCAAGGGCATATCAATTGCGTGGACAAGCTTGATCTAATAAATTCAGTAAGGGCTAAAGCTTAGATTAAGATCCCATTGAAGTAAATATTGAGGCTCTCCTTAAATCCCTTTTGGTGTGTATTTATAGTCGTGGGAAGTCAAACGGTTATGAGTGAAACTTGTGAAGCCAAAGGTGCAGTATTTTCCCGGTCAACCTGAAAAAACAGAGAATTAGGAGAAATACTAATAGCAAAGAGAAGTTTAGGGACTAGAATTTTCTTTAAGTTGAAGTTTATGTACTTGCGTTTGGAGTATTAATTACGAATGAATACAGATATCCAAAGAAACT
>AP025044.1:41437409-41459496 GCA_036186865.1 Eustoma russellianum
TTCGCCGTTTATTAGGTTCTCGTCGTTGTATTAAGTTTCGTCGGTATATAGTCGCTGTTTAGTCGGTGAATTAGTCGTCCCAAATTTTTTCGAACCACATTTCGTCTGTATTTTAGCGTCGTCGAGATTCGTAAGGGATTAAACACGTGTTTAAATTAAGAAAACGAAAGCGATGATTGGGAAAAAAACTTCATTAACATAGAATTATAAATTACAAAATACATAAGAAAAAAACGAAAAAAAATCTAAAAGAATAGCGGAGAGGAGCCGTTCACTGTTCATCATTCGAACAGAGAGTAGCAACACTCTCCGCGCACGCCTTCAGGAGGCGTCTCAGCTGCGCAGCTTTGGCTTTGATGCGCATCTTCCTTGTATGCAGGTACTCGAGACGCTCATCCTGGTCGTTAAGCACCTCCCTCATATTCTCCACTGTTTTCCACAGCTCCTGTATTTCTACACAGGATCGCCAATTTGGCGATCCTCTTGCCGCCTTGGCCCCTGCACATGGGTTCGGAGGAGTCAGCCGGCGGGGTGCTTGTGGTTGTGGAGGAACCAGTGCAGGTGCCGGTGGTTGAAGACCCCGTCTTGGGTATGTACGACCACTACCACGTCGTGCCTGGGCCTTAGTACGAACCATATTTGTCTTTTTTATATGATTATAAAGGAGATTTTGTTTTTTATACTATGAGAGTCACGGCAGGCATTTATATAGTGGAATTCAGCGACGACATAGCGACGACTTAGCGACGTAAATGCATCGTAAGTTGTAACAATCGGGCATTGTGCGGACACTGGATAGCTACGCCTTAGCGACGCAAATAGCGACGAAATGCATCGTATGGTGTGAAGATACGTTGTGCGTCGCTATTTTCGTCGGTAAAGCATCGGTAAGCAATGAATGCAGACATTAATACACGCACACCATATGACGTGTTTCTTTGCTGACCGTCGCTAATTTGTCGGTATTTGTGTTTGTTTGTTTCCTTTTAAATGTCGGTATTTGTGTTTTTTGGTCGTCGCTATAGCGTCGCTAAGACGTCGGTAATATTGCAGGCTGAGAACCATAAAACACAGCTTTCTTCTTCCACTCTTCTCCCATTCTTCTCCCATTTCAAACACATAAATCATCACTTTTCAACGAAAATATAGAAGGAAGATATCTTATTATGTGGGATTTTGAGGTTTTCCACACCGAGAAAAGATAGCTGCTGTTATTTTGAAGGTATAGCGAGAAAATGGATCCGAGGAGGAGCGATAGAAAGTGGATGTACGAGAGTAAACAACGGAGTGGAGTTTAGATTTGTTGAAGGTCTCGAAGAATTTGTGGATTTTGCGACGAGTAATGAAAGTGGAACGCAGATTAGATGTCCGTGTAAGAAATGCAAGAACCGTAAATATATGCATCCGGGTGACGTGAGGGTTCACTTATTGAAACAAGGTTTCGTGCACAATTACCATACATGGTACTGCCACGGCGAATATGAGGGGGCGTCTACATCTGCAACTGTTCACGTCGAAGGGGGACCCGGTCAGGTTGATGTCGAAGAAATAGGCGAGGGATCTCACAACCCATACGTGCAGATGGTGCAAGACGCAGCCGCCGGCATTTACGGGAGAGCAGTACTTACAGTCTCATGTCGGGTACGAACGTGCACAGGATCCGGACGAACAGCCGCGTATATTCGTGGAGGAAGATCCGAACCCTCAGGCGAGACAGTTTTTTGAGATGCTGAACGCCGCCAACACGCCGCGTATATCCCGGTTGCGGTAGTCACACACAGATGTCCATGATCGGTCGGATGACGAGCATGAAGACGGAGCACCGCATGACGGATAGATTGTACGATGGGATGTGTCAGCTGATGAGGGAATCTCTTCCCGAAGGGAACACGATGGTCGACAGTTTTTATTCGACGAAGAAACAGCTGCAGGCGTTGGGACTGCCGGTTCAGAAGATCGATTGTTGTTCGGAGGGGTGCATCATATACTGGGGCATCAACGAGGATAAAGACAAGTGCAGGGTCTGTGGGACACGCAGGTGGAGAACGAACAAAAGAAACCGAACGTGCCAAGAAAGCAATTCTACTATTTACCTCTCCCTAGACTAGAGGCTCTACGCATCCGGTGCCACAGCTAGCCAGATGAGGTGGCACGCGGAGCACTACACGAAAGACGGTGAGATGTGCCATCCATCTGACGGCGAAGCTTGGAGGACGTTCGATGCGACACATCCGGGTTTTTCGTCAGAGACAAGGAACGTTAGGTTGGGGTTATGCACCGACGGGTTCAACCCGTTCGGACAGTCGGGAGAGCAGTATTCGTCGTGGCCTGTCATCGTGACGCCGTACAATCTACCACCTTGGATGTGCATGAAGAAGCCGTACATGTTCTTGACTGTGATCGCACCGGGGCCTAGGAATCCGAAACAGAAGATCGACCTATACCTGCAGCCATTGATACAGGAGCTGAAGTGGTTGTGGGAGTTTGGCGTGGAGACGTTCGATGTATCCACCAAACAAAACTTCCAGCTCCGCGCGCTGATGTGGACGATCAGCGACTTTCCGGCTTATTCTATGTTGTCGGGGTGGAGTACACGGGAAATACGCTTGCCCTTACTGCATGAAGCAAGCGAAGACGATGTCCTTGAAACATGGACGTAAGATTTGCTGGTTCGACAGCCATAGGAAGTTCCTGACCAGACGTCATTTGTACAGAAAGAACGTGACGGCGTTCATGCCTGGCATCGTCGAGAAGGACACGAAGCCCGAGCTTCTCACGGGTGCGAGGTGTTGGAGGAGATAGACAGTTGTGGATTCGTGGGGTCGCTGATGATCCGGACGGCAGCCACAACGCAGACCTGGCCCGTGACTGTATCGGGTGGAAGAAGAGAAGCATATTCTGGGAGCTTCCGTACTGGAAGAGCAATATGATCCGACACAACCTGGATGTCATGCACATTGAGAAGAACGTGTTTGACAACATCTTCAATACAGTGCTGAATGTGCCTGGAAAAACGAAAGACAATTTGAAGGCACGACTTGATATGGCGACCTCAAAATGCGACCGGAGCTGCATCCCGTTGGCACATCCTACATGCCGAAGTCCTCGTACACGCTGACTGCGGAGCAGGTCAGTGCGTTGTTATCGTGGCTGGGGACGGCTAGATTTCCTGACGGCCATGTTTCGAACCTGTCGAAGAACATCGACGTGAATAAACGCGGTTTGCACGGGATGAAGAGCCACGACTGTCACGTGTTCATGCAACGGTTGATGCCCATTGCATTCCGCGAGCTGCTTCCAACCAATGTATGGGAAGCACTTACCGAGATGAGTCTGTTCTTCAGATGTCTTACATCCACGAGACTCAGGGCGGATGATATGTCAAGACTGGAGGGCGAAATCCCAGTGATCCTATGCAAGCTGGAAACTGTATTCCCTCCGGCCTTCTTTGATTCAATGGATACCATACGAGGCACGCGTTGGTGGTCCTGTTCAGTACAGGTGGATGTATCCGTTCGAGAGGTACTCTTATTTATTACGTGACGTTCTTATGTGTCTAAGCGCGAGCATGCTTACCAATTTGTTTCATCATGTGACGTTGGAGTATTCACTATATGAACAGATATCTCAGGCATTTGAAGCTGAACATCAGGAACAAGGCGAAAGTCGAGGCCTCGATGTGCAATGCCTACCTGACGGAGGAAGCCTCGACCTTCGTGTCTCATTACTTCCAGCCAGATGTCCCGTCGAGGTGCAGAGATATTCCCCGGAACGACGACGGCATTTCCAGATCCGGTGTCCTCCCGATATTCACACATCCGATCAGGTTTCACGACAGGGAAAGGAAATGATATTGGGGACAGCGATCTGAAGATTGCTCATTCTTATGTTCTGCGCAACTGCCGTCAAGTTGACCGTTTCCAGAGGTATAAACGATATCCAATTTTAATTTGTAAATACCTTGCGCTACTATATCCATTATATTACAAAGGTATACATGGTACTCATTCGTAATTTGCTTCAGCTTGTTCGTTGATTTATTGCAAGAACGTTCACCGGGTATATCGAGCGATGCAATAAACAATGAGTTAGATGCCAAGTTTGCTGATTGGTTCAGGTGGCATGTAAGTTTACATATTTGCTGGTTACGTGTACGTCATGTGATACGCATTTATTGCCCGCTGATGTATACTTACTTGTCGTTTTACAGGCGAGCAAAGGTCATCTGGCTGACGAAGTCGGTACATTCTGACACCAGTAGCCGAGGGTCCATTGAGCAGAGTCACGCGCTACGACATGTGTTGTGAACGGTTATAGATTCCACACAGTCTCCCATGCCAGCCGAAAATCGTCGAGAACAGCGGAGTGTGTGTCAAGCGGTATGACAATAGCCCGGACGAGGATGACTTCTACGGCTACCTTACTGACATCATTGAGCTCGAATATCCGCATTGCCTATAAAGCGGGTGGTGCTATTCAAATGCGAATGGTACGATCCAACTCGGGAAGGTTATCGCGCTGGCACAAAGGTTCACGACCGATATAGTTGGTAGACATACACCAAGGGCGACGGTATAGAAAGTACGATCCATTCGTTTTGGCTAGTCAAGCGTCCCAGGTGTACTATCTATCGTATCCGACGACGAGGATGAATGCGAGCTCAAAACACTGGCGAGCCGTGTGCAAAGTGAAATCGAGCAAGTTTGATGTCAGTATCCAGCCAGGTTCAGATGGCATGGATGCCGCATTTCAAGAAGAAAACCCGTGCGTTGTGGTACGACACATGTTGAACTGCACAATCTCCCTCTAAATGACCCCAACGGCGGTTTCATCGAAATTCATCTCAACATACAACCGGCTGACAATATTGAAGATGTAGGCGAAGACGAATACAAGGATGAAGAGGACGATGAGCATGTAGATGAAGATGAAAATGAAGATGCGTATGAGGATGAGGATGACAATGAAGATATTAGACGATTTACCGACGAAAAGTGTCGTCGTAAATTTTAAATAACGACGACACAAGGAATAGCGACGACACAAGAAACAGCGACGAACTCCGTCGCTATTTCGTCGCAAAATTTCGTACTTAAAACTGAAATCCCCCTTCTTCTTCCCCATTTCTCTCCCCCGCGAATTCTCCCCCCCCACCCCGGCAAAATCTCCCTCCCTCCCCCGGGCGAAATCTCCCTCCCTCCCCCTTGCGAAATTTCCGCGCAGGCTGCCGTCAAGTTCTTACGGTGACCTCCCTTTCCCCGGTTAGTTTTTTCTTCCTATTTTTGTTTTTAATGATTTTAATTAGTTTATAGATTGAATTGTTTGTTGGGGTGATCGGTGGTGGGATTATGGGGGGGCGAGTGGCTGTGGGCTGGGGGTTGTTGGCGGGTGGTGGCTGTGGGCGGGGGTGGGCATGTGGAGCGGGGTGGTTGTTGGCAGGGGGTTTGGACTGTGGGCCAGGGGTGGTTGGCTATGGGCGAGGGTTGTTGCACAGGGGGGGCACTTGTGTGGAGGCGGGGTTGCTTGGAGGGGTTGGATGGTGGGAGGGGGGTGGGTGTTGTTGGAGTGGGGGTTGGGTTGGATGGAGTAGTGGAGTGGTGGGTGTGCGAGTTGCTGTGGGAGGATGGTTGCGATGTGGGCGGGGGGTTGCGCTGTGGATGGGCGGTTGGCTGTGGGGAGGGGGTTGGTCATTTGGCTGGAGGGAGTGGCCTGTGGGATGGGGGTGGAATTGGGTATTGTGCGGGGGTGGCTGGGTGTTGCGGGGTTGATGTGGTGGGGGTGGCTGTAGGCGGACGTTGACCGCCGTTATGGCTGCGGACGCGGACCTTTTAGGGACTGCCGATAGGTCCGCACCCCCCAGATCTACGACGCCACGCACACCCACCGGTTCAGCACCTCATCCGGCGTCTGATGCGGCATCGGACGAGGGTGTCATACCAGGGCGTCGTGCCCTCCTTTGGTCACATGATACCCATACATAAGTAATGATTTATTTTTTTAACACGTTTTTAAATATATTTCACGCGTTATTTTTTCCTAACAACTTCACCTGTTTCAGGTTTGCACCGGACTCGGGCCAGATTTCCGATTGCATCACTCGGTCCTTCCACCTGAGGCAGGACCCAGCTGGATATGCCTGGTCCCGTGTCACCCCGCAGACACGTAGGTTCTACTGGGATGAGTTTCAGGTATTCAAATTTGATGAATTTCACTTTTTGATGCGTAATCGATCATTACTTTTCTAACCACATTTTTATTTTTCTCCGTATAATAATTGCAGAAGGCGTACAACTGGACAACCGACATCGCCCACCGACGTGGAGCAAGCCTGGCGGCAGAGGGCCGCCAAACGCTAAGGGACTTCGTCAACTCGCACAAGACCAAGTGGGAGCGTGACCCCCATTTCTGCCAGGCCTGCCTACGTATCCGAGGCCACCTAGGCGGGGTGGATAGAAGGGTGGATGGACCCTCCTAACCAAGCCCGTAGCGCCCGGAACACGGCGAACCAGCGCAACGGCAATCTACAGGGCCCAGCAATTGCCACACACTCAGGTGGTTCGGTTTCCCACGCCACCACGATGCGTTCTATGGTAAGTATTTTAATATTGGATTAATTAGATTCATTGATTTCATTGGATTATTTAGATTCATTGACTTAAGTGGATTATTTAGATTCATTGACTTAAGTGGATTATTTATATTCACTGATTCTTATGTTGCGCTGTTGTTTTTTTGGTATTCGTATATGGTTAATTTAAGTAGTATATGTGTTCATTTGCCTTTTTCTTTTTATTTTTGATTTGACTTGGGAGAGGCCTTTAAGGCCGGGATACCTCCGATAAACGAATAGGTCATGCCGAAATTTTTAAAACTCTGCATTTCATTAACATATTTTATTTCATTCTTTCAGCACGAGGAGAGGGGGGAGTGGCCAGCCTCCTACGATCTCTTCTACAAGACGCATCGGAAGAAAGCCTCCGACGGGACGGAGGACTGGATCACGGCGAAGGCCCGCGACATCAGTGCAAGTAGACTACGATATCATTTGCTTTTTTTCCTTAGTTTGTTTTATTTCTAAACCCTAACAATTCTTATTCTCATTTCAGGACGAGTACAACAGATTACTCGCACATAGGGGAGAAGAGGCCGACAAGAACCGTGCTTATTGGGATGCGGTTCGGACCATCGGCCCTCAGAATAAGAAGAAGAGGGAGGTGTATGGGGTTGGATCAGCAGCGCCGCGATTCTTTCCCGAAGTTCTGCATCCAGGTGCTTCCTCTGAGGCCAGCACCTCCGCGCCTTCTGCGACCCCAGAGGATATTCGCGCCTGGAATCAAATCATGCGGCGCTGCAGCATGAGATGGAGACCATCAGGGCGCAGTATGGGGAGAGTGTACAGGCACTGCGGTCGCAGCTGACTCAGACCCAGCAGACGCTGCAGCAGTCGGTTCAGCAGGCGGTTCAGCAGATGATGCAGGTGCAGCAGGCGACGAACCAGCAAATCTCGCAGCTATCGCATCTCATCATCTCTTTCATTTCTAGCTCCTCGCAGCCTCAGCCTCGCCCTCCTGATGGTCACTCTTCTTCGCATGATCCCCCTCCATCTTCCTCTGCATAGTATTTTGTTTTTTGATTTTTCGTACAGACTATTTCATTTATTGTATTGACATATTCTTTGTTCTTTTATATTTTATCTGACATTTATACGGATTCCATTTCGTTTGTGTTGTTTAATTATACGAACTTCAATACGCAAATACCGTATTTCTGTATAATATTCGTACAAATGATTTAATATACAAAATAAAATATATTATAAAAATTAAATAATAATAAAACTATTTAATTAATAATATATTGATATTATTAATAAATTATAAATATTTAATATTTAATATTAAATTAATATTTAATATTAATTTAAATGATAGCGACGAACTTGCGACGAAACAAAATGTCGCAGACCTGAAATAAAAAAAATCAAAAATTTTAAAATAGCAACGACAAAAGATATACCGACGAAAATCTGCGACAAAACAGAAATGTCGCAGACCGGAAATAAAAAATCAAAAATTTTAAAATAGCGACGACAAAAGATATACCGATGAAACGACGACGGAAATAACAGGTCGCAGACCTGACAGAGTTTCATCGCAATTGTGCGACGAACCGCCGACGAGCCTTTTCTCGTCGCATTATAGCGACGCTTCACCGACGAAAATCACTTTGCGACAAGCCGTATAACGACCTACAGATTTCATCGCAATTTCGTTGCTATATGTCTTTATCGACGAAATTGCGACGACTTTTGTCTGTCGCTATATCTCTTTTTTTTGTGGTGTCTTGTCCCTCGTAACATTGCATGCACTTGTACCACATCGGCCACCCCAAACAACCATCACATTCCAACAACTGAAACAAATATTACCACGATAACATCCAACTTTATATCTATAACATATATATCCGCCATACAAATCCATACACTCAGCACGTGATTCCATCCAAGGCAGCCTGACCGAAATTTCCCCAGACCTAAAAATATGCCACATCGGCCAATATACATATACAAGGGATTCGAAATAGCAAATTTCTAGCTTCAGCGCATAGTTGTCCCCCACACACGGCCCTACATAGCTTAAAGTACTTCCTATAATATTAAATATATATATAACCATATTAATCATGATATCTCTTTTCTCCTTTAAATCAGTAGCAACCCGCAAGCATTTTCACATATGTGAAGCTATAGCATTGAGTCTAAATGTATCAGCAGCAAGAAAATGAGATATGACCGTACTGCAATCCTTCCCCCAAAGTATAAGAATAAGTCAATCTGAAAAGAGATCAAACAAACATGTAGTTCGTATATATCCTGATACAAGTGCGGACTATGTTGATACGTATAAACATTAATTACCCAAATTCCCATCAAATAGACACAACATTTTTTTAGCATAAATACATACCTTAGGCCCACGATTTTCCCACACCATATCTACATAAATATTTATACCACAGCCTTTCCCCCATTTTAGTTACATATGCAATTGGCCACTGTCCTTCGGCCAGCAACCAGAAAACAAGAAAACAAAAGGCCAAACAAAATGAAAAGACGATACATAAGTATATATATATATATATCAGCGGCACATACGTATAAGCATATCCAGATCATCTATAAAAGCAAATCTAAACATATATGATCCATGATTGGTACCGAAAATCTTAGGTTTACTCTTTTTCTTTTTTTCTTTGTTGTATTGGCCAAAGGCATATATATTGTTAGGTCTCTTAGAACACACTAGAAGGGGGGGTTGAATAGTGTGTTCACCAAGTATGGATATTTTATGGCTATTTTTCGTTTTGAAGTGCAACCAATACTTGGGTGTGTTCTTTAGAAAGAATAAAGACTTGCAAGAAATAAAGAACACAAGTACGTATAGAGGTTCAAGTCAAATGACTCTACTCCTCTACCTTCTTGATGTTTCACAAGAAGGATTTTGAAATGGGGATTGTTATTTCTTTTGGGGGAAACAACAGTCTAAGAACAAAATCCAGAAAACTGAAAAAACTAGGCACCTTGCCTAGACTACAACCAAGAAATCTAACTCTTTGAAGTTTAGCCTCCAAAGATCTTCTTTGCCCTCAAAGAAATCTTGTAGGGAGAATAGTGCACCACACACTATCAACTAACCCTTCAAAGTCTAGAAATCTCAAACAAGAAGCACCGTTGCTCCTTGACCAACAATCTACCCAATCTCTCACAATATGATCTCACCAAGAAGAAGACTCTTCTTCTTCTTACAATAATCACTCTCAACAATAAAGTAAAATGTACAATGTTTACAAGTATTTTGAGAGCTTGAGCTTGAGAGAATTTGAGAGCTTGCAAAGTAGAAAGTTGGAGAAGAAGAATGGAGGAAACCCTTCTTTTACCAACCTTCATGTTTCTTCCCGTTTGAAACCCTCTGCACAAACATTAATGGTTTTTGGCATCATGTGTTGGTGAGTCCTCATCATTGGAGATCTCCCTTTGGCATGTAGCAACATTCTTGGAGAGATTTCAAAATGAATGCCAAGAAAGGAAACCTGAATTCTTCAGCAGAGAGGAACCTGTGAAAAAGACACTAAAAGGGGAGGGTACAAAGGGTCAACTGATGTTAAAAAGTGAAGTTTGAGACCTTTGTAACATTGGTCACATGAAGCGCCTAATGTGCTAAAAGCACAGGCGTTCGAAGTGACATTGAGCGCTTGATGTTAAAATGAACAGTCGTTCGAAGTCACATCAAGCGCCTAATGTGGGCTTCTTAAGGCGTTCGAAGTCACATGAAGCGCCTAATGTAGCCCTTCATGCTTGTTCGAACTAACTCTGACTTTTTCTCAGAGAAAGTACTTAGGAGTACGTGCCCATTCAGGGGAAAAGTACTTTTGGCTTGTTGGACAGCATAAAGCGCCTAAAAAGGCGTTCAAAGTATTCACACTTTTCAACAGGCCACATGAAGCGCCTAATCAGGCGTTCAAAGTGTCCTGATTTTCAAACACACACATGAAGCGCCTAATCTAGGCGTTCAAAGTATACGCACATCCAGACACTTCACATAAAACGTCTAATGTAGGCGTTCGAAGTGTACTGGACTCCACCAAGGTACATTAAGCGCCTAATGTAGACGTTCGAAGTATACTGACTTCAAACAACATACATGAAGCGCCTAATCCCTTGTTCAAAGTTCCAAATTGTGCAAATCATCAAAACTCAACATATTCTAACATTCTCCCTCTTTTTGATGATTTCACAACATGCACAGCTTATTAAAGATCCCCCTTAACATATGCTCCCCCTCACTAGATGCAAGAAAAGAATAACTTGAAAGGAACAAAGTGATGAAACAATTTAATGAACATCAACAACAAAATACCAAGTCCTAATTTCTTGCAAATAACCAATCACTTAGAAATTTCACAACCAACACAAAAAAAATAAGAAAAGTTACATAGCACCACCACTTGGTGGTGTGAAACCACTAAAGCAAAAACCTACACTAGCGGCAAAATCAATGAATCCACCCATGGATCCTCCAACATCTCCAGAGCCACCAGCATCACCACCACCGCCAGAAGCTCCACCAGCACCACCAGCACCACCATTTTCTCCCCCTAAATCATCAAAATTAGGAGGAAGAACCCATGGACAGACTTGCATGAGTGCATTTCGAAATGCAGTCATGCGCAGTTCATTGCGCTCATTACGAGCTTCATGAAGCTCGGCATCACGAAGATTCAACTGCTGAACAGTCTGTTCAAGCGCAGCAATGCGTGATAGCAATTCCGAAGAATTACTACCACCAGCAGCATCTTGAGGTCCCTCCGCGACCTCATCTTCATCAGGAATGGTGGTGGCCTTCCGTTTTTGCGAGTCAACGGCCTGGGCGATGTTGTAGTGATCATAGACTTCAGATTTGGCAACTGGGGTCAAATCTTCATCAGAAATGTCAACACCTTTTGATTTTAACAATATTGTGACAATATTGGCAAAAGGCAAAGCTTTTGACCCTTTTCAGAGAGCTGCAAACATGACTTCTATGAAAATCCAGGCGAGATTCAGCTGGGTCAGATGTTTGAGACGGTAAGATACATATAAATCCATGTTGCTGGGATTTCTAGTAGCCTAACCATTGATGCAGTAGGTGACCACTGCTAGCAAGATGCGATCCACCAATAGCATGTTCTGAGTCTTTTTGGAGGGGAAATACCCCAAATCGAATTTAACGTCCTGCTCACGGACGCTGTATTTGACACTCCAGTCAAACACAGAGAAATCAGTCAATCCCTCGTTTCAGATTCTCAGGACTTCACAAATTTCAGGAATAGTGAAGCTGAGAGGAGTACCATCAATAACAGTGTTGAGGGAAAAAGGTTGAGACTCAGATTGTGGAGTGACCCACAAATTTGAATAGAATAGCCGGGTGTGCTCGCGGGAGTATTTTTGCATATCAGGCCTGGACCAAAGAGATGTCCAGCCTTGATGTTCCAACAGAGGAACAACTTCAAAAGCAGTGCTCGTCTCAGGAAGATTGCTGAGATTGAGCAGTTTCAGAGGGATAATAAGACGATTGGATGCTACCCATTCTCAGAATAGCATTGCCGGAGTAGTAGGAGACATGAGCACCTTTGTCAATGGTGCGTGGAGGCTTCTTGATGTCGGGCTCAAATTTCTTCAACCAAGGAAAGTTGTCCTTGGTGAGCCCTTCACGAATGGTTGTGATTTCAGGCGGCTCAACAATTCCTTGTCCAGCGGTTTGTTTTCGCTTTTGAGTGCGTGGACGTTTAGAAGGACCAGCGGAAGCCATTGGATGAAAAGTTGGGAGAAAAAAAAAGAGAGGTCTTGAGAGTTGGGGCAAAAAGATGAAGTGAAGATGTGATGAAGAAATAAAGAAGAAGGTGGATTTTAAAGGGTGAAGAAGGGAATGTGAAGGGTTGATGGAGTAATGGTGGGAGAGAGGATTAAAGGAAGAGTGGAGGAGTGGGAGAGAGTTTTGAGGAAGAAGATGAAAAGGTGTAGTGAATGGGGAAGAGGGGAGGACAGACGTGGGGAAGTGGGAAGAGAAAGAGGCGGCAGAGAATTGATGGTCCTTGAATGGCGCGAAAACTAAAGAGGCGGCGGAAAAGACAGTGTGGAAATAGGGTTGAAACCCTAATGTGACTTCGAATGACTTCACAAAGTGGGATGAAGCGCCTAAAGTCACATTGAACGACTGTGGAGATGCAGATTGAGCGCTTAATGTTACATCGAACGAGAGAACATATATAGATAAAGCGCTAAATCATACATCGAACGCCTTTATAAAGGAACATAAAGCGCCTGATGTCACTTCGAACAAGTGACATCCTTAACATCAGGCGCTTGATGTGACATCGAACGCCTGAAGCAAGTGTGATGAAGCGCTTTATGTGCACTGACTTTGAAAATTTTTGAAGTTTTCGTGCTCAAAACTCAAGATGGTTTTATCAACCCATGTTGAGCAACCCCAACCTACTTCTTATGGATACAAACACATCACTAGGTAAGGGTTTCGTGAAAATGTCCGCTAATTGGTCTCGTGTAGGAACGAATTCCACACTTACCAAGTTCTTTTGTACACAGTAACGGATGAAATGATACCTCACTTCAATGTGCTTGGTCTGACTATGTTGGACGGGATTTTGTGCAATATTAATGGCGGACGTGTTATCACACAAGATTGGCACCTTGGAGAAGTGAATGTTATAATCATTTAACGTGTTTGTCATCCATAATAATTGTGCACAACACGAGGCGGCCGACACATATTCGGATTCCGCCGTAGAAAGAGACACAATATTTTGTTTCTTGGAAAACCAAGAAACTAGACAGTCTCTGAGAAACTGACAAGTTCCGGAGGTGCTCTTCCTATCAACTAGACTCCCCGCATAATCGGAGTCACAATATCCTCTTAAATCAAAACATGCATTCTTAGGATAAAATAAACCAAATTTCAAAGTACTTCTAAGGTATCTAAGGATGCGTTTTACCGCAATAAAGTGTATCTCCCTAGGATCACTTTGAAATCTAGCACATAAATATACTGCATGTAAAATATCGGGTCTACTAGCCGTTAAATAAAGTAGACTACCTATAATGCCACGATACAAGGTTACCTCGACATGCTTTCCTTTTTCATCCTTGTCAAGCTTGGCACTTGTGCTCATAGGAGTGTTCACCTCTCTTCCTTCACCAAAGTTGTACTTTTTGAGCAAATCTCGTGTGTATTTGGTTTGGGAAATGTACACGCCATCTTCGGTTTGCTTGATTTGTAATCCAAGGAAATAATTTAGTTCGCCCATCATGCTTATCTCGAACTCACCTTGCATAAGACTAGCAAATTGCTCACAAAGACAATTGTTAGTAGCACCAAAAATAATATCATCAACATATACTTGAACAATTAAATGATTTCTACCTTGTTCTTTTATAAACAAAGTAGTGTCAACTTTACCTCTTGAAAAGCCATTATTAAGAAGAAAAGTACTTAACCTCTCGTACCAAGCTCTTGGAGCTTGTCTGAGGCCGTAAAGAGCCTTTTTAAGTTTGAAGACATGATGTGGTGAATCATGACATTCAAACCCGGGAGGTTGCGCAACATACACTTCTTCTTGAATAACACCATTCAAGAAAGCGGATTTCACATCCATTTGATAAAGTTTAAAATCCCTATAACAAGCATATGCTAATAACATCCTAATGGCTTCAAGCCGTGCTACGGGTGCAAATGTCTCATCAAAATCAACCTAGCCTTGTTTCTAGTGACATTACCTTGATCATCCATCTTGTTACGAAAAACCCATTTCGTACCAATAATAGGATGATCGTGCGGTTTGGGAACTAACTCCCAAACATCACTTCTTTCAAATTGGTTTAATTCTTCTTGCATAGCCAAGATCCAATTTTCATCAAGAAGTGCGTCTTTAATATTTTTAGGCTCTATAAGAGAGACAAATGCATTCTCTCTATGTTGCCTTCGTGTGGTGATACCCCTATTTAGATCACCTATGACCAACTCTTGAGGGTGAGAACTTTTGTGCTTAAATGATCTAGGAAGATTGGAGACATCTCCTCCAACTTCCTCTAGATCATGTTCCGGATGGGATGAAACTTCATCATCCATATGAACCTCACGTTCCGGAATGTGTGATGCATTTTCTACATTTTATGTATCAACATGAGTATGAGAAATATTTCTATTTGACTCATTAAGTTCATGCACACAAGGTGGAGGAGTACCTTCAATAGGTTCAACTCTCAAGTCAATGAAGATGTTTCCATTTGGAGGATCATCAACGATCTCTCGTTGAGGAACGACCATATGAACATCCTCAAGAATTTCTTCTTGAGGAGTCACATCTTCATCCTCTTCACAATTCTCATTAAGTTTAGGTTCGTCACTAAGTGACTCATTAAACTTAACATGGATTGATTCTTTCACCTTTTGACTCCTTTTGTTGAAAACACGAAATGCTTTACTATTTGAGGCATAATCTAAAAAGATACCTTCATCCGCTTTGAGGTCAAGTTTGTCCAAAGTATCTTTGGTATTAAGTATAAAACACTTGCAACCAAAGACTTTGAAATACCCAATGTTGTGAACTTTTCCATTCCAAAGCTCATAGGGTGTCACATTTAGGTATGGTCTCAAATAGACACGATTGATCATATGGAAAGCGCATTTACCGCTTCGGCCAAAAATACTTGGACAAACCGAACTCATTCAACATTGCTCTACACATTTCTTGTAGAGTTCTATTCTTTCGTTCGGTCACACCATTTTGTTGAGGAGTTCTAGGTGCCAAAAGGTCATGAGAATATCCTTTGGATACACAAAACCTTTCGAGATCACCATCAAACTCACCACCACGATCACTACGGATGGTTTTAATAGTGTCACCCACATGATTTTCCAATCGTTTACTTAAACTCATAAACTCACTACATGCATCACTTTTCTTAGCTAGAAACATCACACATGTATAACGAGTATAGTCATCTACTACCACGAAGGTATAATGTTTACCACCCAAGCTTTTTGTTCCAACGTCCCCATACAAATCCATATGAAGCAATTGTAGGGGCTTGGAGGTGGAAATATTTGTCTTGGATTTGAAGCTTGTTTTCACAAGCTTCGCCTTTTGACAAGTGTCACATAAGTCATGGTTTTCGAAATTCATTTTTGGAAGGCCTCGGACTTTACCATTTTCGCAAATAAATTTAAATGTTTTGAAACATACATGTCCGAGATGTCTATGCCATATTTGCGTCAAATCATTCTTAGCAACTAGGCAAGATACATTTTGAGAAACCAAATCATTGATGCTAAGTTTGTAAATATTTTTGAAATGCAAAGCCTCAAATAAGATCTTATCTTCCTTTTTCACAACACACTTTGTTTTCAAAAACGTTACCTCATAATTAGCATCACAAAGTTGACTGACACTTATCAAGTTAAACTTAAGACCTACAACATATAAGACATCACTAAGAGAGAAGGAATCGTTAACCACAATACCATGTCCTTTGATTTGGCCTTTGCTACTGCCAAAGTGGACAACTCCTCTGTCTTGCATAGTGAGTCTATGGAAAAGACGTTTGTCTCCCGTCATATGGTTGGAACACCCACTGTCCACGACCCATTTGACCTTCTTGTCTTCGCTTTCTCCATTGAGTTCTAGGGCCTACAAAAGAACCATATGAAGTTGGTACCCTTTTTGTTTTGGGTCCTTGAAGGTTAGTTACCTTCACTTCGCCTTTCGGCACCCACACAAGACTCTTATTATTTTTGACTCTACACACTCTCTCTACATGACCCTTTTTATTACAATAAAAACATGTAGGAATGTGTTGGTGTGTATAAGAATGTTGGTCGTGTTTAGCTCTGCACACTCTTTCAACATGACCCTTTTTATTACAATAAAAACACGTCGGTATATGTTTGTGTGAATAGGAGCGTTTATCGTTTTTATCTCTGCACATTCTTTCTACATGACCCTTTTTATTGCAAAGGAAACATGTAGGAATGTGTTTGTGTGGATAATGATGATTATCATGCTTGTGTGTTGACTCATTCCGTGATTCCCGTTTAGGGACAACTTTCTTTGGCATCAAAGAAGGATTATTTTTCACAGATTCAACACAAGACTTAGGCACCTTGGTTTGCTTTGCCTTTATTTTAGGCATGTGCCTTTGCTTCTTCAAGGGAGCTTGAGACTCCTTGAAGTGTGATGCTTGTTCATTTGTTTTTCACTTTTTAGATGCATACAAAACACTAGATTTAACCTTAGGTTTCATACTAGGTGTATCTTTGACTACCTTAGTTTTATTTGCACTTTTCTTTTGAGAATTCTTATTCTCAACGGTTTTATGAGAGATGCTTGATTTTATCAAATCATGCTTCTCCTCTAGTGCAATCATATGCATAGTTAGCAAAATTTCATACTCGAGTTGTAATGCAATATGATTTTCTACTGTGTCATTGTATTCGTATATACATGCTTTAAATTCCTTTTTGACACGAGTATATTTTAGTTCTAAGAGGTCAATTTCTTTCACTAAGTCATCTCTTTCATCTATTAATCTATAATGTGAGGATGTAGTGCATACCTCCATGTCGTCTTTGATGGCCATAAGAGAATAAAACTCCTTGTTGAGATCATCGTCACTGATCTCCGTGAGATTTAGATTCTCATGATCATCTCTATCGCTTTCGGATCCAGACAATAAGCATTCCCAATGATCTATTTCTTCTTGTAGAGCCTTCTTCTTTTGGTAGAAGGCTTTCTTGTCTTTTGGGAAGCTCACATGGTCAAACGTGGATACTTTGACCTGTACACTTGAGATAGAAGGGAGTAGTGACTCTTGTCTTCTTCTTCTAGAAGCATCACTACTTGGAGAACATGCATCAACAAATCTGAAGGGATCCATACTATGAAGATCAAATCTTGTATTTGGACTCAAATAAGCAAGATGTGGCTCTGATACCAATTGTTAGGTCCCTTAGAACACACTAGAAGGGGGGTTGAATAGTGTGTTCACCAAGTATGGATATTTTATGGCTATTTTTCGTTTTGAAGTGCAACCAATACTTGGGTGTGTTCTTTAGAAAGAATAAAAACTTGCAAGAAAATAAAGAACACAAGTATGTATAGAGGTTCAAGTCAAATGACTCTACTCCTCTACCTTCTTGATGTTTCACAAGAAGGATTTTGAAATGGGGATTGTTATTTCTTTTGGGGGAAACAACAATCTAAGAACAAAATCCAGAAAACTGAAAAACTAGGCACCTTGCCTAGACCACAACCAAAAAATCTAACCCTTTGAAGTTTAGCCTCCAAAGATCTTCTTTGCCCTCAAAGAAATCTTGTAGGGAGAATAGTGCACCACACACTATCAACTAACCCTTCAAAGTCTAGAAATCTCAAACAAGAAGCACCCTTTCTCCTTGACCAACAATCTACCCAATCTCTCACAATATGATCTCAACAAGAAGAAGACTCTTCTTCTTCTTACAATAATCACTCTCAACAATAAAGTAAAATGTACAAAGATTACAAGTATTTTGAGAGCTTGAGCTTGAGAGAATTTGAGAGCTTGCAAAGTAGAAAGTTGGATAAGACAATGGAAGAAACCCTTCTTTTATCAACCTCAATGTTTCTTCCCGTTTGAAACCCTCTACACTGACATTAATGGGTTTTGGCATCATGTGTTGGTGAGTCCTCATCATTGGAGATCTCCTTTTGGCATGTAGCAACATTCTTGGAGAGATTTCAAAATGAATATCAAGAAAGGAAACCTGAATTCTTCAGCAGAGAGGAACCTGTGAAAAAGACACTAAAAGGGGAGGGTACAAAGGGTCAACTGATGTTAAAAAGTGAAGTTTGAGACCTTTGTAACGTTGGTCACATGAAGCGCCTAATGTGCTAAAAGCACAGGCGTTCGAAGTGACATTGAGCGCTTGATGTGAAAATGAATAGTCGTTCGAAGTCACATCAAGCGCCTAATGTGGGCTTCTTAAGGCGTTCGAAGTCACATGAAGCACCTAATGTAGCCCTTCATGCTTGTTCGAACTAACTCTGACTTTTTCTCAGAGAAAGTACTTAGGAGTACGTGCCCATTCAGGGGAAAAGTACTTTTGGCTTGGTGGACAGCATAAAGCGCCTAAAGAGGCGTTCAAAGTATTCGCATTTTTCAACAGGCCACATGAAGCGCCTAATCAGGCGTTCAAAGTGTCCTGATTTTCAAACACACACATGAAGCGCCTAATCTAGGCGTTCAAAGTGTACGCACATCCAGACACTTCACATAAAGCGCCTAATGTAGGCGTTCGAAGTATACTGGACTTCACCAAGGTACATTAAGCGCCTAATGTAGGCGTTCGAAGTATACTGACTTCAAACAACATACATGAAGCGCCTAATCCCTTGTTCAAAGTGCCAAAGTTTGCAAATCATCAAAACTCAACATATTCTAACAATATATATGTATATAGATAAACAGGGTAATTTGGTTTAGGAAACTTTCTAGTTGGTTAAGATATAAATCTTCAAGAAATATCCTAATTTAAATTTTCAATTAGTTTAAGATAACTCCTATCCTAGGATTTGTATTTCAATTCTTTTTTTTCTAGCTTTTATGTATATATCATTTTAAATGAATTATTATTATATTTTCCCCTGCCGTTAGCCCACGCATGGCTATTTCACCTATGTTAAACGAAATTTGGGTATAAAATGTTAACTTTTCATTTTTTTTCATTCTTTCCTGACGTATGTTATATTTTACTTTATTTATTTGTTTTTTTAACCTTATGCCCCAGATCACGGGTGTTATGCCCCGCACCCTTTGTAGGGTAATTAAAAGACAAAGAAGGACTTTACAGAAATTAATGACGGTCAACGAGAATTAATTTAGGCATTAATATGAGGATTAATTAGAAATTAATGATGGATTTAATATTAGAATTTATTTATATTTAATTTAGAATTAAATAATTAAGTTTATTCTTTAAGATAAATAGATAATAGATATAATTTAGAAACACCAAACCTTTCCCTTCCCATATAAAAAAAACTGACAGACGTCAGTTTTCTCTCTTACGCAGAGAAAACCGACGCTCTCATCACACCCTAGGCGATTTGGAGGCCCCTTCAACCCTAGGAGAAGAATCTCTTCAGAAAGCCATCCAATCTTCCTTCGTTCTTCAATCCGTTCTCGAGTAATCAAATGCAAGTAACTTTATTATAAGTTCTTACGATTTGTGAAAGATAAACGGCCTATTTTGATATCAAATTGGATCACCATGCTGTAGTTTCGTTTTGTGATTATTTGTATATGATCTATGTGTTTTGGTTTCGAGATTTGGCCGATGTATATGAAAAGCATTCGTGGTTATTGTTGATTATGTGAAATCCTGCAAATCCCTACCTCGTGAACTCCTTCTTGTTGTGATTTAGATGTTGCGTGGGTTTGACGGAAAAAGGTGGGATTTTTGGTTTGGTGTGGTTGATGAAAGAGCGTACTAGGATTGAATCATTGTTTGGTCAGGTGCGTAGCGTTTGAATCTGCAGTCTAAGCATGTGACCATAGCAGGGTGTTAGGCTTGAATGGATTTGGATATGTTTGGAATCACTTGGTTGATGGTCTGCAGAAAATCGTAGAAACAGTTTTGGAATAGCGCTGACATCGATCGATCGATGTCAGAGATCGATGTCCCCAGTTGGACATCGATCGATCGATGTACAGGTTGCTGAGAGATCGATGTCCTCAGTAGGACATCGATCGATCGAAGTGGAGAGATCGATGTCCCCAGAAGGACATCGATCGATCGATGTGGGTAAGCGTAAGAGATCGATGTCCTCAGTAGGACATCGATCGATCGGAGTGGAGAGATCGATGTCCCCAGTTGGACACTGATCGATCGAAGCTAGGGAATGAAGTCCGCCAATTTTGTGGAAAATAGAGGAAGAAAGAGGGAAGTTCGGGGAGCCTTTGGGTGACCTTAGAGGCTTCTTAAGACCTGATTAAAGGTAGTTTAAGCCTTGGGAACATGACCTAGGATGGGGAATCAACTTGGTGACTTCGATGAGTTCTCGAATCGGGTTTCGGTGTGAATGACTTAGGTGGGTTAGGAAATGAACGTACGAGGTGTTAGAGAGTCAACGAAAGAAAGATAAGACACTTGCAGTAGGTTGTGAACCTTAGGATCAAGGCGAAGTGTTGACGAGTTAGTTGAAGCCTAAGTTTTGATTTGTAAGTGAGTGAACTCTTGTGTGTGTTGCTTGTACTTGCGCATGTGAATATGTACTGCATACGTGAATGTGAAATGTGAATGTATAAGGAGTCGGCATCATGGCACGTGCATCGCATAAGGTTTTGAAAAAGAGATGTGCTTCGGCACAGATTTGAGAAGGTGAAATGCAACGTTAACCGGGATGGAAATTTAAGCCGGGGTGCATTGGAGGACACAAAAGACTGTAACGTTAACCGGGATGGAAATATAAGCCGGGGTGCGTTACAGGGTATAAAGTCCTCTACAATGTTAATCGGGATGGAAATTTAAGCCGAGGTGCATCGGAGAGTTTTACGAGATCTGTGATGTTAATCGGGATGGAAATATAAGCCGAGGTGCATCACAGAGCATATGAGCTTGTAACGTTAACCGGGATGGAAATATCAGCCGGGGTGCGTTACAAGGTAATGAGTTAGGAACCGGACATTGTGACATGCATTGCATTGATTTGAAAAGAAAAGGTTCATGCATATGTGATTGTGTAGTGTAGTGCATATTTTGACACGCATCACGAGAGTCGTTGTGGAATGAATGCTCACGTTAATTGATTGATATTGATTTGTTAATTGCATTTCGAATTGTTGTACTTGCTATTACGTGACTCATTTCTATATTTGGAAGTTTACAAGACATGTGCCCCACAATTTCCTTGAATTACCTATTACTCATGTCTTGCCATGTGTTGATCCCGTATGTCTTATAAGCGGGTTACTTGCTAGCGTTTTCGCTAAGGGTACTGTCTTTGTGATACAGGAGAACCTGAGTATGACATGATCTTTATCGAGGATGACGGCGAGTGGGCAGAATGGGATGCCTAGACCTTGTTGAGGAGATTGATTAGCGAGTTGAAACTGTTTTCCGTTTGTTTCAGTTTATTTTGTTATTCGTTGGAGGTTTTAGATGGCTGCGACCATATACATTGGATATTCACGTTGTCTTGGACGTATTAATTCGATGTTTTAGATTGACATGATATGTTTCTGCGCTTATTTCTCTTACGTCATCGATGATGTGTATTCGAGAGATGAGACGTCTTGTAGTCTTCTCAGTAAGCTACGACGGGTGAACCGGTTCGGATTCCGCTGTCCGGGTCGGGGCGCTACAGGTGGTATCAGAGCCTAGGCTTCAGATCTACCTCGGAGACCTAGGTTATGACATGTAGAGTCTTAAGTTATGATTTTCACCTTAAGTGGATCTTTAAGTCTAAGTGTGTAATCTTAGATTTAAGTTTG
>AP025044.1:41459506-41474155 GCA_036186865.1 Eustoma russellianum
ATTGGGATGGGTGTGTGTACGAGCGCGATTAAGTGTAATCAATAATTGTAGTTATTTTAATTTATGAATTCCGCCTTGTACCACATTATGGACCCAAGTACTTATTTTGGAACTGCTAGATACTAATAAGCGTGATCTTGCAGAAAAATGCCTCCTAGACGTGACAACCAAGGAAACGGTGGCAACGGAAACAATAACCCTCCCCCACCACCACCTCCAGTACTAGTACCCCAAGCGTTGATTGATGCTATCACGGTAATAGCATAAGGGGTTGCTCAACAGCAGCAACAACCGCAACCACAGCCTCTACCGCCTCAGCACGGCATCAGGTATTACATTGGGGAGATGCGGAAGATGCATGCCCCTAATTTCGAAGGGACCACTGACCCAGAGGTGGCTGGGTTTTGGCTGGACGAAGTGGAGAAATGCTTCAGGCTTGTGCAAGTGCCTGAAGAACACAAGGTGGATGTAGCCACGCCTTTTCTGACGGGCAGAGCGAATGCATAGTGGAACGGCATTCTGCCCAAGATGACTCCTCCCATTCAGTGGAGTCAGTTTGTGAAGGCCTACAAAGATTATTATGTGCCTGAGACTGCCATTTTGGAGAAGATGAGCCAGTTCGATAAATTTGAACAAGGAAGGATGACTGTTTCAGACTATGCGGATAGATTCCATGCCTTGGGCAAGTTCACACCTTTGGTATTGGAGAACAATAGGATGAAAATGCTGAAGTTTGAAGAGGGTCTGAACCCCCGCATACTGACAGCAATCGCGGGGTCAAGTCTGAAAACATTCGAGGAGATGCTGGACGCATGTTACCGAGTGGAGAGTGACATGCGACGATCACAGAACAGAGAGGCTCGTGAAGAATCGAGCAAGAGGCCGAGGGTTGAGCAAAGTGGGAGTAGGCCCGGACGTTGGGTCAAGATCCCCAGAAAGGGGCAAGCGGGGCCAGCTCAAAGGGCACCGCAACAGAATCAGCAGAATCGTCAAGCACCTGCAGAGTGCCCACACTGCCAGAAAAGACACGTGGGTGAATGCTGGAAAATTAGCGGAGCATGTTTCAAATGTGGAAAGGCGGGACACAGGATCAAGGATTGCCCTGAGTGGAACCCGAAGCCCCAAGCTGCAGGACCAGGGCCGGCTCCACAGCAGAGAGGCAGGCCCAATGCAAGAGTCCACGCGATGACGGACGCTGAAGTCCAGGAGGATGCAAACGTGGTGACAGGTACGACCTAAGTTAAATAATAGTAGTTTAAGCTGGATTTTAGTTTTCTAAGTTGATAATTGAATACGTGCTTTATGTGAAACTTTTATGTGTTACCCTTTGGTGAATAGGTGTGATCTTAGTTAACAACGTGCCTGCAAACGTGTTATTTGATAGTGGAGCTAGCCACTCCTTCATTTCTAAGCGTTTTGCTAAAGGACTCGACTGTTTACCCGAATGGCTTGAGAACCCATTTAGGGTACAGGCAGCAGGAGAACAAGTACTGATTTCTCACCATCAGTACAAGAATTGTGATTTGGAATTAGAGGGAAAACTCTTCCCAGTGACCTTAGTCCCAATCCCAATGAAGGACTTTGACGTAATATTGGGCATGGATTGGCTGACCAAGAATCATGCCAACATCGACTGTAAACTCAAGCAAGTGACCCTCAAAGACCCTGAGATGAATGACATCACGGTGCAAGGAAACATCAAGATAACCAAAGCTCCTAAGAAAATATACCTGACGGCGATTAAGGCTTTTAAAACCCTACAGAAGGGAGCAGAGGGATATATGGTGTATGCGGTAGATGCCCAACAAGAAATTCCCTCTATGAATCAAATACCGGTAATCAATGAGTTCAAGGACGTATTTCCGGACGACCTACCGGGAGTACCACCAACGAGAGAAGTGGAATTTGAGATCAACTTGATCCCTGGAGCCGAGCCTATATCTAAGGCACCCTACAGAATGGCTCCAGCTGAACTTAAGGAGCTGAAGGGGCAACTTCAGGAATTGTTGGACAAGAAATTAATTCGCCCTAGCGTATCACCGTGGGGAGCCCCAGTATTGTTCGTAAAGAAGAAAGATAGCAGTATGAGGTTGTGCATTGATTACCTAGAACTGAATAAGATTACCATAAAGAACAAATATCCTTTGCCAAGGATAGAGGACTTATTTGACCAACTAAAAGGAGCCCGATGGTTTTCAAAGATCGACCTTCGTCAAGGATACCATTAATTGCTTGTGAAAGCGGGAGACGTCCCTAAGACCGCTTTTCGGACTCGCTACGGGCATTATGAATTTTTGGTAATGCCGTTTGGGCTAACTAACGCCCCAGCAGCTTTCATGGATTTGATGAACACAGTATTCTGAGAACAGTTGGATCAATTTGTAGTAGTGTTCATCGATGACATTTTGGTCTATTCCCCAGACGAACAAGCTCATGCTGAACATTCAAGAGTGGTATTGTAAATTCTGAGGCAACAGCAGCTCTATGCCAAATTCAGCAAGTGTGAATTTTGGCTAAGAAGTGTAGCCTTCCTCGGTCACGTGATTTCGGAAGATGAGATCTGTGGATCCTAAGAAGATAGAAGCCATCACGGAATGGCCAAGACCCACAAATGTGACCGAAGTCAGAAGCTTCCTAGGCTTGGCAGGCTACTATAGGAAGTTTGTGGAGGGATTCTCAACGATAGCAGTACCATTGAGTCGACTTACGCAGAAGAAGACTAAATTCGAATGGACTGCTGAATGCGAGCAAAGCTTTACCGAGCTCAAGAAGAGATTGACCACAGCCCCGGTGTTGGCACAACCCTCCGGCACCGACGGTTTTGTGATTTATAGCGACGCGTCCAAGAAAGGACTAGGTATGTACATCATTACAATTAATGCATTGTATATACATATGCTAGTCATGAATTAACTTTCTGTTTATAGGGTGTGTCTTGATGCAAAATGAACGAGTTATTTCGTACGCGTCAAGACAATTGAAACCATATGAGCAGCCCAACGCATGACTTGGAGCTCACAGCTGTGGTATTTGCTCTTAAGATCTGGAGACACTATCTGTACGGAGAAAAGTGTGCCGTATTTACTGATCACAGGAGCTTAAAGTACCTATTCTCGCAGAAGGAGCTAAACATGAGACAGAGAAGATGGTTGTAGTTACTCAAAGATTATGACTTGACCATCAACTACCATCCGGGTAAGGCCAACAGAGTGGCAGACGCGTTGAGCAGAAAGTCTAGCCACGCGAGACAATCTCCGTTAGAAAGAGAAATCGAGGAGTTTGATCTTGAATTGGTGGATTCAGTGGCAAATGTCCTTACAGCTTTGTCTATCAGCCCAGACTTGGTAGACAGAATTAAAGAGGCGCAGTATGAGGACCCAGCACTGAAAGAGATCCGCGACAAATTATCCACGGGATCAGTAAAGGATTTTCAGTTGCGAGGAGATGGAAGTCTATGGTTTCAGAATCGGTTATGCGTACCCGGTAAAGGCGAACTTCGAACCGAATTGCTTCAAGAAGCGCATAACTCAAGGATGTCTATCCACCCCGGGAGTACTAAGATGTATAAGGACCTCAAAAGAAACTATTGGTGGATAGGGATGAAGAGGTCAATAGCGGCATATGTCGAAAGATGTTTGATATGCCAACAAGTCAAAGCGGAACATCAACGACCTGGTGGGTTGATGAAGCCACTAGAGATTCCAGAATGGAAGTGGGAGCACGTGACGATGGATTTCGTAATGGGACTACCCAAGACCAGAAATGGAAACGAGATTATTTGGGTAATTGTAGACCGATTGACAAAGACGGCCCACTTTATAGCTATGCCACATGGTACGTCGTATGAGAAACTTTCCAATATATATAGGGATAACATTGTGAGCCTACACGGAGTCCCAGTCAGCATTGTATCGGACCGTGACCCCAAGTTTACCTCTAAATTCTGGAGGGCATTTCAGAAGGCGATGGGTACCGAGCTGAGGATGAGTACCGCATATCACCCGCAAACGGATGGACAATCCGAGAGGACCATACAAACATTGGAAGACATGATGAGATCATGCGCCTTGGATTTCAAAGGAAACTGGGATAGCATGTTGAAGTTAATGGAGTTCTCCTATAATAACAGCTATCACAGTGCGATTGGCATGGCGCCATTCGAAGCGTTATATGGGCGTAAGTGCAGGTCCCCTATCTGTTGGGACGAAGTTGGGGAAAGGACGATCACTACACCCGAATTGGTTGAGCAAACAGTTGAAAAGGTCAAAGTAATAAGAGAGAGACTCAAAGTGGCTCAAGATCGCAGTAAAAGTTGGGCTGACACCAGGAGACGACCGTTGGAGTTTGAGGAAGGCGATAAGGTTTACCTACGAGTTTCACCAACCAAGGGAGTTGCTAGATTTGGAATGAAGGGCAAGTTAAGCCCTAGATATATTGGACCCTACGAAATACTTGGTAAAGTCGGTGATAGAGCATACAGACTCGCCTTACCCCTGAATCTGTCACAAGTCCATAACGTATTTCACGTATTTCAATTGCGGAAATACATATCAGACCCGAGCCATGTCCTTGAAGCTCAACCATTGGACGTGAAAGAAGATGTCACCTACGAAGAACATCCAATCAAGATTGTGGATAGGAAAGATCAAGTCCTACGCCGACGCGTCATTCCGTATGTCAAAGTTCAGTGGAGTAACCATACGGAGCGTGAAGCCACGTGGGAACTTGAGGATCAAGTGAAGGAGCTGTATCCACACCTCTTCTAATAAGGTACGTCAGTTTTGAGGACGAAACTTTTCGTAAGGGGGTGGGATGTTATGCCCCGCACCCTTCGTAGGGTAATTAAAAGACAAAGAAGGACTTTACAGAAATTAATGACGGTCAACGAGAATTAATTTAGGCATAATATGAGGATTAATTAGAAATTAATGATGAATTTAATATTAGAATTTATTTATATTTAATTTAGAATTAAATAATTAAGTTTATTCTTTAAGATAAATAGATAATAGATATAATTTAGAAACACCAAACCTTTCCCTTCCCATATAAAAAAAAACTGACAGACGTCAGTTTTCTCTCTTACGCAGAGAAAACCGACGCTCTCATCACACCCTAGGCGATTTGGAGGCCCCTTCAACCCTAGGAGAAGAATCTCTTCAGAAAGCCATCCAATCTTCCTTCGTTCTTCAATCCGTTCTCGAGTAATCAAAGGCAAGTAACTTTATTATAAGTTCTTACGATTTGTGAAAGATAAACGGCCTATTTTGATATCAAATTGGATCACCATGCAGTAGTTTCGTTTTGTGATTATTTGTATATGATCTATGTGTTTTGGTTTCGAGATTTGGCCGATGTATATGAAAAGCATTCGTGGTTATTGTTGATTATGTGAAATCCTGCAAATCCCTACCCCGTGAACTCCTTCTTGTTGTGATTTAGATGTTGCGTGGGTTTGAGGGAAAAAGGTGGGATTTTTGGTTTGGTGTGGTTGATGAAAGAGCGTACTAGGATTGAATCATTGTTTGGTCAGGTGCGTAGCGTTTGAATCTGCAGTCTAAGCATGTGACCATAGCAGGGTGTTAGGCTTGAATGGATTTGGATACGTTTGGAATCACTTGGTTGATGGTCTGCAGAAAATCGCAGAAACAGTTTTGGAATAGCGCTGACATCGATCGATCGATGTCAGAGATCGATGTCCCCAGTTGGACATCGATCGATCGATGTACAGGTTGCTGAGAGATCGATGTCCTCAGTAGGACATCGATCGATCGAAGTGGAGAGATCGATGTCCCCAGAAGGACATCGATCGATCGATGTGGGTAAGCCTAAGAGATCGATGTCCTCAGTAGGACATCGATCGATCGGAGTGGAGAGATCGATGTCCCCAGTTGGACATCGATCGATCGAAGCTAGAGAATGAAGTCCGCCAATTTTGTGGAAAATAGAGGAAGAAAGAGGGAAGTTCGGGGAGCCTTTGGGCGACCTTAGAGGCTTCTTAAGACCTGATTAAAGGTAGTTTAAGCCTTGGGAACATGACCTAGGATGGGGAATCAACTTGGTGACTTCGATGAGTTCTCGAATCGGGTTTCGGTGTGAATGACTTAGGTGGGTTAGGAAATGAACGTACGAGGTGTTAGAGAGTCAACGAAAGAAAGATAAGACACTTGCAGTAGGTTGTGAACCTTAGGATCAAGGCGAAGTGTTGACGAGTTAGTTGAAGCCTAAGTTTTGATGTGTAAGTGAGTGAACTCTTGTGTGTGTTGCTTGTACTTGCGCATGTGAATATGTACTGCATACTTGAATGTGAAATGTGAATGTACAAGGAGTCGGCATCATGGCACGTGCATCGCATAAGGTTTTGAAAAAGAGATGTGCTTCGGCACAGATTTGCGAAGGTGAAATGCAATGTTAACCGGGATGGAAATTTAAGCCGGGGTGCATTGGAGGACACAAAAGACTGTAACGTTAACCGGGATAGAAATATAAGCCGGGGTGCGTTACAGGGTATAAAGTCCTCTACAATGTTAATCGGGATGGAAATTTAAGCCGAGGTGCATCGGAGAGTTTTACGAGATCTGTGATGTTAATCGGGATGGAAATATAAGCCGAGGTGCATCACAGAGCATATGAGCTTGTAACGTTAACCGGGATGGAAATATAAGCCGGGGTGCGTTACAAGGTAATGAGTTAGGAACCGGACATTGTGACATGCATTGCATTGATTTGACAAGAAAAGGTTCATGCATATGTGATTGTGTAGTGTAGTGCATATTTTGACACGCATCACGAGAGTCGTTGTGGAATGAATGCTCACGTTAATTGATTGATATTGATTTGTTAATTGCATTTCGAATTGTTGTACTTGCTATTACGTGACTCATTTCTATATTTGGAAGTTTACAAGACATGTGCCCCACAATTTCCTTGAATTACCTATTACTCATGTCTTGCCATGTGTTGATCTCGTATGTCTTATAAGCGGGTTACTTGCTAGCGTTTTCGCTAAGGGTACTGTCTTTGTGATACAGGAGAACCTGGGCATGACATGATCTTTATCGAGGATGACGGCGAGTGGGCAGAATGGGATGCCTAGACCTTGTTGAGGAGATTGATTAGCGAGTTGAAACTGTTTTCCGTTTGTTTCAGTTTATTTTGTTATTCGTTGGAGGTTTTAGATGGCTGCGACCATATACATTGGATATTCACGTTGTCTTGGACGTATTAATTCGATGTTTTAGATTGACATGATATGTTTCTGCGCTTATTTCTCTTACGTCATCGATGATGTGTATTCGAGAGATGAGACGTCTTGTAGTCTTCTCAGTAAGCTACGACGGGTGAACCGGTTTGGATTCCGCTGTCCGGGTCGGGGCGCTACAACGGGCATAACATGCACTCTTTTCAAAGAAGAATTTGTAACTTGAGAATTTTCTTGTGATTGATTGGGTAAAGAGATAATTAGGGTTTGTTAGAAAGAATTCAAGGCATATCTTAAATCCATCACGTTGAAGATCATATCATCACTCTTATTATAAGCTACTGCGCTTGCAGCGAACTCAGAAACTCGGTTGGTAACCTGGGTTATGAATAGCTTACAAACATATCAAGGATAAGAAAGCAAAATTTGGGATCATCTTACTAGGAATATCTTGTGCTTAAACTTCATCTCAAGAAGTTGATGGCATCAAAATATGTCAACTCGGTGTCCTATTTCAACGTGAAAAGGGTTGGGACTTATAAACCCTTAACTCATTGTAACAATGTATACGACATTGTCGATGACATATAGGGTGGCATGACCATGAAACATGTTTACATGCCTTATGACTTGTTCGTGAAATTATGACGTAATGTCTATAATATTTGTTGGTCCTGGATTCTCTTGCTGTACGTTCAAGTTATGTGCTTCGTTTAATATGCGTAGTTTTGATGATTCCGACACAAGAAATAATGAGTATGATAGAGGGAACATAGGTAATGAGCATATGAATGTATGAGACAGATGAAGGTATGATCGATATTTATTATATGAAAAAAAAACCTACGTCTATACTGTGGCTGTTACGGTATGCATGATGCCAATGTTGTTTGTGTCATTGACATATGATCTTAATGGTATTTAGTGTTACGTCATATACAAAACTCTCATTCTATACAGATTAGAGAACGAAACCAACATTCTGTACAGCACAGGGATGAGCAGAGCTCGGTACAGGGATGAGCTGAGCTCAGCACAGGAAGAGCAGAGCTCAACACAGGATGAGCCGAGCTCAACACAGGAAGACCCGAGCTCAGCACAGAAGAGCTCTGCACAGGGAAGAGCTCAACACAGGGAAGAGCTCAACACAAGGAAGAGCTCAACATAGAGAAGAGCTCAACATGCAAACCGAGGCGAGTCCAGGACTCTCACCTTATGACGAATTGCTCCGGTATACTGTGTCCAACCGAAAATTGCAAACATCTCCCAGGATACAATGGCTAACAGTTCCAACGAGTGGCACTACTATGTAAGAACTTCACGAACTTGAAAAATGTTATGACTTCTAGGATTAACGAAATACAGCAGCAGTGTATGCAGTATGACGCAATAGTTTATGCAGAATACTCGTATGCAGCAGGAGAAGATAAGAAACTTTTTTCCGTATACAGAGGCAATGCTCTGCCTCTGTATACATAGGAAACTGGGGAGAGATTACACGATCGCCAGTTAACCCACGAAGAGGTTACACGATCGTCAGTAACCCACCATCCACGATCGGCGCCAGTAACCCCCCACGATCAGAAACTGGTTCAGTTTAATCTGGACCGTTAGATCATATGATTAAATCATAATCGTAGGATTATGTAAATTATTTTCTGAAAAAATTTAAAAGAAAACTTGTCCAAAAAGATAAGAACCAGACGGATGAGCCACGAGCCACGAGCCCGGAGCCCTGATCCCGAGCCTGAGCACGAGCTGAGCCAAGCCAGCCGGACAGGAGGTTAGCGGCGGCGCACGCGCGCACGTGTGTGGCATATATCTGCGTCTTTCCTTCGGTCAAAAATTCTCTTGCCCTTAGGGCACATCTAAAGTGTCTCTCCTAGCACTATATTTCGTGGCAACTTTCCTTCAATTGACCAATGTGGTATATTTGGAAAATGATGATGCATACAATTCTCATGAGTCCACATCATCATTTATCTATTTTTCATTCATTTTTAACTCCTATTTTAAGCATTAATTTCTCATTCACTCGTTATCGGAATTAAGTGATTCAAAAGCCTAAAATTATCTACTCATTACATAGATAATTCAGGACTAATTAGTTTTCATTTTTGATTAACAGAAATTAATCATAATTAAGCTAAAAGTATATTACTCACCAACTTTAGACAAACCCATTTCCGAAATTTCTTCCAACAATCCCCTACATGAATGAAAATTAATGCAAATGCAGATGCAGACTCTAACGAGAAGTCAGACAAGAAAATGTTGTATCAGAAGAGGTAGCTTATGGCTTTGAACCTTTCGTAGTGATGTACCATCGGATTCACTCGGCCAAGTAGTGACTTGATGTCTTGAACTACTCAGCCTTTGCTGTGAACCTATACAACAATACTCACACAACATTTCCTTTAACACCCTTTTGGTTCTCATGGTTGTGTTTGTTTTGCCCATGAACAACCTGGTTTCAGAAAGTGTTTTAGAGAATTCTTGCCCCACAGAATTCTCATAGAAACAGCCCCACTTTACACTTACATAGGTGATTCCTATCAGGAGCATTCTGCCATACCCCACTTGATGTATCAAGATATAAGACATTATTAAAAGATTTAGCTTACCCTAAATATTCTCTGCAGACAGCACCTTTATGCACCAAAATGAGTAAGTGCTAAACTGAGCCTTCATAACATAGTTGTGCCATTGAACCAAGATTCTGGGATCTCCAGTCAACAAGGTTGTGTTACCATTACAAAGAATCTTGCGTAGTAGGCTTAAGTCCCATTCCGTTTGTCAATTTTGACATCTGATCTCTAGGCAAGCCTTTTGTATGCGGACCCACAAGATTCTCCTTTGATTTTATGTAATCAATCGAAATCATGCTATTAGAGATCAATTGCTTAATGGTATTATGTCTCCAACGTATATATCGTGACTTACCGTTGTATATGCTGCTTTGTGCTCCTCCTATAGTAGACTAACTATCACAGCGTATGCTGATAGGAGCGATTGGCTTAGGCCAACATAGAACATCTTCTAAGAAACTTCGAAGCCATTCAGCCTCTTCTCCAGCTTTATCTAGTGCTATAAACTCGGCTTCCATAGTGGACCGAGCTATGCACGTTTGTTTTGTGGACTTCCATGACACAGCACCACCACCAAGAACACTGCATTTCTTGATTCCATGACAACATTCTCATGTATGTCAGGAATGTCTGATTTGTGCACCGTGAATCAATATGCACTACTGTTAGTTGCATATCCTATGAATATGCAATCAATTGTTTTAGGCTCAATTCTAACTTGTCTTGGTTTAGGTACAGCAACCTTCGCCAGACACCCCCACACTTTCAAATATTTGTAACTAGGTTTACGGCCTTTCTAAAGCTCATATGGGGTTTCATCCACTTCTTAGATGGAATTTTATTTAAAATGACGTTGGCTGAGAGAATTGCTTTCCCTCACAAGTTCTGAGGTAAACCCAAACTTATGAACATAGCATTCATCATCTCTTTAGAGTACGGTTTTTGCGTTCAGCAATACCATTTGATTGAGGTGAATATGGTTCAGTCGTTTGATGAATAATGCCATGTTCTGAACATAATTCATTAAACGGTGTATCATGTTCTCCACCTCTATCACTACAAATTGTCTTAATTCGTTTGCTAAGTTAATTCTCAACTTCATTTTTATAGTCCTTAAAAGCATCAAGGGCCTCATCTTTGCTACTTAAAAAATAAACATAACAGTATCGTGTGCAATCATTGATAAAAGTTATGAAATACTTTTTACCACCTCTTGTTTGCACAAATTTTAAATCACACGCATCGGTATGAATGAAATCCAAAGGTTCAGTGTTCCTTTGCATTGAAGGAAATGACATCTTTGCCATTTTTGCTTCAACACAGACTTGATATTTTTCTTTACTAATGTTCAGTTTGGGTAATAAGACAAGATTAATCATCATTTGCATTGACTTGTAATTAACATGTACCAAATGAAAATGCCATAAACAAGAAGACTCAAACATGTAAGCAGAAGTAGAAGCATTCTTATTAGCCTCTTCGGACAGAGTTTTCTTGGGTACAACAATCATCACACTAAGTTTGAACATGTTGTCGGTCAAGTATCCTTTCCCCAGAAGTATCCCATTCTTACTCAGAATAAATTTATTACTATCAAATACTAGTCCAAATCAATGATTGACTAGTAAAGCTCCAAAACCTAAGTTCTTGCGGATCTCAGAAGCGTGTAGTACATCTTGCAGAGTCAATTTTCATTCGCATCATCCTCAATCATTTGCGAGCAACGACATTAGCAGTATTGATTAATGGCCAACCATCTGCCAGATTTCGGCCTTACAGAGGGGTTAAACAAGGTGATCCATTATCTCCTTTGCTTTTTATACTCTCATCTGAGGGTTTCAGCAGAGGCTTAGAATCTTTGGTTACATCTGGCATGTTGCAACCCTTTCGCCTAGGACGAATCCCTTTTGCTATCACGCATTAAGCTTATGCAGATGATCTCCTGGTGTTTTTGCGTGGTACACAGCGAAACTTAAGACGGTTTCATTCATTTTTAACATTTATATGAAGCTGCTTCCGGACAAAAGGTAAATTTTAATAAGAGCAGTTTTATCCCTTCGGCCTGCACATCGACTCATCAGCGCCATATATTTGCGACCATATTGAATATGCGGTGTACTGCCTTACCATTTTGCTATCTTGGATCTTATTGACACAAAGGTATCAATCGCTCTAGATACTGTACTTCTCTACTGCAGCACATTGATGACCGACTGAATGGATGGCATTCTCAATTGTTATCCTCAGTAGGGCGACTGGTCTTACTTTGTTCTGTGATTTCTACCCTCCCATTATATATTCTTGCAGCAGGAGGTTTGCCAAAATCGGTCCTCAAAGTTATTGAACGGAAAATGGCGGCATTTTACTAGGGACATTGACATTATTGGGTTTCTTGGGCTACTATTTCCACACCAACAGATGAAGGAGAGTTGGGGTCCGCAATCTCTTCAGTTTGCAAAAAGCATATCATTGTCATATTTGGTGGACATATCAACGGAATGACACGCTTTGGAGTACATATATGCATATAAAATATGGACATCGGGGGGATTATCTGCCACGGCTTCCGGATTCGCCAGTTTGGAAACTTAATTGTCGAATTCATACTACCTGCCTTGCTCAGACAGAAGGTCAGGATACACATCTTAGCTGGACCCCCTCTGGCTCAGGAGAATTTTCTCTGCGCTCTGCATATGACATATGTCGCACGCCTCATCCCACACTACTTTCTGCGAAATACATTTGGTTCAAGTATCATTCACATGCTAATCAACTTTTATTATGGCGCTTTTTTCATTCTGCTATACCTTTTGAGGATTATATTGGTAAGTACTCTGCCGCTCGTCCCACGCAATGTCCTTTTTGCAAGCTAGCTTCGGCCACGATGGATCATGTTTTTCTCTATTGCGCACGCATTCATTCTATCTGGGATTTTTATGCATCTGAGTTACACTGTCCGTCCCCCATGTTACTGCATCTTCGTCAGTATCTATTATCTTGATGGTATCGGGATACATTTTCATCACTCTTAGGCGTGTTAAAAATAGTTGTTCCGACTATAATTGTATATAATATATGGCGCGCTTATGCGTCACTGGTGTATTGCGACTCAACCTCTTTTGCGCAGTCCTCTCTTTGGGCTTCTATTCAGTATGATCTTATCATTTGGAGCAAGGAAATTAAGGATTCTAAAATTTCGAGGGGGTAACTACACTGCCTTCATGGATTCCTCAGCTTCCATATTCACGTCCATTGGTAGTACGTTGGCGCTGTCCTCATCCTGGCAGATTAAAGTTAAATATAGATGCAGCAGTGGGCAGGTGTTATGCTGGTGGGGGGGCTATTTTACGTGATCATGAGAGTGTCTGTGTGGGAACGATTTCTTTTCGCCTGCCGCCATGCACGCCATTTATAGCGGAGGTACAGGCAACGGTGTTTGGTCTACTATATTTCCTCTCCTATTATCGTTCAATTATTCTGGAATCGGATTGTGCTCAGATGCTAATACGTCTATGACAACAGCAATCAGTTTATGTCAATTATCATATGCGTTTATTACAAACGCTACTTCTTTTTCATCGGTTGAATTTGACACATGTTTACAGAGAAGCAAACATGGCAGCGCACTACCTTGCTCAGCACGCAATGATGGTGCCTTTGACAACATACTACTCTCGCAATACACTTTCACCGCTAGTTCGAAGCTCTGTCTCTTTGGACCTTTCGACTGCGAGTTTGCGCATCCCTTGAGATTTTCTGGTCTTCCAAATGGATTGGCATTTCATCCTTTTCTCTGCCTGTACCCTGAAGGGGACAGGCAGACGCGGTACGTTCCACATTCGATTGGTATCTTTATTATTAATTCGTCTATCATATTTGTTTGACTTATCATTTGCTCTCATGCGTGCATGGCTGGGGAAACATGGCATGGTGCAATATATCTTGGACGCTGACGACACACTTTTTGCTGGGAGGCGGCCTAAACAACCATTATTGCATTATGATTTCCTGGCGAACATTTCATTGCTCTTTTCTTTGTCCTTTTGGATTGTATTTTCTATCAAACTGTACTGTAATGTCTATCATTGTTCCAAACATATAAATATGTACGCTTTTTCCTTAGCCAAGGTTTTATCCACAAGGGTGGTTTTACTTGGCAAGGTTTTAATGCGGCATATCATAGATGATTTGGACTGTGATAATCCTCAAAAGTTTTTCTTTCGCAATACTATAACGTAGCTTTTTTTGATGTAATAAGGTTTTCCTCTGCCATAAGTGAGGCTTATCTCAATAAAATATATTTTTTCCAAAAAAATATATATATATTATTAAAAGAGACGCTGGTCTCCACATTTTATTTAGAACATAACCCTCACTTATGGCGGAGGAATACCATTGTTACATATAAAGACATTACATAATTGAATAAAGGAACTCAATGGGCGATACATATTGCACCAAATGCTATCTAAAGGGGGAGGTGTGTTTTCAAAAGTGGTATGATATGTCTCATTAAACCTTGGCAAACAAAACCACCCTTGTGGATAAAATCTTGCACGAAGGAAAAAGAGTGCATATTTACCACCCATGAAAATAGACGTATGAACCTCCACTGCCCAGTCATGAATATGACCCTACATAATGAATTATTAACCGCATCCAATGTCCGATAACGGTCAACCTCGTTTGGTCCAGTCCATGCACATGTAAAGAGAAGGCCAGAGTTAGATGATGATAATAGACCTAGTGAAAACATAAAAGCCATCAGAAACCAAATCATACCGAGTCTGCCTACATCCCTTAGGATACAGGCAGAAATAGTCAATGATCGCCAATCCATTCGGAAGACATGATGAATCT
>AP025044.1:41474165-41496707 GCA_036186865.1 Eustoma russellianum
GGAGATGTGTAAGCTGCATATCCTCAAACACATCTTGAAAAGCCGAGTTTACAAATCACCAATCCAATCTTCTTCGAACTCGACCTAAACCCCTGACATCAATCCAAGTAAATCTGGGATCGTGGAAAGGAGGAGCCATAAGAGAGCAAGCTTCAATGCAGTCATTAAAGTCTTGTAACACTGCAAGGGAGGGATTTGAACATCCACTATGATCATCTAAGGTCCGAAATGTATTAAAATCCCCACCTATCAACCATGGTAATGCGGAAGCCGTAGAAAAGTCGCATAGAGATTGCCACAGAGAACGACGTAATGAGGATGTGTGCTTTGCATATACAATCGATAATACAAAAGTGAATTGAATGGGCCTAATGTGAAATGAACCACTTGGTCTTGATCCTGCGTAGCAAGCAAACGAAAATCTGAATCACGTCAAAAAAACCAAATGTGTTCCGACTGAGAAGAGTAATACTGCGTAAAACCAAGGTCCAAACCAAAACCACTAATACGTGAAGGAGGGTGTTTTGGCTCAATAAGTGCAAGTAAATTTAAACGATGATCTTTTATCAAATGATGCAAACTAGATAGAGAGGCACGCATGCCTCTTATGTTCCATATTAAAGCATTCATTGAGTAAGAGTAGAGTCACTTCCCTACAAGACATGCGAAGCACTACGCGTCAGTATAGTAGAGGGTGGTAACGGTGGTATATCCTTCTTGGTTCTGCGTTTCCGCCTGGGTACTATAGGAATAAATTCGGCCTCTTCAGATGGTTCCAGCAATCTCGAGATTAACACCTCCACATCAGGCGAAGGAGGAATTAACTGCATTCGACGGACGACATCATCTGGGACATGTTGCAAGGCATCTGTCAGATTATCTACAAGCAATTCTGTATCAGAAGAGTGGCCTAATTCACCAATGTCAGAAGTGTTATGTAGTGGCGGCTCTGTAGCATCACAAAATACTTCAGCTTGCAAGTCACTGTCATTAGGAGGGGGTATGAGAGGATCTAAATTTGAAGGGTTGAGCACGGATGGAATATTCTGGTCATGAAGCGGTGCTCCCGGGGATGAAATAACCAGCAGAGGATCAGCAACTGGTTTTTTCTTGATCCGTGTCCACCGTTTGATGGGAGGGAGAGGCGGCGAAGGTGGCGCTGGTGGAGGAACCGAAGCAGGTGTTTTTGCTGGACATAACCCCGTTGCATGTCCTAATCGACGGCATGAAGTACCAAATGAGGGAAGATCTTCGTAAATCATAGACTACAAAATAAATCTGTTTTTAGCCTGCACATATATCTTTTGTGGTAATTCTTGAGATACATCAACCTCAACACAAACTCTTACAACTGACGGCCGCAGCCCATCAATCGTTGCAACATCCAGTTTAATGGGGGAGCCGATGGGACGTATGATCTCAAATAAAGCCTCCCGACGATGAAGATGTATTGGAAGCCCGGGGAAAGCAATCCATACTGGAACAATGGGGACATCCGCTGTGGGGTCAAAATCAACCGTCCATTTGGTTATTCGCATATGACAGCCAGAAATATGCCATGAACGGCGGTAAAAACATCGTAAATAATCCGCTTCATTACGAAAGTTCAAAAGAATATGCGTTTGATCGATCAGTGTAATTCGCAGATCATGATGAAAACCAATCTTTTCAAACACGTCACGTATAATTTTCAAAGGATACCAGAATGTACCTACCAATGAGTATCTGAATGGTGCAGCAAGGGCATCAATCTCAGAATCGAGGAATGATATCATCAGGATGCCTTTATAGCGTGATACAGTCTTTAGGAAAATTGCGATATTGCATGACCATGACGATGATCCGTAAACCACCGCCGCAAAAGAAGGCGGCGGTGTGGACGTCATGTGCTATTGATTTCAGTAAACCGATAAGAACGAATGCTGCCTGATTGCAGTAAACCGATAAGAGCCCGAAGATATCAGTGACAATGAAAAGCGGCAGAGAGCGGAAAGCAAACGACGGAAAATTCACCGGCGGCGGCTAGTGCCGCGATAGCGTCATCGATCGCCAGATCCTATATATATATATATATGTGTGTGTGTGTATATATATATACCACAACACAAACAAGAATAATAACTATCGACACCAAAAGAGTATAATAATAAACAATATAACAAAAGAGAAAGAATATAATGACAAATAAAATAAACTGAAATTAAATAAAACAAAATTAAAAGGGGATGATTAAACTCCCCAAGAAGATAAATAAAGAACAGTAAATATAAAAAGAAAGAGGGGAATAAGGTTAGGCGGAAATAATTCCAGCCATATGTATTATATATGTTATAATAATAATAATAATAATAATAATAATAATAATAATAATAATAATAATAAAATTAGGCGGTATATACTGACCCAATTATATAGATATATAGTACATAAAAGCAATAAATAAAATAAAGAACAGAATATTAAAGAATTCAAAATAAAAAGAATTCAATTTATACCATAAATACTTCTTCAAAATATTGAGATACAACTATTGTTGAAAATGCAAGATCTTTAGGGTTATTGGCTTCAAGGTTATTTCAAGAACAAAATGAAGTGTTCTTGTTGGATGGTTATTGAAGAAAGGTTGGGAAAATATTGGATGGTAATGGAGAGGGAGAATGGGGAGAGAGAAAGTAAAAGAAAGATAGTATGAAAACTTGTGTGTTTCAACGTTGCATATCCCCTCCTTTTATAGGAATTTTGAGGAAAATATGGGCAACATAAAGGTCCCTCCACTATTAGATGTGTAGCGCCCCGCACACGGACCTCGTCCGAATACGGTGCACCCGTCGTACTTCACAAAGGATAGTACAAAGCGTCATGCATAACATGCGAAAATCCATAACTTAAGCCATGGACTCCCACGCTAACATTTAACATGGTAGTAAAATTTAGGCAGAATTAAAACTTTTTAAAATAAACATGCATTCCGAAAATACTAAGTCCGCAACAGTAATAATCCACAAAACAACATCACCGAAATCCAAAGAGTTTAACATAGATCATAGTAAATCATTATCCCAGCACAAAATCCTTAAGCATAGCCTCCTTCCGACATCCTCGCCTACGGTTACGGCATTCTCGGCTCATCCTCGATCCACTCAATCTTAGCATTGTCTGGCTCTGGGGAAAAATTAAAGTGTGAGCGATAAAAATCGTCCAGCAAGAATACAATAAACCACCATGAAATAAATAAAGAATTATAACATGAATGTAATACCCCAAGGACCTCAAATATTAACTCATACCTGATCTTTAATGCTGGATTTGCTTGACGATATAGCCTAAGCATAATTTTAGGTAATGCTATACCAATAATATCTTATTATCCCTTAACTGTAACATACAAGCTGTCAACGTGCTCATGAGTTATGCAAAATGCAATGCATGATGTCATGTCGTGTCAAAACATCATTTTGGACCCATAAAATAACATGTCAGAAAAACAGAGTTTCAGACCAATTAACCCCGGATCTGAGCGGGTCCAGAACATATCAACAGACCAATTAACCCCGGGACTGGGACGGGTCCAGAACATGTATCAGATCAATTAACCCCGGATCTGAACGGGTCCAGAACATGTATCTAATCAATTAACCCCGGATCTGAACGGGTCAAGAACATATCATGTCAACAGACCAATTAACCCCGGGTCTGGAGTCGGGTTAGTCGCATGCTTGGCAGGCAAGGAAATCATAAAGCTTTCTTTAAAATAAGAGACCATAAAAACTTTCATGCATAACGAAAAACGTATTTACTTGGAAAGACTTGCTTGCATATGGAAAATCCATAAAATCAAATTCATGTAGCATATGATCATGCATGATACATGAAGTGATATGCAATGCAAGTCATGACGTGAATAATCGTAAGCATTCCTTATAACATGTCAACAAGCATGGTTTTGGAAACTAAAAATTTTCAGATTTTACTTCATGTTCATGGGGTGGCTAAATTAACCAAACAGGCCCTTCTTCATAATCGTTTGCCTTACATGTGTTTAGTGGGGTCTTACTTACATGTCATAAAATTTTCGTAACTTTCTAAAGCGAATAAAGCCCTTAAATCGTTAAATCATTATCAAGTGTACTTGCTGAATTCTGCGGTATAGTGATCGTCATTACCTTAATTTTTGAGACCTTAAAACCTTAATCATTTTGACCACAACCCGGAAAATATAAAAAACCCTAGGGGCCAACATCCATGGGCCCAAACCGTGTGAATAGGTCCAAACCCACAAAACTAAGCCTCTTAATTTATTCTCCTGTTCTGCCCCATTTTTTCCAGATTCAGTACATTAACTTCAAATCCATAATTACCCAACAAAACAATGGTATCAAATTGATTAATTTACATAATCATGCTCCTCTATGTCTTAGGTGATTAACATAAAATTTCCAGAGCAATCCAATAACTTCAAAGGGTTCATTTAATTGTTCTCCCGAAATGGGTCACGTGCTAATACCGGGCTGGCCAATTTTACTAAAAATTCTATTGTGGCAAGACCAAAATTCCTTTTCCCCAAAATTCCAACTCACACACTTTATAAACATACGGAACTAGCATCCTACTGAAATTTAGCCCATTTGCATGTTTCCAAGGTCTGTTTTTGGGTCAAGCAACACGTGACTCATATCTGCCCTGTTCCAGTGACTTCAGCTTGAGAAGTTTTACCAATTAATTTCTTAAAAATAATCCATAATCTCTTTTACCAAAAATCCAACTCTCATACTTGCTATATACATAAGGTTGTCATCATACCAAAACTCAGTTTAATTGCAGATTTCAAAGACCCATTTTTAGGCCATACAAAATGTTATACAATTCTGCCAAGTTCTAGAATTTCCAGCCTGAGCAGTTTCACCAAATATTTTATTAAAAATATTCCACAAATTATTTTACCAAAATTCCAACTCTCACGTTTGCTACACACATAGGGCTATCATCATGCCGCAAATCAAATTGTTTTCACGTTAGTAAGGCCCATTTTTAGGTCACACCACACACTGCTCAATTCTGTCCAGGTCCAGTAGTTTTATGTTTTGTCATCTTTTTATGTCAAGTGACCACTAATTATCTTGTGCTTATGAAATAAATTATTAGTCATCACATACACCCTTTTCCCATGAATATCCAGATTCCATTCTTTTTATTGAGTCACCTTTATATCATGTCAAAACAGTTTGTACACAACAACTATCATATTTGCTCACAAAAGGTGTTTTTCCTTGGATTTAAAACTCACCATCATATCCATCCTTTAGGCCGAAACCTATATGATACCATGAACACATTTTACAATATTTATTTAGGCATGCCACACATTCAAGTGCCACTTTATTCTAATCTTACCAAACAACCTCATAAGACTCACATCTAACACATGCATGCTTTCTTAGGACCTCACAAGTTTCATCTAAGAGTTATACTTGCCTAAACTCACTTCGGTGAACCTTATTTCATCCTAAAACAGCCTTATATCACATTGCATGTGAGAAAAGACTTCATCTTTAGATAAATTATTCACATGCAAGACATTGTTCTTAAGGAGTCACTAAGATATAGCCTTGAAACTTAGTATATTGAACTAAAGATCACATCTTAGAAACATCTAGTCATTCAAGTCACTAATTCTTCAAATAAGTCATGAGAGTCTAGTGTATACTTGCCTCTTCAAGCTAAAGTTCTTTTCTTAGCTTGGATATTGGATGAGATGAGTTGGAAGTCTTCCTCCTCCTCACTCTTGAGCATACGGTTTTGAAGAAAAAGGGAGGAAGAATGTTAGTCATCATTCTAAAGTGAAAATAGAACTAATTTAGAGGTTAGATCTTCTTACCATAGTGAGGCTTTGAATGGAGCTTCCTAGCAAGAGATTTCACCTCCTAAAAGAGTTGAATATCCTACCCTTAGTGACCATGAAGGCCACGGTTGTGGGTAGATAAAAAAGAAACCCATGTGAGCTTCATTATTTGTCATGAAGAATTCACTTAAGAGGTTTAGAACAAACTCACCTAGATGCCTCTTTGAGCTTGAAGATGGAAGAGTGTTGGGCTTCCTATTTGCCTCCCAACCCTGAGCTTAAGGGAAGAGGGAGTATATTGGCTAAGTGTTGGAGAAATGCTTGAATGCTTCTTGAGGGGGTTCAAGATAGATGGAGTTAAGCTATCTTGAAAGACTTAAAAAAATCTAGAGGGTGAGGGGAAAGGGAATCCGGCTCATGGGGAGGGAAGAAGGGGGCAAGTTCCATGAAAAGTTGAAAAAGGAGTCTTGGTTTGTGAAATGGCAAGCTTTTGTCTATCATGCTTGCATTAATTTATTATTTGTCTTGCATGTCTATTTTTGTCTTAAAAATATAATTATAATTTGAGTAATTACTTTAAATAATGGAAATGGCTAGAGAGTTCTAGAGGCTTTCCATGCCTTTAGCCGAAATCTTGGGATCTTGGGGGGCATTTTGGTCTTTTCATATTTATCCTATCTCATACTTATATAATTTATACTTTTATTTGTTTTATTTGATGTGATTTTAAATTTGCTTTGGGAGGACCATTTAGGTTTGCATTCTTATAAAACGAATTTATTCCAAGGTTGATCAAGGCCTCTTGGCCGAATTCTTGGGGCTATTGGGAGGGCATTTTGGTCCTTTCATACCTTTTATAGTACACAATTGCATAATTACCCCATAACGTATAATATCTAATTTCTTATGTGGCTTTTAGGTTTACTTTTAATAGGACTTATTTAGGTTGGTCTTTTTGTAAGAAGAGAAATATTCTAAAGTTCAACAATGTCTTGTGGCCGAAATTACAAGGGCTTAGAGGTTATTATTGTCTTTTCACTCATTGCTTTATTCCCATAAATATGATATTGCTCCTAACATCTAACTTATAGTGTAGGTTGTGAGTCTCACTTTGAGGAAAACCACTTGGGCTAATCTTCTTATAAAATAGAAATTATTCCAAGATCCTCCAAGGCCCAATGACCGAATTTACTAAGTCTTGGAAGGCTAAATGGTCATTTCACGCGCTCCACGACATCCGTTTGTATACTTATATCGCACCCATCTCAAAGGGATTTTAGATACAGACTTACTAAGGTAACTAAGTAGAATGCAACTTGGAGTACTTATTTATTACGTCGAATCGTACTGGTTCAGTATAGTGCGATTTTCGCGGGCTACAACAAGATGTGTGGTCATTTCTGCCTGAATATTTTAATAATTTTTTTAATTCATGTTATATCAAAGATATAACAAGGAGTACATCAATAAAAAGAAATATTACATCTATCCAAAATATTACACATATTACAATGATCAACTTATGCTATTAAATCAATATCTTCTTCAACTGCATTCGTCGATCCTGAAGATGATGATGGCTCTATTTCTTGTAATAGAGGAGCAAATTTCATCAAAATATTCTGCACTTTTTCAGGGTCCTTTGCCATTGCAAGCTGAGATTGTGTAGCGCCCTGCACCCGGCCTCGTCCGAATATGGTGCACCCGTCGTACTTCACTAAGGAGAGTGCAAAGCGTCATGCATAACATGCGAAAATCCATAACTTAAGCCATGGACTTCCATGTTAACGCTTAACATGGTAGCAAAATTTTGGTAGAATTAAGACTTTTTAAATAAACATGCATTCGGCATAATAAGTCCCCGAAAGTAGTAGTCCCACAAAATGACATAACCGAAATCCAAAAGAGTTCAGCATTATTCATAATACAAACATCATGACCGCACAAAAGTCCTTAAGCTTTGCCTTCTTCATATTTTCTCGCATACGGATATGGCACTCTCAGCTCATCCTCGATCTACTCAATCTTAGCATTATCTGGCTCTGGGGAAAAATAAAAGTGTGAGTGATAAAAATCACCCAACAAGAATACAATAAACCACCATGAAATAAATAAAGAATTATAACATGAATGTAAAACCCCAATAATCTTAATATTCATCATACCTCACTATAGATCCATAATCAGCCTGAATGCAACCTAAATTATACTTAGGTAATACAGTTCTCACGTTATTATTACCCTCCATATCCTTAACATTTATTATGTAATGTGCACATGGAGTATGCATGATGCAATGCATGATGTCATGTCATGGTAAAAATCATCGTCATCTGGTCCCATAACATATTCATAAAGAAAACAGAGTGTCAGATCAATTAACCCCGGATCTGAGCAGGTCCAGAACATATCAACAGACCAATTAACCTCGAGTTTGGGACGGGTCCAGAACATGTCGTCAGACCAATTAACCCCGGGTCCGAACGGGTCCAGAACATGTATCAGATCAATTAACCTCGGATCTGAACGGGTCCAGAATATATCATGTCAACAAACCAATTAACCCCGGGTCTGGAGTCGGGTTAGTCGCATGCTTGGCTGGCAAGGGAATCATAAAGCTTTCTTTAAAACATGGGACCATAAAAACTTTCATGCATAACGAAAAACGTATTTACTTGGAAAGACTTGCTTGCATACGGAAAATTCATAAAAATCAAATTCATGGGGCATATGATCATGCATGATACATGAAATGATGTGCAATGCAAGTCATGGCATGAATAATCGTAAATATTCCTTATAACATGTCAACAAGCATGGTTTCGAAAACTAAAAATTTCCAGATTTTACTTCATGTTCATGGGGCGGCTAAATTAACCAAACAGACCCATTTTCATAATCTTTTGTCTTACATATGTCTAGTGGGGTCTTATTTACATGTCGTAAAAATTTTGATAACTTTCTAAGACAAATAAAGCCTCTAAATCATTAAATAATTATCAAGTGTACTTGCTGAATTCTGCGGTATAATAACCATTATTACCTTAATTTTTGAGACCTTAAAACCTTAATCATTTGGATCACAATCCTAGAAAATGTAGTAAAATCCCTAAGGACTATCATTCATGGGCCCAAACCATGTATATAGGTCCGAATCCACAAAATTAGGCCTCTTAACTTATTCCTCTGTTTTGCCCAATTTTCCAGTTTTAGTATATTAACTTTATATCCATAATTACCCATCAAACGATAATACCAAATTGATTAATTTACATGGTCATACTCCTCCATGTCTTAGGTGTTTAACATAGAATTTCTAGGGCAATCCAATAACTTTAAAGGGTTCATTTAATTATTTTTCAGAGATGGGTCACATGCTGTTACTGGACTGACCAATTGTACTAAATATTCTATTGTGGCAAAACCATAATCCCTTTTCCCAAAATTCCAACTCACTCATGTCATAAACATGTATAAATAGCATCCTACCAAAATTTAGCCCATTTCCATGTTTCCAAGGTCCATTTTTGGGTCAAGGAACTTGTTACTTAATTCTGCCCTGCTCCAGTAGTTTCAGCTTGAGCAGTTTTACCAAATAATTTCTTAAAAATAATCCACATCTTATTTTACCAAAATTCAAACTCTCAATTTTGCTACACACATAAGGTTGACACCATATCAAAAATAAGCTTAATTGAACATTTCCAGGATCCATTTTTACACCATTTAAATCGTGATACAATTCTGCCCAGTTCCAGAAATTCCAGCCTGAGCAGTTTCATCAAATATTTTATTAGAAATAATCCACAAATTACTTTACTAAAATTTCAACTCTCATAATTTCTACACACATGGGACTAACATCATAGCAAAAATAAATTAGATTGCATGTCAGCAAGGTTCAGTTTAAGGTCACAAAACACACTGCCCAATTTTGTCCAGCTCCAGTGGTTTAATGTTTTGCCATCTTTTCAAGTCAAGTATCCACAATTTGTCTTGTTCTTATGAAATAGCTTATTGGTCAACACATACACCCTTTGTAACATGAATATCCAGATTCCATGCTTCTTATTGAGTCACATCAATCCAAAACAGTGAGTGTTTTGTACACAACACTCATTATATTTACTCACCTTGCACATTGTTAAGTCCATTCTTGGTGCAACTAAGTTATACATCATTCTTCCTTCATACTCAGCCTTGTGCATGTACCAAGATAACCAATGTTACATTTAAATTTAAGCACAACCATACTCATATAGTAAATCATCTAATATGCAAATTCCTTACATCTTGGTGTTCACAAAATATGCTCTTTCTTGGATTTCAAATTCACCATCACATTCACCTCTTTGGCCAAAAGTTATGAGGTGCCATACACATATTTTACAACATTTATTTAGACATGCAACACATTCACATGCTAGTTCATTTTTTAATCCTACCAAGTAACCTTGTAAAATTACAACTAGCACTTGCGCGTCATCTTGATGCTTCTTAAGTTTCATCCAAGAGCTATTCTTGCCTAGAGTCACTTGGTTGAACCTTACTTCATCCTAAAACAGCCTCATATCACCTTGTATGTAAGAAAATATTTCATCTTTGGAGGAATTAATCACATGCAAGGCATTGTTCTTAAGGAATTACTAAGGTACAATCTTGTAACTTAGTATATTCAACTAAAGTTCACATCTTAGAAACATCTAGTCATTCAAGTTACTAATTCTTCAAATAAATCATGAGATTCTAGTGTATACTTGCCTCTTCAAGCTAAAGCTCTTTTCTTAGCTTGGATATCGGATGAGTTGAGTTGAAATCTTCCTCCTCCTTCACCCTTGAGCATGCGGTTTTTGAAGGAAATGAGGGAAGAATGTTAGTCATCATTCTTTGATGAAAATAGAAATATTTAGAGGTTAGATCTTCTTACCAAAGTGGGACTTTGAATGGAGCTTCAAGTATCAAAAGAATGCACCACATAAGAGGTTGAAATCTTAGCAACTAGTGACCATGAAGGTCATGGGTTGGGGTAGAAACAAGAGAACCCATGAGCTTCATTCCTTAAAAATAAGAATCCACTTAAAAGAGCTTGGAACAAAACTTACCTAGATGTTTTCTTGAGCTTGAGAATGTAAGTTGAGTTGAACCTCCTAGCCTCAAGGAGAAGAGCCGAAGGGTGTGCATGTGGAGGGAGATGAAAAACTCTCTAAGTGTTGGCTTGGCTTGGTTTGAGAAAGAGTTCAAGATGGAAGTGAAATGAAGTTGTCTTGCAAGATTTAAAAATGTAGAGGGGTAAGGGGAAGGGGATGGCCGACGGTTGGCGGGGTGGTCAAGTGCAACTTTATGAAAAGTGATCTTGATTCTTAGAGGAGAAGCTTTTTGGTCTCCCATGCTAGCCTTCTTTTCTTATTTTATTCTTTCTTTTTGCATGCTTGGTTATTTAATTAGTTATTTGAGATATTAAGGATAATTTAGAAAAATCAAGAGGATTCTAGAACCCCTTGGGGTCTTTGGCCGAAAGTTGGGGGGGTTGGGGTATTTTTGTCTTTTCACATTTAGCATATCACATACTTATATAACTTATACTATTATTTATTTTATCTAATATGATTTTAAATTTGCTTTTGTGAGGATCATTTAAGTTGGTATTCTTATAAAACGAAATTGTTCCATGGTTGATCAAGGCCTCTTGGCCAAGACTTATAAGGTATTTTAATACCTTGTGACATCCCCTTATATAATTATTTAGTATCCATCTTAAAAGAATTTAAGTAAAGAAGTGCTAATTTGACTTAAGTAACGTGCACTTGGAGAAACCGTTATTTGCATTACGTCACTTTGTCATGGTTTCAAGTACATTGCAGTTGGGGTACAACAGATTGCATCCTTGATTTATGTAACAAAAACTGTTCATGTCCGGGCTTTACCAGTGTTGTTATTGTCTTTCTGCTATCCGCAAATTGCTTCTGTATATTCCATATTTTTATTTGTTCCATAACTCTGTAAAGGGTAATAGAATCTAGAATACTGAATGATGTCCACCATTTGATATAGAATTTTCTTTTTATTACGGGTACTTTTGTATTTGGAGTATGTTCTGCTCTCCACTGAATACCCCCGGTAAGTAGAACTTCATATGAAATATTAACATCTCTGAAAATATCTTCTCTTCATCTGTTGGAGAATACATCTTCGTAAATATTTGCAGTGATGGTTTTACTGCGTCATCCAAATATTCTGTGCAAGACCCAAAATGATCCCACCAAGCAGCGAGCCAATATGGAATATTTTTTGTCGTGATTTTTCTGGTATCAAAAAATATCAACTAGGTGTGTGAACCCCTGAAGTTTTGAAAATATAGGGAATCATACCAAGCTTGTTGGTAATCCCAATAATTAAAAGAGACTTTTGAAAATAAATTTGAATTATATCTGTCAGGATAATCAATTTCTTCGGATAAAGATCCAAATTGTTTTTGTCATTGCTTCGGTGTCATTATAGAGACTATTTTAAAATTGAAGAAGGCATACTCTGTATTTTCTTTATTAAAATGATGTTTTATTTCAACAGAATGTGTCATTATCAATAGATGTTGATAATATTCTGTTGTTTTTGCAATATTCGATGATTTATAGAAAAAATCTTTTCCAAAATAATTTTGTAAGGCAAATAAGAGATTAGTATGATAATATGATTTTTCTATAGTAGTAATATATTGATAGAAGGATTTCTCCACAAACTGTGATCTTTGCACAGTCTTTTTATATGTAGGCATTTTGCTGGTCACCTCTGTGGATTGGGTTTTGAAGACTTTATTTTGGTTTTCGGCATGATGTCTGTTTTGGAGGAATTCTCTGGTCAGAAAGTCGGGAACAAAATTTGTATCTCCTTTTATATATTCAATATCAAAATCATAAATACTTAATAAAGCTTGCTATCTAGCAAAAATTTGTTTTGAAGCTAAATTTTTAACATCTTTTTACAAAATTTCTTTCGCAGATTTACAATCAATACATAAAAGAAATTTTTTATTCAATAAATCACTTTGAAATTTATTAATACATAATACTATACTCAATATTTCTTTTCTAAAAGTAGAATAGGACTTTTGGGTATCATTCCAATGACCAGAAGTATATTGAACTATAGACTCTTTACCATTTTGTAATTATTTTAATATTCCACCATATCCAATATCTGATGCATCTGTTTCAACTATTTTATAAAGATTAGGATCTGCTATATGTAAGCAGTGCATATCAGATACTAAAATTTTTATTTTCTTAACAACTGAAGTATGTTCTTCAGTCCATATTCGTGGATTTTTCTTTAAACTATTATGTAATGATTATCTATTATTAGGATATTTGGAATAAAATCAACAACATAATTTAAAGATCCAAGATGTTGTACCCAACAAAAATCGTACTGTACTTGAGACTCGTATGAAGTGGCGTAATAAAATATTAGTTCTCCCAAGTGCATGTTATTAAGTTTTATCACTTCTCTTTAAGTATTCTTCCTTAAAGTAAATACTAAAAGAAATAGCATAATACTCCAAGTATGTATTAGGAAGTATGTGAAATGGCTATTTTTCTTTCCAAGACCTTGAGAATTTTGGCCACAAGGGCCTTAAAGGACTCTAGATTATTCTTCCTTTTGTAAGAAGACTAGCCTTAATGGTCTCCTTAAAAGCAAGCATAAAAGCCTACATAAGAAATTAAATATTATAAGCAATGGTATAATTATATAAGTATGTGTTATGAAATGTGTGAAATGACAAAAAAAATACCCTCCCCAACCCTCAAAGAATTCGGCCAACATGAGGAGATTCTAGAACCCTCCTTAATTTTTGGCATTCCTATTTAAGTACGGAGCTCACAATAAAATAAGAGGGAAATATAAGGCATGGGGACAAAAAGGTGGTCAAATTACAAAACGCCAAGATGCCTCTCCTTTCCATATGCACTTGGGAATCTCCTTGCTCCCTTGACCAAAACCGCCAGATTCCCTCCCCTTTTACCCCATGAAGCTTTCTTCAATTTAATTAGAAGCCTCTCCTCCATCTCCAACATTCAACATTCTCAAGACTTGCCCAAGAAAACAACTAGAAACTCATTGAACAATTAGACAATCTCTTTTTCATCCTGAACTCACACGCTAGGAGTGAGCTAGGAGACTCAAGATCATCTCCATCTTCAACCTCCAAGGACTCCTCTAGGTAAGTTACATCTTGATTCCCTAGGTGAATTCCATATTTCAAATGGTAAAACTCACGTTCTACCTCTCTTTTCCATGCCAAAACCGTGGCCTTCAAAGAGCCACTAGATGAAGATTCTTCCAATTACTAAGTGGTGCTAACATCTTGGTCGTTTGAATTCATTTCGACCTCCATTCAAGCCTCATTTTGGTAAGCTAATCTAACCTCAAGCTAGCTCCATTATGTCTTTAAGTAGTAGCTAAATATTTACTCCAACCCCTCCCTCAAAACCGTATGTCATAGGGGGAAACTTGGAGGAAACTCTACTCTATTTCAACCAAGGAACAAGCTAGAGAAACATCTAAGCTCAAAGAGGCAACAACACTGTAGCGGCCCGCACCCAGACCTCGTCCGAATACGGTGCACCCGTCGTACCTCACTAAGGAGGGTACAAAGCGTCATGCATAACATGCGAAAATCCATAACTTATGCCATGGACTCTCATGTTAACATTTAACATGGTAGTAAAATTTAGGCAGAATTTAAACTTTTCGAAATAAACATGCATTACGAAATTACTAAGTTCCCAAAAGTAGCAGTCCCACAAAATGACATAACCGAAATCCAAAGAGTTCAAACATTGTTCATAATACAAACATCTTGGCCGCACAAAAGTCCTTAAGCTTTGCCTTCCTCAGATTTCCTCGCCTACGGATATGGCACTCTTGGCTCATCCTCGATCCACTCAATCTTAGTATTATCTGGGTCTGGGGAAAAATAAAAGTGTGAGTGATAAAAATCACCCAGCAAGGATACAATAAACCACCATGAAATAAATAACATGAATGTAATACCCCAAGAACCTCAAATAATAATTCATACCTAATCTTTAATCCTGGATTTGCTTGATGAAATAGCCTAAGCATAATTTTAGGTAATGCTATACCAATACTATCTTATTAACCATTAACTGTAACATTCAACATGTCAGCGTGCTTATGAGTTATGCAAAATGCAATGAATGATGCCATGTCGTGTCAAAACATCATTTTGGTCCCATAAAATAACGTGTCATAAAACAGAGTGTCAGATCAATTAACCCCGGATCTGAGCGGGTCCAGAACATATCAACAGACCAATTAACCCCGGGTCTGGGACGGGTCCAGAACATGTATCACATCAATTAACCCCGGATCTGAACGGGTCCAGAACATGTATCAGATCAATTAACCCCGGATCTGAACGGGTCCAGAACATATCATGTCAGCAGAACAATTAACCCCGGGTCTGGAGTCGGGTTAGTCGCATGCTTGGCAGGCAAAGGAATCATAAAGCTTTCTTTAAAACATGGGACCATAAAAACTTTCATGCATAACGTAAAACATAGTTACTTGGAAAGACTTGCTTGCATACGGAAAAATTCATAAAAATCAGATTCATGTGGCATATGATCATGCATGATACATGAAGTGATATGCAATGCAAGTCATAACGTGAATAGTTGTATGCATTCCTTATAACATGTCAACATGCATAGTTTCGGAAACTAAGAATTTGCAGATTTTACTTCATATTCATGGGCGGCTAAATTAACCTTTTGAGACTTTAAAACCTTAATTATTTAGACCACAACTTGGAAAATATAATAAATTCCCTAAGGATTATTACTCATGAGCCCAAACCGTATATATAGGTCCAAATCCTACAAATTGGGCCTTTTTAAATTAATCCCCTGTTCAGCCAAATTTCCAGTTTTAGTACATCAACTTCATGTCCATAATTACCCACCAAAACGTTAATGCCAACTTGATTAATTGCATGGTCTTACTCCTCTATGTCTTAGGTGATTAACATAAAATTTCCAGATCAATCCAATAACCTTAAAAGGCTTATTTAATTATTTATCTGAAATGGGTTACGTGCTGTTACTGGATTGACGAAATTTACTAAAAATTCTATTGTTTCAAAACCATAATACTTTTTACAAAAATTCCAACTCACAGACGTCATAAACATACCAAACTAGCATCCCACCGAAATTTAGTCCATTTGCATATTTCCAAGGTCTATTTTTGGGTCCAACAACACGTTACTCATTTCTGCCCTGTTCCAGTGATTTCAGCTGGAGCAGTTTTACCAAATAATTCCTTAGAAATAATCCATAACTTATTTTACCGAAATTCCAACTTGCATAATTACTACACACCTAAGGTTGTCACTATACCAAAAATCAGCTTATTTGAACTCTAGAAGATCCATTTTAAAGCCATTAAAGCCGTTATACAATTCTGCCAAGTTCCAGAATTTCCAGCCTGAGCAGTTTCACCAATTATTTTATTAAAAATAATCCGTAGCTTGTTTTACCGAAATTTCAACTCTCATATTTGCTACACACATAGAGCTAACTTTATACCAAAAATCATTTTATTTACACGTTATCAAGGTTCATTTTGAGGTCACACAACACACTGCCCAAATTTTGTCCAACTCCAGTGGTTTGATATTTTGCCATCTTTTGAAGTCAAGTGTCCACAATTTGTCTTGTTCTTATGAAATATCTTATTGGTCACCTCATACACCCTTTATATCATGAATATCCAGGTTTCATACATTTATTTGAGTCACTTTTGAATCAATCCAAAACAGTTTGTAGATTGTACACAAAACAAATATCATATATGCTCAAAACAAGTGTTCTTTCTTGAAGTCAAGACTCAACATCCTATCCCTCCTTTAGGCCGAAACCTATATGATACCTTAACCACATTTTACAATATTTATTTAAGCATGCAACACATTCAAGAGTCATTTTATTCCAATCTTACCAAACAACCTCATAAAAACTCACATCTAACACATGCATGCTCTCTTAGGACCTCTCAAGTTTCATCCAAGAGTTAATCTTGCCTAGACTCACTTAGGTGAACCTTATTTCATCCTAAAACAGCCTCATATCACCTTGCATGTAAGAAAAGATTTCATCTTTGAAGGAATTAACCACATGCAAGCCATGTCTTTAAAGAATCACTAAGATATAGTCATAAAACTTAGTATATTCAACTAAAGATCACATCTTAGAAAAATCTAAGCATTCAAGTCATTAATCCTTCAAGTAAATCATGAGGATCTAGTGTATACTTTCCTCTTCAAGCTTAAGCTCCTTTCTTAGCTTGGATTTTGGATAGGTTAAGTTGAAATCCTCCTCCTCCTTCACCCTTAAGCACATGGTTTTAGAAGGGAAGGAAGGAAGAATGTTAGTCTTTATTCTAAAGTGAAAATAAAACTAAATTGAGGTTAGATCATCTTACCAAAGTGAGACCTTGAATGAAGCTTCAACTATCCAAAGATTTGTACCACCTAAGAGATTGAAATCTTAGCACCTAATGGTCCATGGAGGTCACGGTTTGGGTGGAGAAAAAGAACACCCATAAGAGCTTTATTATTTTGCATGAAGAATCTACTTAGGAATCTTGAAGTGAGGCTTACCTAGATGATTCTTTAGCTTGAAGATGAAGATGAAGTTGAACCCCTAGCTCCAAGTGAAAGGGCCGAAATTTTTGTTGTGTGTGGAGGGGATGGAAAACTTGTTAAGTGTTGGAGAAGTGCTTGATAGAAAGAGGGAAGGTTGTCTTGCAATTTAAAAATCTAGGGGGTGTAAAGGGGAAGGGAACAGGTGGTGTATAGGGGAGGGAAAAAGGGGAACCTAGCTTTGCTTTTCTTACATACTAGGGCCCCCTTTTTCTTTTTTTAATCTTTCTTTTTGCATGCATGTTGATTTTTGCATTTAAATTATTATATAATTTGTTATTTTAAGAATTGTTTAGAATGGTGTAGAGAATTCTAGAATCCTCAAGGCCTTGGCCGAAATTTAGGGGGTTTTGGGGATAGTTTTGTCCTTTCACATTTATCCTATCCCATACTTATATAATTTATAATGTTATTTATTTTATCAAATTATAATTTTAATCTTGCTTTTGTGAGAATCAATTAGGCTTGCATTCTTATAGAACGAAATTGTTCCATGGTTGATCAAGGCCTCTTGGCCGAAATTCATAAGGTATTACAATATCTTGTGACATCCCCTTATATAATTATTTAGTATCCATCTCAAAAGTATTTAAGTAAAGTAGTGCTAAGTTGACTTAAGTAACATGCACTTGAAGGAATCATTGTTTTCATTACGTCACTTAGTCATAGTTTCGAGTACATTGTCACTGGGGTACAACATCCTCCCCCCTTATCATAAGTTTCATCCTCGAAACTTCAGAAGCTAGTCAAAAAGGTGAGGATATCTACTCCTAATGTCTTCTTCCGTTTCCCATGTTGCTTCTTCTTCCGAATGGTGCTTCCACTGAACCTTCACCATGGGTATGGATCTCTTTCTTAATGCTTTTTCTTTCTGATCAACGATCCTTAGGGGCTCCTCTTCATATGATACATCTTCTTCAACCTTCAATTGTTGATCTTCAAGGATGTGGCTAGGATCATATACATATCGGCAAAGTTGGAAAACATGGAATACATCATGTAACTGAGAAAAAGATGGTGGCAACACCAAGCGATACGCAACTTCGCCCACTCTCTCAAGTACCTCATAAGGTCCAATGAATCTCGGGCTCAATTTTCCTTTGATGCCAAATCTTTTGACTCCTTTGGTCGCAGAAACCATTAGGAAAACTTTTTCTCCTTCTTGAAACTCTAAGGGTCTCCTCCTTTCATCTGCCCATATCTTAGTCCTATCTTGTGCTGCTTTTAGTCTTTGCTAGACCAACTTCACCTTCTCTTGTGTTTGCTCAACAATGTCAGGTCCCGTATAGAACTTATCTCCAATCTCGTCCTAATAGAGTGGGGACAGACATTTTCGGCCATACAATGCTTCATATGGTGCCATCCCGATGGATCTGTGGAAGCTGTTATTGTAAGAAAACTCAACAAGATTAAGGTTCTTATCCCAGCTTCCTCCAAAATCAGAATGCAAGCACGAAGCATATCCTCAAGGGTTTGGATTGTTCTTTCGGATTGACCATCTGTTTGAGGATGAAATGCAGAACTCATTCTGATCTCCGTACCCATTGCCTTTTGAAAAGATGTCTAGAATCTCGAGGTAAAATGGGGATCATAGTTGCATACGATACTTATGGGCACCCCATGCAAACAAACAATCTGGTCAATGTACATAGAGGCCAAGCAGACTTAGTCAAACGATCCACAACGACCCATATAGCATCAATTCCATACCTAGTCTTGGGTAGTTTGGTCACGAAATCCATGGTGACGTGGTCCCATTTCCATTCCGACACTTCTAAAGGTTGTAATAATCCAGCGGGTCTTTGGTGCTCGGTTTTTACTCTTTGGCAGATCAAACATCGCTCAACAAATTCTGCTATTTGATTCTTCATTCCGTGCCACCAAAACATTTGCTTGAGGTCTTGATACATCTTATTAGCTCCAGGATGTATAGATAAGCGAGAGTTATGAGCTTCCATCAAAACTTCATCTTTAATTTCTTTGTTCTCCGGTACACATAATCGTCCTCGGTACCATAAATTGTCGTCACTGCGAACTTCAAAATCATCTCGTGGCTTATCTTTCATCCTTTCCTTGACTTTTCTTAAAGCTTCATCATTCCCTTGAGCCTCTTTGATCCTATCAATCAATGAAGCTAACTTGGTGAGAACTTCATCCACCGAATCTACTTCTTCTAAGCCAAACTCTTCCATGTCTCGCTGAAGAGGAGGTTGTCGTGGGTGACTTGTTTTTCGACTCAATGCATCAGCAACCTTATTAGCTTTCCCAGGGTGATATTGAATTGAGATATCATAATCTTTAATCAACTCCAGCCATCTGCGCTGCCGCATATTGAGCTCTTTCTGGGTAAAGAGATAATTTAAGCTTTTGTGGTCTATGTAGATCTCACACTTCTCGCCATACAGGTAATGTCTCCATATCTTTAATCCGAAAATCACTGCGGCAAGCTCAAGATCATGGACAGGGTAGTTTTGCTCAAATGGCTTTAACTGCCGGGATGCATAAGCTATCACTCTATCTTGCTGCATAAGGACACAACCGAGACCATTCTTTGAAGCATCATTGTACACCACATACTTCTCACCAGGAGTGGGCTGAGCTAGGATAGGGGCGGATGTCAACTTTGCCTTTAGCTCCGAGAAACTCCTTTCACAGTCGGCACTCCACTCGAACTTGGTTTTCTTTTGGGTCAATCTGGTGAGGGGAACAGCTATCCTCGAAAACCCTTCAACAAACTTTCGGTAATACCCAGCTAGTCCAAGGAAACTTCTCACTTCAGTAACAATTGTTGGTCTGGGCCATTCCGTGATAGCTTCGATTTTCTTGGGATCCACTTAAATCCCATCTTCTGAAATAACATGGCCGAGGAAGGATACACTTCGCAGCCAAAACTCGCATTTACTAAACTTTGCATACAACTGTCTTGCTCTTAGAATATTCAAGACTGTCCTCAAATGGGCTGTGTGAGTCTCTTCGTGGGGTGAATAAATCAAGATGTCATCTATGAAGACCACTACGAACTTGTCCAACTGGTCTTGAAAGATTCGATTCATGAGATCCATGAAGGAAGCAGGGGTATTGGTCAAACCAAAGGGCATGACCAAGAATTCATAGTGTCCATAGTGGGTTCTGAAAGCAGTCTTAGGGACGTCTTCCGCCTTAATCTTCAGTTGAAAGTATCTAGATCACAGGTCAATCTTACTGAAGATTCGGGATCCCTGCATTAAGATACTTTAGGTAGGGTTTGAAAAGATTTAAATCTTAATTAAACTAAAGCTTATTAGCTACATACCCTGAGTTGGTCGAATAAGTCGTCAATCCAGGGCAATGGGTACTTGTTCTTTATGGTGATTTTTTTGAGCTCCCGGTAATCGATGCATAAACGCATACTTCCATCTTTCTTCTTCACGAATAGCACAGGAGCATCCCAAGGTGAAACACTGGGGTGAATGAGCTTCTTTTCTAGCAGCTCGTGTAACTGCTTCTTAAGCTCTTTCAGTTCTGCAGGAGCCATCTGATACGGGGCTTTTGATATAGGTTTAGCTCCCAAAACAAGATTTATCTCGAAGGCAATTTCGGGATCAGGAGGTAGTACAGGTAAATCATCAGGAAACACATCAGGGTATTCATTAACGATTGGGACTTGTGCAAGGGTAGGACTCGCTTGCTCAGCACTTAGGACATAAAAAAAGAATCCTTCATGACCTTTCCTCAACGCTCGGCTGGCACGAGCCGCGTTAACAAAAACTTTCTTGGATGGTTTATTTAACTTAGCTCCTCCTTGGAATGATATTTCATCTCGAGTTGGGTTCTTAATGATAACTTGCCTACTTTGGCAATCAATGTGAGCATGATTCTTCGAGAGTCAATCCATTCCGAGAATCACATCAAAATCACTCATAGATATAGGGATCAAATTGGCCTCGAACCGCTGATCATTAAACTCGAGCGCGCAATTCTGAAGATGTGATGGGAAACAAGCTCCTGGTCGCCAGCTGCTTGTACTCTATAGGGTGATTCTAGTCTGACGGGATTATGATCGATATTCTTAGCAAACTTTCTTGAGATAAATGAGTGGCTGGCGCCACTATCAAACAACACATTTGCGGGTATGCTACATACTAAGATAGTTCCTGAACCATGCACATTTTACTAAGCAATATAATAGGCATGTATAAGTAGAACGTATTGAGGACATAAAACTTTAAATCTTACCAGTTACTACGTCTGCAGTCTCCTCAACATCAGCATCCGTCATGGCGTGCACCCTCGCATTTGCACGTGGCCGCTAGTTCTTGGGCTGCTGTTGTTGTTGCTGCGCTCCTCCTTCTGGGCAGTCCTTAATCAGATGACCATCTTTGCCGCATCCAAAGCATTTACCCATCTTCCATCTACACTCACCCATGTGTCTCTTCTGGCACTATGGGCATACTGGTAAAGCTGGCTGCTGAGGTGGAGCCTGATTCTTCTGCTGGTTATTCTGATGCTGCTGGCGACACTGATTCTGACATTGGGGTTGTCCTTGTCGAACTTGTAGCGCCCCGCACCCGGACCTTGTCCTAATACGGTGCACCCGCCGTACTTCACTAAGGAGAGTACAAAGCGTCATGCATAACATGCGAAAATCCATAACATAAGCGATGGACTCCCATGCTAACATTTAACATGGTAGTAAAATTTAGGCAGAATTAAAACTTTTCGAAATAAACATGCATTACGAAAATACTAAGTTCCCAAAAGTAGCAGTCCCACAAAATAACATAACCGAAATTCAAAGAGTTCAATCATTGTTCATAATACAAACATCTTGGCTGCGCAAAAGTCCTTAAGCTTTGCCTCCTTCAGATTTCCTCGATTATGGATATGGTACCCTCGGTTCATCCTCGATCCACTCAATCTTAGCATTAGCTGGCTCTGGAGAAATAAAAGTGTGAGTGATAAAAATAACTCAGCAAGAATACAATAAACTACCATGAAA
>AP025044.1:41515698-41532624 GCA_036186865.1 Eustoma russellianum
TAAGAAGCCTATTCAAGATGTATGAATATGAATACAATAGGCTTTTAGAGAGAAGAAAGAAAGAAGTGCAGAAGGAGAGAGATGTATGCGTTTTTTATCTTTGCAATTGTAAGCCTTGTCTTGTATTTTGATTGCTCTCTTCTTTCCTTCTTATCCACATATGTGCCGCCCCCTTGATGCCTCTTTCTTCTCTTGAAAATAATCTTCTTAATCCTTGGAAGAGTATATTGCATCATTGTGACATTTCCTTGCTTACTTGGCAACTCCTCATTGGATGATCATTAAGCCCTTGCTTGCTTGGCACTCATTGATTGGATGGAAGTTGTCATCATTTGATGACTAGATAAATCTGAAAATAACTCTTAAAAACATATGCCAATTAGTCATAAAAATGTTGCCATAAGTCATATATCAATTCCACAAAATTAGCAAGACAACTATCTCCATTTTCCATCATGAAAATCGGCCAACTCACCTAGACACATGCTGAAATTTTCAGCATGTATTTTATCAAGACTTATTCAAATTGTTGCCAAGTTTGCATTAGATTAATTCCTTGAAAATAAAGAAGAAATCAATCATCATTTAGTATATAACATTTCTACTAATTTTGGAATAAAATTAGTCATCATGAAGGCCATAAAATTGGCCAAGTTCAATTTCAGCATTTGTGATATTCCAAGATACCATCACATTATTTCTATAATATATTTAAAACATTGACATACTATCTTTCAATCAATTCATATAATTCAAAATAGTAAATATGGCATCATTTAGTAGAGAATTCGGCCATCTATAATCTACACATGCTGAATTTTCAGCATCTATCACAAATGTGACAAAGTTTTGAAATGTTACCTTGTGTAGTTCCTTCCCTTATGTCACCAACCTTGCATAATTCATTCTTAGCCAATCAAGATGCCAACAAAGCTCCACATATGCTCCAACAAGGTTGTCTAGGCGTGTGATGATGAATGTACATGTGCTGAATTTTATTTTTGCAAACTTTGTAAAATAGTGCACATATAATTATACACATATGATATATTCCAATCAGCCCTTAATTGATTTTTATAAAACAATTTAGAATGTATAGAATATGTAAAAATTGTCTAGATACATGTTATATGTCATGCCAAAAATATTCCATGTGTCGTGTTCGTAGAAAACTGAATTTTCGACGTTTGTCGATTACCTGATTTTTCTCCGATTAAATTCCAACTGTTTGAACATGTTATATATACTATGTTACAAATAATATACCTAAATTAAACTTTAATGTTCATCACTCATGGCTGATTTAAAGTGGCGCCTAACATGTGACAAAAATTGAATTTTGATTCTCCACAATTTGGCCTTAATTTGGGGTGATCTATGTGTGCCAACATGGAATGATTTTATGGATGTATATACCATGTAAGCCACGAAATTTTTGGCCATTTTTGAAGTGTAGGGGCTGTCCATCTATATATGGCAAGTACGTGACACGCTGGCGAAGTTTCGGTATTCACCCGATACGACAATTTTTGGTTTAGAACCTTTTAACGTGTCGTAATAAATTTCTCATCACCATGACTTATATCATATGTGTAGCGCCCCGCCAGAATCGGTTCACCCGCCGTACTTCACTAAGGAGAGTAACAGGCGTCGATCCATAACGTATCGTAATCCATGATAAAATGCATGGATTTTTGTGCTTACGCGTCATCAAGTAAGCGAAACCATGGAAGAATAAAAACTTCAAATTAAAAACATTCACGAGATCATTCTTAGTTTTACAACCCAAATCAAAAGTACTGAAATTCTCAAAGGTAAATGTTTCCCATCACAATCACATATAAGTCGTCAGTCATAACCAGCACGTCAAGTCTCCTAATTCGTCCATGTTCCACCGCGCTCACGGGTAGGGAACCCTAGGTTCATCCTCAATCCACTCTACCTTGTTCCCTGCAGTATCTGGGAGGAAAAATATGGGGTGAGTGACGAAGTCACCAGTAAGTATACTATAATTAATCGAGGATTAAATGGAAAGTACAAACAAGAACCGAACACCAAAAAAATCTCGATATAGAAACATACGTGACCTCTATCCAATACCCGCTAGTGATCAACACTGAATGCATCAAGATCGTAACTTAAGAAAGATCTTTACTTAAGGAACATAACAATAAAAGACTGCAACTTGCATAAGTTCGTAACATATCAAGGGTCATCTCCGAATAGGATCATAACTTAGGAACTAACAAGTTATAACAACTTAGTCCAAGTATCATGTGCCACTACACGATGACTCAATAAACGTGACATGCATGCATATGTACGTGTGATGCATCATGATAAAAATGATGATATGATCTTTCGTGCCTTTCTTTCAAAACATCATCGTCAAGAAAACAACAGAGTGTTCAGATCTATCTTCCCGGATCTGAGGCGGTCACGTCTCCCTTTCGAATCTATTATTCCCAGATTCGGAACGGTAACATCATCACTTATCGGGTCTATTCTTTCTGGGCCCGAACGGTCCATATTAGGTCTATTCTCTCCGGGCCTGAATGGTCCATATCATCAGAACAATTAACCCTGGATCTGGACGGGTCCTTACTGGCCAGGAAACATACACACACACGGTACCGGTGTGAAGCGTTTTTTTAAACAGAATCTTTTCTTTAAAAAAGCTTTTCATCTTTCATTCGCATAAAAATCAATTCCATAAATCATGTAAATGACGATGATGCAATGCATGACCTTTATTATGCAAACCATGTCATAACGCGCTACTTATACACATACGTATAACTCATTCTTTATGCTGAAAAATTTCAGCATTATCAATCCATATACACGGCCTCAATCCCGTATGGTTAGGCCTGCCATCATGAGTGATTGTTATACATACGCATAAAAATGTCATTTATATTCATAATAGAATTCTTGTGATGATATAAAATGCGTAAGACACTTAGTTTAATTAATTACAGAACAGGGCGGCTGAATTTCGGCAATTACAGCGCCCTTTTCTTTTGTCTTTCATGTAAGCCCATTAAACTTCTTTTAATTTGGGCTGGCTTTGGAAAACTACTATAAACATACCGTTAATTGGTGATTGTAAGCCCAAGCCGTATAACTAAGTCTAAGTCCATTAGAATAAGGCCTTATAACAAGTTCCTCAATTCTTCCCAAAATTTCAGATTAGTGACGCCCACTTATTTATGGTGTTTACCCTTCAATTAGTCATCCTAAAATAAGTGGCTTACATAGAAGGGTTTACATATGTCTTAAGTAGTTGGTAAATAAATTTTGCGGATTTATAATATCGCTAGGGCATCATTTATACTTTTCCCCAAAAACCGTTACATGCTGAATTCTAGAATGACTGATTTTACTACAAAGTTTAGTGTGACCACACCTTAAATCTTTTTTCAAGAATTCCAGCTCTCACACTTAGTAAACACATAGGGCTAGTATCCTGCCAAAAATCAGCCCAATTGCATATTCCTAGGATCCATTTCTGGGTCACAAATTATGTCATATAAAATCTGTTTAGTCCAGTAATTTTCCAGCATGACCAGTTTTAATACAAATTTAATTAAAAATAATCCGTAACTCCTTTTAATGAAATTCCAACTCTCATGCTTAATATACACATAGGGCTAGTGTCATACTAAAAATTAACTAAATTGAAGGTCCCTAAGGTCTCTTTTCTGGTTTCACAAAACGACCTAAAATCTGCCCTGCTCCAGTAAATTTCATAGTTTGTCACATTTCATTCCTAAATGGCCCTAACATGCGTTGTTTGACATAAAAACTTTATTAAGCATCAAACTCACCCTTTCCGTAGGGAATTTACAGATTCAACATGTTACAAACATCATATACAAATCTTTACCAAGCAGCTTGTATACCACACACATCATTCTTTGGCCATGCATATCGTATTTCCACTAAAACAAACATTAACAAAATTTGGTGCACACGCACCCTAACCCCCAAACAGCCCTTTTTATGTCCATGCAAGGCAAAAATCACATTTCCACATATAACAATCTAAGCTTAACACACAAAAAGCATAAGTCTTGTTCACATCTTACCCCATAACTTATCACTTCTTACAAACTACCCTTATCTCTTTTACCTCCTACCAACCGTATTCCCCATCCATGGAAAAGAATGGATCTTTAGCATGTTCATCATGGATTTATCACATAATAGTACTTAAAATCAACAAACAATCCACCTTTAAGTAAAAACTCACACATACACGCCACTTAACCCCTAGGCCGAAAGTTTCATGCATCAAGGCTTAGCATTTCACAACTAAGATTAAATCTTAAGGTCATCTAGCCATTCATGCAAGCACTTTCACATTAAAGCCACATTAAGTATAGTGTACTTCCCTTTATAGTCCTTGGATCTTGTTCGAACTTGTTGGCACAAGAAGTACTCCTTCCCACCTTTTCCTATTACATACGGTTTATGGGTACTTGTTAGCCATCTCTTAAATTACATAATACAACTTAGTGGAAGGATAGAGGGTCTTACCATTCGCACCTTGGACGGATTGAGGAAAATCCACTCTTGCTAAGGCACTACCCTTGTTTGGTGTCTTGAAAACCTTTGTCTAGAACTGTGAAGTTCACGGTTTTGTCAAAAAGAGTGATGCCATATGAGCTTCATCCCTTAAAATGTAACTCACTAAAGATTATGGAGGGTTGTCTTACCTAGACAAACCTTGAGATTGTAGTGGTTCTTGGACCCTTTTGCTCACCTTCCCGCCGGCTCCCTTGGGAGAGAGGAAGAAATACTTCTTGTTTTAGGAAATAGTCTCTTGAACATCCCTCATTTAAGTGGATAGGAGAAAAGGTTCCTTGTAACAAAAAGAAAAGTGGGAATTAACTCCTCCTTGGTTATGCAACCGGCGGCTATTAATCATGGGGGAGGAAGGATGCATCTTTAAGGGTAATCCCACTTAATTATCCACCTATACCATGCTTTTCGGGTTCTTAATTGTCTTGAACTCAACTACTTACTCCCCACAACTTCCTGGCCGAAATATATGTATATACTCCATATATGTGTATATCAATAACACATATATATTTTTCATAATTTTTTACCCATATGTATATAGTTATACATATATATATCCGTATATATATTTCTATTTCCTTACAATTTAAAATAAGTCATAATCCTTAAAAGCAATACACATTATGGCCGAAAATACTAAGTGGATGTGTATATATATATAACCGTATAGGTATATATATATAACATACTTCCCCAAAAATCCTTTTATTGCCATATATATACCTAGATCCGTATATATATATACCAATATGTATATCCACATATATTATGCACAACTCTATATATTTTACATATCTTATTGTTACATCTTAAAACATAACCATGGATGATCCACTTTGATATAAACATACACTTAGATCTTTGAAATTCATGAAGTATCAAGAAGATTTCTTGCATACATGGATTCGTGTATTTTCTATATACGGTTCTTTAAGTAAACTTTTCATTGTACTGTAATCCATTAAGCCATTTATTACATGGTAGCTTCCACTTTTTTTAATAAACTGGAATTTTATATATATAAGGCCTCACTAATGGCGGAGGAAAACCATATTACATGAATACATCATGAAATGCATGAAAGAAGTATAATGCTTCTAGTATATGTAACCTCAAGTCATATACGATATGTCGCATTAAAACCCTGCCAAGTAAAACCACCCTTGTGGATAAAACCTTGACGAAGGAAAAAGCGTGCATATTTATATGAGGAGGTATCAGAGAAAAGGAAAAAGCATGCGTAGTAAGTTGTGGTGAACTTTGTAGGCAGCCGTGATTTGATATACGTCTGAAAGCTTCTTGTGCCTTGATCGCCCAAAAGAGACATCGTCTTCGTGTAATTTGCACAATATTTGAATAGTATCCAACATTCGTTTGAGTAAATGATAGTATCACCAGTATAGTTTGAAAAGCCGTCAGCATTCGAGCGAAATATTCCTCATTTGCAAGACACCAAGCCGACAAGTTGAGGATCATACTCCAAGAATCAGCGCAGCGGTGCATTGTCCGACAGACATGGTAGCTTCCACTTTATACTATACATGTACGTACATATCTAGTTATAAGTCCATGTATGTCCAGTGCTTTATACAAGGGTGTCAGGTAACCCATTCTCCGCCAAGTTGAATCTGCTAGACCTTAAGAATTTCTATAATTAATTGCTAAACTTCCTTTGGTCTTACTTCAAAATGGCACCCGGCGGCCATAATAGGGATAGATGGAGGAAGTTCTCCCTTTATTAAAGGCTTAATTATGCCTATCTTTTGGAGTTTCTATGAGGAACCCTATCCCATTGTTACTCCTTAGAACCCTATGGCCGAAAACTCATGTGGGTGCAGGTAACTCAAGTACATCTTACCCGTGCTCCCATTTTCCTTTCTTAGTATATTTATACATATATATACCTATATATATATATATAAACACTCGTGTTTGTGTTGTAGGATCTGAAAGGCACCACTAGAAGGGGGGGGGGTTGAATAGATGGTGCGGAAACTGTGGTTTTTAAAATTTCTTTAAACTTGAACAATTCAAGTTCTGAAAACAGATTCTGTTTTCAGGACCAGTTTTAAAAAGTTTTTTAAAACTAGGTTAGAGGTCTCCAAAAATTATGAAATTTTGAGAGAACTTAGCCTCAGATGTTATGAGGGTCCCCTAAAAATTTCAAATTAAAATTCAACCTTTAACCCCTTCAAAAACCGTTGGTACTCAGATTGTGCAAATCTGCCAGAAACGGTAGACGGTTTTGAAAAATTAATTCCTATTTATGTCAACGTCCAAATGCTCTGAAAATTTAACCACTAAGTCCTTATATACTATATTTAAATGGGTTGAAACAGTTTAAGAAAATGCTTTTGGGAAGTAGGTCAACTACAATCAAAGTCTCAACCTTTGCAAGTCTGAAAATCAGACTGCACTAGTCTCAGAATTTTGGACGTTTGGTTGACTTATACTTATCCAAAAGGGTTGAAACTTGTGCCAAATTAACTCTAGAACGTGTAAGTATGTTTATGGAAATTTTCGTAATTTTTGAAAATCGTTTACTATTTTTACGGATGCGAACAAGAAGGATAAACAGTGCAGTAACTGAAAAGTAAATGCAGAAAGTAAATGGCACCAAGATTTTTATACTGGTTCGGTTATAAACAACCTACTCCAGTCTTCAAGGAACACCTTCCTTGGTTCATACTAATCACACACACACAACACACCTTACCACAGGGTTGATAGAGTTACACCTAACTCCAACCCTTTACAAACCTTGCATTGTAAGTACATTTCGCACGAACACCACCACCTTGCTAGAATGAAGATTGATCACACCTTGATCAATCTTTTACAAAGATATATGAATGGTGGTTTATCTCAAGCCTATTCAAGATTGAAAGATATGAAAACAATAGGCTTTTACAAGAAGAGAGAAAGAAAGAAGATGTAGGAGAAGAAGAGCTAGGCTTTTTGATCTCTTTGAATTGCAATGCTTGTTATTCTTTTGTTTGCTCTCTTCTCTTCCCTTTTAATGATTGCAGCCGTCCCCTTGGTGTGTCTCCCCCTCTTGAAAATTATCTTTTAAGTCCTTGAGAAATGTAAGACATCATTGTGACAAGGCCTTGCTTACTTGGCATCTTCTTATTGGATGATCATTTAGTCTTCGCTTACTTGGCACCTCCTTATTGGTTTGACCTTGTCATCATGATGACTTGGAAAAAATCTGAGAATTACACTTAACCATGTGCCAAAATCATCACAAAATAACTTCCATAATTCATGAGATATTCACATAAATTTCAAGACAAAAAAAATCCTTCCTAAACCAATGCAAAAATCGGCCATTAGTAGTCTTGCCATGCTAAAAATTCAGCATGTGCAACATTCCTTTTCTTTCAAAAATAATACCCAATTTACCTTGATTTTTTTCTTTAAAAATTGAATCACCAAGTTATGGTAAGTATTGCTATCACATAACAAATGAACTTGGACACCATATAGCTCTCAAATTCGGCCACACAAGTTGTACACATGCTGAAAAATTTTCAGAATGTGTGATATATAAAATATCACACTTTATTAATTTAAATGATATTCAAATCATTTCCATAACATCCTCAATTAATCCTCATGATTCAAGATAGTAAAATATGGCATTTCTTAGTGCTAAAAATCGGCCATAATACAACACACATGCTGAATTTTCAGCATGTGTCATATATGTCACATAGTTTGAAATGTTACCTTTTGTAGCTCCTTCCTTTATGTCACCAACATTGTGTGATTGATTCTTGACCAATCAAGATGCCAACAAGGCTCCACATATATTCCAATCAGCCCTTAATTTAATTTTCTAGATCACTTTAAGATGTATAACATATGTAGAAAGTGTCTAGATACGTGTCACATGATGTACCAAAAACGTTCCATGTGTTGTGTGCGTAGAAAACCGAATTTTCGATATTTAGATTTTTCTCTAATTTAAATTCCAACTTTTGCACATGCTATATATATTATGTTATACATAATATATACTTTAAATCTCAGCACTTGGCTGGTCTAAAGTGGTACCATTAACATGTGACAAAATTAAACTTGGAATCTTCACATTTTGGCCTTAATGTGGGGTGATTTGTGTGTGCCAACATGGAAAGTATTTTTGGCTGATTTTTATGTCATGTGCACGAAATTTTAATCCATTTTTGAAGTATAGGGGCTGGCCATTTATTTATGGCAAGTACGTGACACGTTGGCGAAGTTTCGGTATTCGCCCGATACGACAAATTTCGGTTTAGAACCTTTTATCGTGTCGTATTTGATTTGTCATCACCATATCTTATATCATATGATATAAGACCTGAATATACTCATAAATATGAGTTAAGTATAGTGGTGTGACGTTAACGTACGTATGTAAAATATATAACGTGTCGGTAGTACGTTGGAATACATGTGTATGTGCCTTTTAAAAAAAATCTGAAAATGGGTGTAAAATATGTATATAGCCGTGTGTATTAAAGATGGGAAGGAGGAGAAAACTTTCCTTCCTTAGCTTTGTTGCCTTTGTGCCTCTTCCAAATATGACTTCCTTTAATGAATTACTTAGTTTATTAAACTAAGTACTTTACTTAATGAACTAGTTTAGTTCATTAATGGTGGCACCTGAAAATAGTATAAACACAACAAATGTTTGCCATATAATGTAAGCTTTAACGCTTCATGGCTCGTTAGTACATCAACATAATATATAAGCTAAATAAGGCAAGTAATGGCAAGATATCATGCATACATGTACACGTTTATATATATGCTTGTATACGTTTATATATATATGCATTCAAGTTACTTATTTTGAAATCACTCAAACCCCCTTATCTCTACAATCTCCCCCTTTTGATGATTTTCAAAATAACTTGTGTACATGATTTAAATGCTATCTCTCCCCCTTGAACCATGCACAAATTTGAAGTTTGAATTTCGAATTTCAAATCCGACTCCCCCTTGATTTGTGCAATTAATATCAATCAGTGTCTCTCTCCCCCTTAAATCATGCTTTTCTCTCCCCCTTTATTTTGTAAAGTAAATCAAAAGATTCCTGTCAAAAAGGAAAGAAAATCAAATCACGTCAAATCAAATCATATCTACGGGAATCATGCCTAATTTAGAACGAAGAGATTCATACGTGGCTTGATTTAAGGCTTTTGTAAAGATATCCGCTACTTGTGCTTCTGTGCGTACGTGATCTATGACAATATCACCATTGTTTACGTGATCACGAAGAAAGTGATAGCGTACTTCTATATGCTTAGCCTTAGAATGTAACACGGGATTCTTAGACAAATTTATGGCACTCATACTATCACAATATATAGGAATTTTATTTACGGTAATTCCAAAGTACGAAAGTTGTTATTTTATCCACAACAACTGTGTGCAACAAAGGCTAAGAGCCATGTACTCAGCCTCAGTAGTGGACAAAGCAACACTTACTTGCTTTTTGGAAAACCATGAAATAAGGGAATTTCCTATAAATTGGAAAGTTCCGCTCGTGCTTTTTCTATCTATTTTGCAGCCACCATAATCTGCATCAGTGTAAGCATGTAAGTCAAATGTAGAATCCTTATCGTACCAAATTCCTAAGGTGGGCGTGTGCTTAATATAACGGAATATTCTTTTTACCGCATTTAAGTGTGACACCTTAGGTTGACTTTGAAAACGAGCACACATGCATACACTAAACATGATGTCAGGCCTACTAGCAGTTAAATATAGCAAAGAGCCTATCATAGATCGATATAATCCATTATCAACGTCTTTACCATGTTCGTCTTTGTCTAATTTAGTAGTGACACTCATAGGGGTTGGGGATGGTTTCAAATTTTCAAAATTAAACTTTTTAATCATGTCATTAACATATTTTACTTGGCTTATATGAATTCCTTTACTCGTTTGCTTAATCTGCAAGCCAAGAAAATAATTAAGTTCACCAACCATAGACATTTCAAATTCAGATTTCATGCAATTTTCAAAATCTTTAACAAGTCTATGTGAGGTAGAGCCGAAAATAATGTCATCCACGTAGATTTGAATAATAAGCAAATCTGATTTTTCTTGTTTCAAAAATAGTGTACTATCTATAGTACCACGTTTAAAATTATTTTCTAAAAGGAAAGTAGCAAAACGATCATACCATGCCCTTGGCGCTTGCTTTAGGCCGTATAGTGCCTTCTTTAGTTTGTACACGTGATCGGGATGTTTCAAATCTTCAAAACCGGGTGGTTGCTTCACGTATACTTCTTCTTGTATAAATCCGTTTAGAAATGCACTTTTCACGTCCATTTGATATAATTTAAAATCTTTCATGCAAGCAATAGCAAGTAAGAGTCGTATAGCATCTAATCGTGCTACGGGTGCAAATGTTTCATCGTAGTCGATTCATTCTTCTTGATTATATCCTTGTGCTACAAGTCTCGCTTTATTTCTAACGACCTTTCCTTCTTCATTCATTTTGTTCCTAAATACCCACTTTGTGCCTATTATAGTCTTATCTTATGGTCGTGGCACTAAATCCCATACATCGTTTCTAACGAATTGATTTAGTTCGTCATGCATAGCATCAATCCAAGATGAATCACTCAAGGAATCATGCACATTTTTGGGCTCAATTTCAGAAATCATAGCATGAAATTCATTTATTTCATCCGAGGTAATTCTTCTACGTGGTCGCACACCGTGAGTGAGGTCGCCTATGATGAGATCATATGGGTGATCTCTATGCCATCTTGGTTGATTATTTTCTAAGTTATCATGCATTTCTATGTGACCATGCACTTCTAGTGTCTCATTCATATCATGCATATCAAAAGAATCATTATCTTCATTCAAAACGGGTTTCAATTCAAAATCATCTTCATATTCCTTATCTTTATCAATCTCACCAAATTCATTGAATTTAACATGAATAGATTCTATAATTTGTCTAGTGAGAGGATCATGACATCTATATGCCTTCGAATTTATAGAATATCCAACAAAAATGCACTCAATTGATTTGGATTCAAATTTATCTAAATTATCTTTTGTATTCAAGACAAAACATTTGCATCCAAACACACGAAAATAGTCAATCTTAGGCATGCGACCATTCAAAATCTCATAAGGCGTCTTGTTTATTTTCTTTCTTATAGATAGGCGATTTACAATATAGCATGCACAATTTACGGCTTCCGCCCACAGAAATCTAGGCAATTTATTTTCGCAAAGCATAGTTCTAGCGATTTCTTGTAATGTACGATTCTTTCTTTCTACTCCATTTAGTTGTGGAGTTCTAGGTGGCGAAAATTCATGCTTAATTCCTTTTTCTTCACAAAACGAAATCATTTCTTTGTTTTTAAACTCACCGCCCCTATCGCTTCTTATCCTTTTCACATTTAAACCGTATTGATTTTCAAGTTGTTTGATTAATTTAGCAATCTCAACGGCGCTATCATCCTTATGTGCAAGAAATAAAGTCCAAGTATAACGAGAAAAGTCATCAACAATTACGCATGCATAGTGACGCCCACCAAGGCTTGTAGTGCGACTAGGACCAAACAAATCTATATGCAATAGTTCTAATATTCTAGTCGTGCTTATTTCAATTTTCGGCTTAAGTGACTCACGTGTTTGTTTGCCTTTTATGCAAGATTCACACAACTGAAAGTTGTCTAAATCAAGCATAGGCAATCCCCGTACTAGGTTCTTTCGTTGAAGTTTTTCTAGTGTGGAAATGCTAATGTGTCCTAAACGTCTATGCCATAAATTCACATTGGGTTCATTTGACATAAAACACTTAACTTTAGCGTCTACTACATCATCCATAGATAGCGTAAAAATATTGCCTTCTTGTTTTCCTTTTAAAACGGTTTCTCCATTTTTATTTATTATGTTGCAATAAGGGTGAGTAAAACACACTAAAACCATTGTCAACAAATTGAGAAATGCTAAGAAGATTGTAGGATAAGTTGCTTACCAAAAATACGTTGGAGATTTGGAGTGTGTTCGGATTACCAATCGTACCTTTTCCGATGATCTTGCCTTCATTGTTGTCTCCAAAGGTCACGGATCCGCCTTTTGTGACCTTCTTTAATTTGGAGAACAAGCTCGGGTCACCCGTCATGTGTCTCGAGCAACCACTGTCAAGGAACCACTTTATTGATGTATCTTTCGATGTGTGGTCTCCCTGCAATGTGCAAAGATGATTTAGGTACCCTTTTAACTTTGGGTCCTTTCGAGTTAGTTAATTACGTCTTGGCAAAAGTACCTTTCGGTACCCATACTTGAGTGATCCTTCTCGGTCTATCAAATGGCAAGAATGTGGATGAAGGTACGATATAATAGACATGTGGTGCATGCACTTTGGGCCTTTGCCCAAGGACTCCCTTATACTCATTAAATGAAGGACGTTTTTGATATGTCCTTGTGTGTGTGTGCGTAGTGCGAGGATGATATGAATTTCGTGTATGCATTATTCTCTTCCTTTCATATCAATAAGTTACAAAGTTATATTTCACATGATATGAAGAAGTGGGGTGTGAGGAAGGGGGCGCTTTCTACGTCATCTTAGATGCCATTTGCGGCTTAGGGGTGTCTACTTTCTTAGACACAACAAACTTGGTTGGTTTGGTTGATACTTCGTTAGTATCAACGTATCCCAATCCAGTTTTGTCGCTGTCATGCTTTTGTGATAATATGATGCGATGCGACATGTTGGACCCTGTATCAAACTGTTTCATCATTTTCTCTAAATCGGTATTCCTTGATTTCAAATTTGAAATCTCGGATTTCATTTCATTATTTTGAGTGGTTAATGATGAAATCTCTGTCTTTAATGCAGTAATGATACAAGATGACTCTTTCTTTGAATCGCTTAATTGAGCGACAAGATTCTCGTTAGAAGATTCTAACAGTTTCTTGTCTTCAATTAATCGTTTCTTTTCCTTAGCGAGAGTCTTGGTGAATTTATGCAATTCTAGATACTGACTAAAAAAGATCATGATAAGAAGGTTCAGAGTCAGAGTCAGAATCAGATGATACCTCATTAGATGCTTTGGATGCAAAGCACACTTGTGCGGTCTCCTCTTCGGTCTCAGTTTCAGAATCTGATGAATCACTCCAGGTGGAGGCCTTTAGAGCACGTTTCCTTTGTTTGGGTTCTGAGACGAGTCTATTTTTGTTCCGCTCCTTGTCAGGGTATTTAGTAGTTTGCTTTTCTTTATTTGGGCAGTCATATGATAAGTGTCCGAGTTTGCCACATTCATAACATTTAACGTCTTTATCGTTTGACTTGTTCTTATTTTTCTTAGTCGTAGTGCCCTTATTTTTGTTTCTAAATGACCTTCTCATAAATTTTCTCAATCCTTTAGCCAATAGAATTAGGTCATCATTATCCGATTCGGAATCACTATCATCTACGTGATCGGAGGGAGGGAAGACATATTCATTTGATTTAAAAGCAATGGCTTTACCTTGTTTAGATGATTCCGATTTCCGTGTGATGAGTTTATTTTCATAAACTTTAAGTGATCCGATTAGTTCTTCCATCTTTATTGATTTAGTTTCCTTGCTCTCTTCTATCGCGGTCACTTTAGGGTCCCATTCAGAAGGAAGGCTTCGTAGGACTTTCTGTACCTTTTCCTGCGTAGTAAAAGCCTTACCAAGAGACTCAAGAGAGTTGTAGATGTTAGTCAAACGAAGATCCATATCTACAATAGACTCATTGGGCAATAATTTAAATGACTCAAGTGTGGACATAAGCATGTTAATTTTTGACTCTTTCACTTGACTCGTGCCTTCGTGTTTCATTTCTAGTATCCTCCACATTTCTTGTGCACTCGAACAGTTTGACACATAACTAGACTCACTTTTACTTAATCCGTTTAAAAGCAATTGCATAGCCCTAGCATTCATACTAAGTTTCTTTTTATCATCACTCGTATATTCTTGTCTAGTTTTGACAACTTCTAAAGTGACTCCGTCTACGGTGGATACCTTAGATGGGACATAAGGACCATCTTCAATGATTGACCAAAGATCTATATCTATAGCCATAAGAAAAAGCTTCATCCTAAGTTTCCACTGAATAAACGACTCACCGTCAAAAAGTGGAGGTCTTTGGCTCGACATACCTTCTTGCTCGGTTTTGAGATTTGTGGTTGCCATCTCACTGAATCGTTGGATTCCTTGAAGTGAGTATTCCTGCGCTCTGATACCACTTGTAGGATCTGCAAGGCACCACTAGAAGGGGGGTTGAATAGATGGTGCGGAAAGTGTGGTTTTTAAAATTTCTTTAAACTTGAACAATTCAAGTTCTGAAAACAGATTCTGTTTTCAGGACCAGTTTTAAAACGTTTTTTAAAACTAGGTTAGAGATCTCCAAAAATTATGAAATTGTGAGATAACTTAGCCTCAGATGTTTTGAGGGTCCCCTAAAAATTTCAAATTAAAATTCAACCTTTAACCCCTTCAAAAACCGTTGGTACTCAGATTGTGCAAATCTGCCAGAAACGGTAGATGGTTTTGAAAAATTAATTCCTATTTGTGTGAACGTACAAATGCTCTGAAAATTTAACCACTAACTTCTTATATATTATATTTAAATGGGTTGAAACAGTTTTAGAAAATTCTTTTGGGAAGTAGGTCAACTATAATCAAAGTCTCAACCTTTGCAAGTCTAAAAATCAGACAGCACTAGTCTCAGAACTTTAGACGTTTGGTTGACTTATACTTATCCAAAAGGGTTGAAACTTATGCCAAATTAACCCTAGAACGTGTAAGTATGTTTATGGAAATTTTTGTAATTTTTGAAAATCGTTTACTATTTTTACGGATGCGAACAAGAAGGATAAACAGTGCAGTAACTGAAAAGTAAATGCAGAAAGTAAATGGCACCAAGATTTTTATACTGGTTCGGTTATAAACAACCTACTCCAGTCTTCAAGGAACACCTTCCTTGGTTCACACTAATCACACACACACAACACACCTTACCACAGGGTTGATAGAGTTACACCTAACTCTAACCCTTTACAAACCTTGTATTGTAAGTACAATTCGCACGAACACCACCACCTTGCTAGAATGAAGATTGATCACACCTTGATCAATCTTTTACAAAGATATATGAATGGTGGTTTATCTCAAGCCTATTCAAGATTGAAAGATATGAAAACAATAGGATTTTACAAGAAGAGAGAAAGAAAGAAGATGTAGGAGAAGAAGAGCTAGGCTTTTTGATCTCTTTGAATTGCAATGCTTGTTATTCTTTTGTTTGCTCTCTTCTCTTCCCTTTTAATGATTGCAGCCGTCCCCTTGGTGTGTCTCCCCCTCTTGAAAATTATCTTTTAAGTCCTTGAGAGAGTGTAAGACATCATTGTGACAAGGCCTTGCTTACTTGGCATCTTCTTATTGGATGATCATTTAGTCTTCGCTTACTTGGCACCTCATTATTGGTTTGACGTTGTCATCATGATGACTTGGAAAAAATCTGAGAATTACACTTAACCATGTGCCAAAATCATCACAAAATAACTTCCATAATTCATGAGATATTCACATAAATTTCAAGACAAAAAAAATCCTTCCTAAACCAATGCAAAAATCGGCCATTAGTAGTCTTGCCATGCTAAAAATTCAGCATGTGCAACATTCCTTTTCTTTCAAAAATAATACCCAATTTACCTTGATTTTTTTCTTTAAAAATTGAATCACCAAGTTATGGTAAGTATTGCTATCACATAACAAATGAACTTGGACACCATATAGCTCTCAAATTCGGCCACACAAGTTGTACACATGCTGAAACATTTTCAGCATGTGTGATATATAAAATATCACACTTTATTAATTTAAATGATATTCAAATCATTTTCATAACATCCTCAATTAATCCTCATGATTCAAGATAGTAAAATATGGCATTTCTTAGTGCTAAAAATCGGCCATAATACAACACACATGCTGAATTTTCAGCATGTGTCATATATGTGACATAGTTTGAAATGTTACCTTTTGTAGCTCCTTCCTTTATGTCACCAACATTGTGTGATTGATTCTTGACCAATCAAGATGCCAACAAGGCTCCACATATGCTCCAAAATGGCTGTTGTAGGCGTTGGAAATGATTGTGCATGTGCTGAATTTTATTTTTGCAAATAGTGCATATTTAATAATACACACATGGTATATTCCAATCAGCCCTTAATTTAATTTTCTAGAACACTTTAAGATGTATAACATATGTAGAAAGTGTCTAGATACGTGTCACATGATGTACCAAAAACGTTCCATGTGTTGTGTGCGTAGAAAACC
>AP025044.1:41538726-41549613 GCA_036186865.1 Eustoma russellianum
ACTTAGATCTTTGAAATTCATGAAGTATCAAGAAGATTTCTTGCATACATGGATTCGTGTATTTCTATATACGGTTCTTTAAGTAAACTTTTCATTGTACTGTAATCCATTAAGCCATTTATTACATGGTAGCTTCCACTTTTTTTAATAAACTAGAATTTTATTGATATAAGGCCTCACTTATGGTGGAGGAAAACCATATTACATGAATACATCATTAAATGCATGAAAGAAGTATAATGCTTCTAGTATATGTAACCTCCAGTCATATACGATATATCGCATTAAAACCTTGCCAAGTAAAACCACCCTTGTGGATAAAATCTTGGCAAAGGAAAAAGCGTGCATACTTATATGAGGAGGTATCAGAGAAAAGGAAAAAGCATGCGTAGTAAGCTATGGTGAACTTTGTAGGCAGCCGTGATTTGATATACGTCTGAAAGCTTCTTGTGCCTTGATCGCCTAAAAGAGGCATCGTCTTCGTGTAATTTGCGCAATATTTGAATAGTATCCAACATTTGTTTGAGTAAATGATAGTATCACCAGTATAGTTTAAAAAGCCGTCAGCATTCGAGCGAAATATTCCTCATTTGCAAGACACCAAGCCGGCAAGTTGAGGATCATACTCCAAGAATCAGCGCAGTAGTGCATTGTCCAAGAATCAGCGCAGCAGGTAACTCAATTACATCTTACCCGTGCTCCCATTTTCCTTTCTTAATGTATTTATACATATATATTTTTTTTAAAGGAAAATTTTTTAAATGAAATTGAGTCTCTGTTATGGTGGAGAATACCTTGGTACAGCAGTGGATATCATACGAAAACCAAAAATGTAAAGCGGCTATAATGTGCAATCTCCAGTCAAATATGATATGCCGCATTAAAACCATGCCAAGTAAAACCACCCTTGTGGATAAAACCTTGGCAAAGGAAAAAGCGTACATATTTATTTGACTGGAAGGATAGCGTGATGGTACAAGCAGAGCAATGTGTAACTTCCTTAAGTCTATGAGAAGTTGCTCGAAGGTGGTTCTCAACAGTCGTGGTGGATGGTTGTTGTAGCCTTTGATGAAATCATTCTTGCTGGTCCAAAAGCGGAGGCAGTGAGGAAGGGCGCGTGCATGTGGCAGCAGGAAACCGTGCTTCAATGTAGATGTCCCTCGACAAAACAAAGTTAGTGCTGAATTAGTCATAGCACAAAATATAAAGGGCAGCAGCATAGTATAATTCCAGAATCGTACCGGCGTTGCCCGAAGTCCATAGACTACGGGCAACAGATAGAAACAAATGCAGCAGCTATATGAATTGAAGGATAGAAGGTATACCCGCGTTGCCTGCATACAAAGGATGCAGGCAACCAATCTTCGTCTCCAGCTGTGTGTATTACGTTTTAAGCGCATGGATGTGTCCATCTGTGTGGTAAAAAACACGTGCCGAATGTGGCAACTGGTCGGCAGAGGTAAACAGACAAGTGGCAGGCTGCAGTCGAGCATGTTGACATAGATGGTGTGCCACCATGTTAATCTCTCTAGGGATATGATGTAACGTGCTTCCCGTCAACTGTAAGAGTTGTAGAAGCCTATTGTATTCCGGAAGTGCATTGATTGTAGTATCTGACATCTGCGTTAGTTGCTGACAATCCGTCTCAATGATGATATTACGATGTTGTAAGCCAAAGTATAGTAGACTGAAAACAGTTGCTTGTAGTTCTGCTCGAAGAGGGGACACGATAGGAAGTCGAAATGATATGCCTGCAACCATCTTGCCATTGGAGTCGCGAAGAATGGCTCCTGCCGCAGCGTGTGAGTGGCCAGCCGAAGCATCTACATTCAGCTTTAATTTTCCTGTTGGGGGAAGCGTCCACTTCAATGGGATTACGCGTTTTGGTCGGAGACGAGGAGAGAAACCATTGTTAATCAAGGATGGAGCGTATTGTGCCAATGCCGTGTCAGAAAGTGTGGCATCCCAAGCAAAACAAGACTGTTTAGCTAAGTGTAGGATTTGGGTTACCGGCAGATCAGATTCACCAAATTGATGATTTGTATAAACTCGCCAAATAGCCCAGCAAAGCATGATTGGTACAACAACTTTAAAGTTACCTTTTAAGGATGTGACTGAAGTGTGTATCCACCATTGGAGAAGGTATTGGCGTATGTTTCCAGTTTGTGGCATCGGACGATCAAGTAACACAGCTAGTTGCGTCCAAACAGGCTGGACATGCAGACATAGCAGAAATACATGAGATATAGAAGCTGAGGCATTTTTGCAGAATGGGCATACTGTTGGACATATGCAAGAAAAGGCCTTTATGTTGTCCTCCATGGGCAGTGCCGAATGCAGCAATTTCCAGATAAACAAACATATAGATGTTTGAACTCCTTTCCACCATATGAATTTATGTGAGAGAAGATGAGCATGATGCGGTCTGATATCTTCATACGCGTATTTGAGTGAAAATTGAACAGTAGGGCTGGATCGCCAAAGTGGAGCGGGGTGGCCTGTCGTGAGCTGCATGCAAAGAGTGTGTGAAGAACATATCCTTTTCCAACTAGGGGAGTCGTAAAGGCGGGCCGAGTAATCCATTCGATGACCATAACGTGCCCGCATGTATACTGCCCACAGTGAAGTACTTGAATGATAATTCCACCAAAGCTTGCAGTCATAAGCGCGCTGTTTGTGTACTAGATTTCTTATTCCCCATCCTCCTTCTGTCTCCGGATAACATAACTTTTCGAGAGAAGACCAGTGATGTTGACCTCCCCATATAAAAAGCGAGATTTTCCTGTTAAGCGCATGAATGACACTCTTTGGAAGGCGAGAAGCTGCTAAAAGATGAAGAGGAATAGATGTTAGAACCGATTTGAGCAAGGTAAGACGACTTCCTGGAGACAAGAGACGGCTAGCCCAGCCCGTCAGTTTGGAGTCCAAATGCTGCAATAGTGAAACACAGTAAGAAGCTCTGTTGACCCCTCGATAAAGATAGGAGCCCAAGTATTTGATTGGCAAAGATGACGGCTGCATTGTCAAAACTTGGACAACATTGCTTTGTTGTCTTTGTGTGACATACGAGCTTAGCACAAATTGGCTTTTCGCTAAGTTGACAAGCTGACCCGAAGCACGTTGATAATCATGTAGAAAGGACTGAAATCGTGCCAAGTTGTGTGTTGAGGCATTGAGAAAAATCAATAAATCATCCGCGTAAGCTAAATGAGAGACTGGCGCTATTCTTCCAGATGCAAAACCTTTAATATGCTGAGAGCTGAATAATCTGTTTAACCCACGACTAAAACCTTCTGAGCATATTATGAATAATAGCGGTGATAAAGGATCACCTTGTTTGACTCCACGAGAAGGTGAAAAGAAGCCATGTGTTGTGCCATTAACCGAAATGGAGAGCTTGGATAGCCGCATATTGTTAAGGATGATAAGTAGAAGGCGAGAGTCGAATCCAAACTTTAGCATAATGGCCTCTAGGTACGACCAGTTAACACGATCAAAGGCTTTGGCCATGTCTAACTTTATCATTACTTGGCCGTGGCGGACTTTTTTATCTAGTAGATGTACCATCTCATTGGCCATGTTGACATGTTCACTTATATCATGTCCTTCTAAAAATCCAATTTGCTCTGAAGAGATGATTTGCGGGAGTAAAACGCTTAGCCGAGTTGCTAGTATGCGCGTGGTTACCTTGCTAATAAAATTGGAGAGACAAATAGGCCGAAAATCCGCATATGTAACTGGTCGAGTCTTTTTGGGAATCAATGTGATAAGGGGTGATAACATGACTCGTGGAGGAGGCACTCCCAAAAAGAACTCTTGCACTGCTATAGTGACGTCAAGATGTATGATGTCCCAACATGTGCGGAAAAAATGCCCATTATAACCATCAGGACCTGATGCACTGCTTGGACTTAAATTCCACACTGCCTCCTTAATTTCATTCGCAGTTGGCATTTGCAACAGCATGCAATTATTTTCTGATGTCACAATCGAGGGGATGTGGTTTATAAAATCAGGAACCCCAGCAGCATCTTCATGTGTAAAAAGTTGCTGATAATATGAGACAGCCTCAGCTCCAAGGGATGCGTTGTTCTGTAAAAGAACGCCTGCAGAATTACGAAGGTTGGCAATTTGCTGCCGTCTATGCTTGTCTTTAACGATGGCATGAAAGTATTTTGTTTTGGCCTCTCCTTCAAAGACCCACCTTATTCTAGATTTCTGCGCCCAATAAGATGTCTGTGCGTTAGTAGCCTGTATCAGTTTGGCCTGGGCAAACGACAGGGATGTACGATTTGCAGGAGAGGGATCCGAATCAAATTGGGTTTCAAGCCTACGGTAATTTGCCTCAGCTTCCGCAACATTGCTGAAGATGTTTCCATAGACATTTTTATTCCAAATACGAAGATCTTTTTTCAATCTATTAAGCTTCTTGTATAACCCACACATGCCACCTATCATAGGGTATTGAGTCCATTGCTGTTGCACATATGATTTAAAATCTGGATGACTTGCCCATGCATTGATATAACGAAAGGGAACATGAACCCTTTCTGCTGTTGTAGTACATTTAAGTAACAAAGGGGAGTGATCGGATGTTGCTCGGGATAAATGCTGTACAGAGATATTGGTGAACATTGTTGTAAAAGCTACAGTGCACAAGTGTCTGTCAAGCCTGCGCCGTACTCTACCTTGACCAGTTCCATGCGACCAAGTAAATGGTGATCCAAAAAAGGGGAGATCTTGTAGCCCACAAATATCTACACATTGATTGAAGTCTTCTAAGTGTCGAAGGGGTGGGGAAGAGCGACCATCATGCTCATCAAGTGACAGATAAGTGTTGAAATCCCCACTTAAAATCCATGGTAAAGTATTATTCTGTGAAAATTGGATTATAGTCTCCCATAATGACCGTCTTTCTGCAATTGTGTGTTTACCATAGACGGCTGACCATATAAAAGATTGCTGCGTAGGTATGTGCACGAAGGATAAATAAATCTCAAAAGCGAAGCAGCCCAGAATATCCAGATATTACCATGGCATGTTTCCAAAGCATTGGTGAAACCTAATTTCAATCGGTAAGAGGTGAGTTTTGCGGAGCGTTGTTTTGGTTCAATTAGAATAAGAAGATGAACCTTTGTCTGACGGAGTAACGTAATGAGGCGCTGTAATGAGGTTCGGATCCCTCTTACATTCCACATGAGCGCATTCATGGTAACGTGTTTGAAGAATAGTGACCCATACGAGAAGCACTTCTTGTCATAACTGTAGAAGGCGGCCTGGGTGGCAATTCATGCTTACGACGACGCCGCCGTCTTGGTGCAACTGGTATAAATCCATCATGTGATGTACCAGTGGTACTTTGGTGTGAATCATCAACGCAAGTAGAACGTTGTCTTCTTGCAGATAGACGGCTTTTTATCGCATCTAAAGACTCCTGCATTTGTTGCTGAAATTGTGACCGTGAGGCCATGTCTGTGTGCACTATCTGAGTCATTTGATCAGCATCTGAATCCGATACTTGAAAAACATCTGGATCATCCGGTGCATCATGTGGTGAAATATTTGGCTCTTCAAATAATCTGTGCATGGAAAACCCTTCAGGGAAAGGATCTTTCTCTGGTGATATATCATCCACTGCATTGTGCGATGCGGGCTGAGTAGAGTAATTCGTTTGGGGCTCTGGCAATTCAACAGCAGTTTGTATTGGTGAGGATCGTTGTTGAGACGCATTGCCGGGGGGGCAAATCATGACGCTGCGATGTTTGCAAATCAGGGTCTGTGGTTTTGCGTAACAATGTAACGGATGATGGATCCAAGGTTGAAACTTTTGGTCCTTTCTTTGGTGTCCAACGTGTTGTAGGTTTTTGGGGCTTTGGCGGCGGCGGGAGATCTTGATCAATCTGGCCGCAATTTGACGCTGCATGTCCTAATCTGCGGCAGTCCGTACAAAAGGAAGGAAGATCTTCATAGATTATCTGTTGTTGAATTATCTTATGTTTCCCTTCCAAGAAATTTTTTTTGGGCAGATCCTTAGAAATATCTGCTTCCACACAGATCCTTGCTACTGAAGGACGAAGGCCATCAGCAGTAGCAACGTCGAGTTTGATAGGATGCCCTACAATGCGTGCTATTTCAAAAAGTGCTACCTTTTGTTGGTAATGTATCGGTAAGCCTGGCAGTGCTATCCATATCGGAACAATCGGTGCATCCGCGGATGGATCAAAATCGATGGTCCACTTGGTAACGCGCATGGAGCAACCCGCAATAGTCCATGATCTCCGGTAGAAGCAACGGATATAATCTGGTTCGTGGAGAAAATTCATCAATATATGAGATTGATCTAAAAGTGTGATCTTGACATCAGATTTGAATCCAATACGCTCAAAGACATCATGTATGATCTTCAATGGAGGCCGTCCAAACCAAAAGGTGCCGACATGGGTAAACCAGAAAGGAGCGGCGAGTGAATCAATTTCGTCATCCGTAAAAGAGAGCAGTGGATGACCTTTGTGTTTGGATATGATTTTAGGGGTGATGGTTGCAGTGGAGGAAGCGGCCACCACCGCCACAAAGGAACGATCGCCGGCGATACCTGGAGAAGACGACGCCATTCAATACTACGAGTGTCATTATATCTTTATACATATATATATATACATATATATATATATACATACATATATACATATACATATATATATATATATAAACACTATAATATGGTTTTCCTCCGCCAAAAGTGAGGCTTTTTCATAATAAAAATTTCGGTTCTAAATATATATATATATATATATATTTTTTTTTTATGAAACAATTATTTTATTACAAATAAAGCCTCACTTATGGCGGAGGAAAACCATATTACATAAATTCAGCGTAGATATATAAATGAAATAAAAGAAACTAATAAATACAGATCTCCAGTCATATATGATATGCCGCATTAAAACCTTGCCAGGAAAAACCACCCTTGTGGATAAAACCCTAGCGAAGGAAAAAGCGTACATATTTATATGACTATCATCGAAATGCATAGATTCGCAAACTGAGTACAAAGCTTGAGATTCAGCGAGGCGAGCAAAATTGTGATCCAGTAGTGCCACCTCCAGTAGTCGCTTCATGTAAAAACCAGATATGGGTATGCCAATTCTCATTAAAGCCGCCCAGAAGGTAGAAACATCCGCCACCGGGTTGAAACCGAGACATGAAAAAGGAAGAGTCAAACAGTCGTTATGATATTGGAGGAAAAAGAATGAAAGACTGGCCATTAAAGAAATAGACATACCAAGCCTGCCTGCATTCCTTAGAAAACAGGCAGGACATGTCAGATAACACCATTCTTCGCCATAGACACGCGGCGGTAGCCAACAAAGATTGCAGCGCAAACTCATGATCCTCAAGGGAAAACTGATGGCGTAAAATGAATATCCGGCCAGATTGAAGCTCCATAGCCAAGCAAACACCCATGTTTGTAGCCACACAAAAGCACATGCAGCAGCAAAATCAAAGTATGCATCACATATATCAAGCCAAAGCAACATCAAATATATCGAGAATTTTTTGAGCTCACCAAGGCTGCCTGCACCTAGGTGAGCACAGGCAGCAACAATACATCCGTGCCAATCAAATTGAATTTGCATGTTATCACTGTCGTCCACATGTATCAAAATGACTCGAGCGTCATCCGCAGAGGTAGACCATGGACAGGGGAAAACAATATGTGTGTAAGCCATTCGAATGAATATAATAAAGAAATAAATACGAAAAGACCACATACCCTGCCTGCCTGTACTCTTACGAGTGCAGGCAGAAAAAATGTAAGTGTGCCAATCCATTTGGAAGACATTATGTGGATCTTCAACGCAGAGTCACTGAGGTGAGGTCCAATGAGACTGCAGCCCGAACCATTGATGGGAGGTTGGAAGATGTGAAGAAGGAAGTGCGCGGTGATATCATGGCGTGTTGAGCTAAATAGTGGGCTGGCATATTGGCTTCTCTAAATACGTGCAGAATTTCCAGATTATGGCGAGTGATCAGCAGCTGTAACAGTGTAAGATGGAAGTTTCCCAACACAGGTTGCTGTTGACATAGACGTTGTAGTAGCTGCGCACAATCTGTCTCTATAATCAGTGATCTATATAATGGCAGGAAATATAGCAATCCAAACAAAGCCGTCTGAATTTCAGCTTGCAATGGAGGACAAGGAGGTAGGCGGAATGCAACGGCTCGGACACATGTACCACAAGAGTTGCGTAAAATACAACCCCCTGCAGCGCTACTGCGGCCCATCGCGGCATCAACATTGAGCTTAAATCTACCCGAAGGAGGGGTAAGCCATTTAATCACTTGCAGGCACGGGGCGCGAATCTTTGGAAGCCATGATAGGGAAGGCGCATTGGTGGCTGCAAGCTTTGTGCCTTGTATTGTATGAACCCACATATGGATATCCGATTGAGTTGTATAACGAAGAGCAGAGAGAGAATAGTATGTTTGATCACCATACACCATATTTGCATAACAACGCCATATATTATGTATGAAAATGCCAGGGACAACAACTTTTAGCACCCCCCCAATGGAGGACGTTGATGACCTGTACCACCATGCCAATAGATATTGTCGAAGGGATAAATTTATGGGGGGATACCTTGCAATTCCGCTGCGAAGAATCTCCACAAGGGCTGTATGGGGGGGATAAATTTATTGGCTGCCCCTTGGGCATATTTCCACGGACCATAATCTGTTAGACCACTTATCATATCACAGCCCGTCATGTAACGTATATGTATACATATATATGTATGCCCCTACCATATGTATATGAATGTGTCACATAGACCTACTTCCCATTAAACTTGAAATTGCTTAACCCCATAAGAAGCTATGTTTTAAATAACAAAATCAACTTTGGTTTTCCTAAAAAATAAGCCGGCGGTGGGGAGGGGTCCTTTTCTTCCCAAGTGTAATTATCCAATGATTAGTGTGTCTCTTCCTAATCCTTAAGTCGTTTATCATTCTGATTTAGGAAACGCCATGAGCTATCTTCCAACAGCTCACTTGCTTCATATTTTATGCTTTGGGTAGTATGTTAATTTCCTTTAATCTTAATTAATCGTATGTAAAGCCGAGGATACCCTCCTTTCGAGATATCGTTATATTGCCTTGCTTCACCCCAACCCTAGATACCATACTATTTTAGTTAGGGTACAACAATATGATATAAGACCTGGATATAATCATAAATATGAGGTAAATATAGTGGTGTGATGTTAACGTACGTTCGTAAAACATATAACGTGTCGGTAGTACGTTGGAATATATGTGTATGTGCCTTTTAAGAAAAATCTAAATATATATAAAAATATCTGTATAACAACGTGTAGGAAGGAGTGGAGAAACTTTCCATTCTTCAATTTGTTGCCTTTGTGCCTTTTCCAAATATAGCTTCCTTTAATGAACTACTTAGTTCATTTAACTAAGTACTTAACTTACTGAACTAGTTTAGTTCATTAATGGTGGCACCTGAAAATAGCTCAAACACATCAAATGCTCGCCATTTGATGTAAGCTTTAAAGCTTCATGACTTGTTAGTACGACAACATTATAAATGAACTATATAAGGCAGGTTTCATGCAAAAACATGTCATGTCATAAAACTTGTCATGCATTTCTTTGTGACACGTTATTTAAATCATGTATTTTGTAATCACTCAAACCCCTTTTTTTCTACAATCTCCCCCTTTTGATGATCTACAAAATAACCTACGTTCATGATTTAAATTTTGTCATTCCCCTGCAATCGTGCACAAATTCAAATTTCAAATTCGCTCCCCCTTGATTTGTGCAATCACTCTTAATCAAATCTCTTACTCCCCCTTAAATTATGCATTCTCTCCCCCTTTATTTTGGAAATACAATCAAAAATACCTGTAAATAAGGAAAGAGATATCAAATCAAATCAGCAGAAATCATGCCTAATTTAGAACGAAGATTTTCATAAGTGGCTTGATTTAGTGCCTTACTGAAGATATCTGCTACTTGTGCCTCTGTGCGTACGTGATCTATGATAATATCACCATTGTTTACATGATAACGAAGGAAGTGATAGCGTACTTCTATATGCTTGGCCTTAGAGTGTAGCAAGGGGTTCTTAGATAAGTTGATGGCCCTCATACTATCACAATATATAGGAATCTTATTTACCGTAATACCAAAGTCAGAAAGTTGTTGTTTTAGCCATAGTAATTGTGTGCAACAAAGACTAAGTGCCATGTATTCAGCTTCAGTAGTGGATAAAGCTACGCTTGCTTGCTTTTTAGAAAACCATGAAATAAGTGAATTTCCTATAAATTGACATGTGCCACTCGTGCTTTTCCTATGTATTTTACATCCACCATAATCTGCGTCAGTGTAGACATGCAAGTTAAATTCACAATCTTTATCGTACCAAATGTCGAAGGTGGGTGTGTGCTTAATATATCGAAATATTCTTTTTACGGCATTGTAGTGAGACACTTTTGGTTGACTTTGAAAACGTGCACACATACATACACTAAACATGATATCAGGTCTACTAGCAGTAAGATATAGCAAAGAGCCAATCATAGATCTCTATAAGGCATTACCAAAATCCTTACCATGTTCATCTTTGTCTAATTTAGTGGTGACACTCATAGGGGCGAGGGACGGTTTTAAAGTCTCAAAGTTGAACTTTTTAATCATATCATTTATATATTTAACTTGGCTTATGTGTATATCTTTACCCGTTTGTTTAAAATGCAAACCAATAAAGTAGTTCAATTTGCCAACCATAGACATTTCAAATTCGGATTTCATGCAAGTTTCAAAATCTTCAACAAGTTTATGAGAAGTGGAGCCGAAAATGAT
>AP025044.1:41557557-41591772 GCA_036186865.1 Eustoma russellianum
TGTCATAAAACTTGTCATGCATTTCTTTGTAACACGTTATTTAAATCATGTATTTTGTAATCACTCAAACCCCTTTTTTTCTACATACATATCAACAAAGTAAGAAAAACTTAGGCAGAATAAAAACTTTTAAATAAAAGTTCCAAATTAACCGTCACAACGTCTACAACCATGTCCGCAAAGCAAAAAGAGAAATCCAAAATGTTTGTTCCAACATAAGTTCATCAAACATACACCATCATAATGAAAAGTCCTTAAGCTGCCATCCTCTCTCTCGTCTATGGATATGGAACTCTAGTCTCATCATCAATCCACTATACCCCGTTTCCTGCAGGCTCTGGGACGGGTCCAGAGCATGTCAACAGGCCGATTAACCCCTGGCCTGGATCGGGTCCTGAACATATCATCGGACCAATTAACCCCAGGCCCGAAACGGGTCCAAAACATATCATGTCATCAGACCTATTAAGCTCGGGTGTGGATCGGGTTATGAGCATGCTTAGCTGGCAAGGAAGTGATAAAGCATTTCTTTTGAAAATCATGGGACCATAATAACTTACGTGTATAACGAAAATATGCTTGCTTGAAAAAAACTTGCTTGCATACGGAAAAACTTTGAAAATCAGATTCATGATGCACATGATCATGCGTGATACATGGGATGAAATGCCATGCAAGTCGTGGCATGAATCATCTTAAAAATTACTTAGGACGTCACATAGGCATAATCTCGTGAGCTGAAAATTTTCCAGAATTTACGTTCTGTTCATGAGGCCTCCAATATAACAAATCAGGCCTATTTTCATAATCTCTTACCTTACACATATATAATGGGTACATGCCATAAAATTTTCGTAACGTTTCAAGATGAGTAAAACCCTTAAATCATTAAGTCGCAAAAAAGTGTACTGCTGAATCCAGCAGTACAATACCCATCTTTTCATTCATTTCCAAGACCATACAATCTTAATTAATTTGGGCCAACACCTGCGAAACACGGTAAACACATCAAGGAGTATTATGCATGGGCCCAAATAGTTCATACATGTCCAAATCCACAAGACTAAGGCCTCCCAACTTATTCCATAATTCTGTCCTATTTTCCATTTTGTGACGCCAATTTCAATTCGATAGTTACCCATCAAAATAATAATTCCAAGTTGATTAATTTACATGGATATGCTCATCTATGTCCTAAGTAAATACCATAAAAATTACAGAGTAATCCAATAACTTTATAGGGGTCATTTAATTGAGAGACCAGTTTCCCTAAAAATGTCATTGTGGCAAAACCATAAGCCCTTTTACCAAAATTCCAACACATATACTTAACAAACATGCAGGTCTAGCATCCTACCAAAACTCAGCTCATTTGCACGTTCCGAAGATCCTTTTTCAGGTCACACAACACACCACTTAAAACTGTCCTGCTCCAGTAGTTTTGTCTTTTGCCACTTTTTTCATGTCAAGTGTTCACCAACTAACATTATTCTTATAAAATGATTTATTAGACACTAAATACACCCTTTATCATGAACATTTCCAGTTTTCATATCATTCTTTAAGCCACTTATGAATTAACCCAAAACAGTTTGCAATTTGCACATAGTACTTATTACCTTTGCTCATTTCGCACTTAATAGAGTCTACCCTTAGTACAAATAATTCATGCATCACCTAAATACCATAACAGCCCGTTTTCTTGCACTAAAAAGGCTCATGTCAAATTTCAAATTGAGTACAGATATACCCATGTAATAAATCATCAAGCATGAAAATTTCATATATCTTTGGGCTCACAAGATATGTTCTTCCTTAGGTTCAATGTTCACCCCTACTAATTCCCCTATAGTCATCCCTTTTTATGATGAGGTAGACACATCCTATTAAGTTTCTCTAGGCATGTAATACATTTATATGCTAATTCATTCAATCATGCCAAAACAACTTTGGAAGATTACATATAACATACATCCCCCTTCATGCTTCTCATGCTTCCCACTAAATCTATTCTTGCCAAGAATCAATTTGCTAATCCATGCACCATCCTAAAACAGCCCTCATATCATATTGCATGTAGGCAAAGAACTCATCTTTGGAAGAATTATTCACATACAAGTCACTTTTCTAAAAGAATCACTAAGTTCTCATGCTTTACACTTAGTAACTTCGACTAAAATTCATATCTTAAAAATAGCTAGTCATTCAAGTCATTAACTCCTTATATAAATCATTAAAGTCTAGAGTATACTTGTCTCTTCAAGCAGAACCTTCCTTTAGCTTGGATCTTGGATGAAATAGATGGAAGTTTCCTCCACTACTTCCATGTAGCATACGGTTTTGAGGGAGGAAAAAGGAGGAATATTAGCTACCATTTTAAATGAAGAATAGAGCTAAATTGATGCTAGATTTGCTTACGAAAATGAGGCTTGAAATGAGATTGAAAGGGATTCAAACCACCAAGGAGCTAGCACCACTTAGAAGCTTGAAAAGTTTGCACCTAGATGATTCTTTGAGCTTGAAGATGGGAATAGTATTGAATCTCCTAGCTTCAAGGGGGGCGTATGGAAGGATGGTGATGGTGGTGAAATAGCCTAAATGTTCAATGCTCTCCAATGTCTTGATTGTGTAATGCTTGAAGGTGTTCAAGGTGGAGATGGAGAAGAAGCTTCTAGGTAAATATAAAGAAGGCTTTTAGGGTGTAGAAAAGGGAGGGGGCCAGCGCATAGAGGTAAGAGGGAGACAAGGTGGTGCATGAAAAGTAAGAAAAGCACCTTGGTCTTGTAAATGACCACCTTTTTGCCTCCCATGCTTGTAGTTTTTTTATTATTTGTTTGGAATATAATTTTAAATAGTGGAAAAGCTAGAAAGGTAGAGAGGGTTCAAGAAACCCTTTGGGTTTGGCCAAAATCTTGGAGGCCTTGGGGAGGGCATTTTTGTCTTGTCACATTTTTCATAACACATACCATAATTATACCATTATTTATATTATCTAATTTTTTATATGTTTTTAGTCTTGCTTTTAAGAAGACCATTTAGGTTAGTCTTTAAAAAAAAGAAAACTCTAAGGTCCCTCAAGGCTTTGTGGCCGAAATTCCAAGGTCTTGGAGGGGCGAAATGGTCATTTCACACACTCCATGACACTCACTTGTATCATTATATAGTATCTACTTTAACGGAATTTAAGTAAAAAAACTAATATAACTTAATAAAATGTGCTTGGAAGAACTAATATTTCATTACGCCACTTCATCATAGTTTCAAGTACAGTATGGTCGGGGTACAACATCCTCCCCCTAACATAAGTTTCGCCTCGAAACTTAAGAGAACTAGCCAAAAAGATGTGGGTATCGATTCCTCATGTCTTCCTCAGTTCCGAATTGGCTTCTTCTCCAGCATGGTATTTCCACTGGACTTTCACCATAGGTATAGATCGCTTCCTCAACTTCTTCTCTTTCCAATCAATGATCCTTAGGGGCTCCTCTATATAGGATGTATCTTCTTCAATCTTCAGCTGCTGATCCTCAAGAATGTGACTTGGATCATAAACATACTGGCGAAGTTGGGAGACGTGGAACATATCATGTAACTGGGATAGTGATGAGGGCAACGCCAAGCGATATGCAACTTCACCAAACTCTCTCTAGAATTTCATACGGTCCAATGAATCTTGGGCTTAACTTCCCTTTTATGCCAAATCTCTTGATCCCCTTAAATGAAGAATACCTTTAGGAAAACTTTTTCCCCTTCTTGAAACTCCAAGGGTCTCCGTTTTTCATCAGCCCATATCTTACTTCTATCTTGTGCCGCCTTCAATCTTTGCCGAACAATCTTTACTTTTTCTCGAGTTTGCTCTACAAGGTTGGGTCCCACATATATCTTATCTCAAATTTCATCCCAATAGAGAGGGGACCGACATTTTCTCCCATACAAAGCTTCATAGGGTTCCATCCCGATAGATCTGTGGAAACTGTTATTGTAAGAGAACTCAACTAGATTGAGACACTTATCCCAGCTTCCTCCAAAATCAAGAATGCAAGCACGAAGCATGTCATCAAGCATTTGGATCGTCCTTTCGGATTGACCTCAATCTGAGGATGAAAAGCAGAACTCGTCTTGATTTCAGTGCTCATTGCCTTTTGAAAGGCTGTCCAAAATCTAGAGGTAAAACGGGGGTCACGATCACAAACAATAATTATGGGCACACCATGCAAGCAGACAATCTGGTCGATATACATAGAAACTAACTTCTCCATAGATGCCTTAATCGACATGGAAAGTGAGCAGACTTGGTCAGACGGTCCACAACGACCTTCCCATACTTAGTCCTGGGTAGATCAGTCACGAAATCCATGGTGACGTGGTCCCACTTCCATTCAGGAACTTCTAAAGGTTGTAGTAACCCAGTGGGTCTTTGGTGCTCAGCTTTTTTCTTTGACAAACAAGGCATCGCTCAACGAATTCAGCTATTTGGTTTTTCATGCCGTGCCACCAAAACGTTTGCTTGAGGTCCTGATACATCTTGTTAGCTCCAGAGTGTATAGATAAGCGCGAGTTTGGGCTTCCATCAAGACTTCATCTCTAATCTCCTTGTTCTCAGGCACACATAACCGCCCTCTGTACCATAAACTGCCATTACTACGAGCTTCCAAATCATTCAGTGGCTTATCTTTTATCCTCTCCATGATCTTCCTCAATGCTTCATCATTTCCTTGAGCCTCTTTGATCCTATCAATCAGTGAAGGAATGAGAACTAATTTGGCGAGCACTTCGTCCACAGAGTCAACTTCTTCAAGGACAAATTCTTCCATGTCTTGCTGAAGAGGTGGTTGACGTGGGTGACTTGTCTTTCGACTCAACGCATCAGCAACTTTATTGGCTTTCCCAGGGTGGTACTGAATTGAGAGGCCATAATCTTCAATCAACTCCAGCCATCTGCGTTGCCGCATATTCAGTTCCTTCTGTGTAAAAGGATACTTTAGGCTTTTGTGATCCGTAATCTCACATTTCTCACCATACAAGTAATGCCTCCATATCTTTAATGCGAATATCACTGCAGCAAGCTCAAGATCATGAATGATATAGTTTTGCTCGAATGGCTTCAATTGTCGGGATGCGTAGGCTATCACTTTGTCCTTCTGCATAAGAACACATCCAAGACTGTTCTTTGAAGCATCACTATACACAACATATTTCTCGCCAGGAACGGGCTAAGCCAAAATAGGGGCGGATGTCAACTTTGTTTTCAACTCTGAGAATCTCCTTTCACAATCAGCATTCCACTCAAACTTAGTTTTCTTTTGCGTCAATCTGGCGAGGGGAACAGCTATCCTTGAGAATCCTTTTACAAACTTTCGATAATACCCTGCCAGTTTAAGGAAACTTCTCACTTCTGTAACATTTGTTGGTCTGGGCCATTCTGTAATTGCTTCAATTTTCTTGGGATCCACAGAAATCCCATCTTCTGATATGACATGGCCAAGAAAGGATACACTATGCAGCCAAAACTCGCATTTGCTAAATTTCACGTATAAGTGTCTTTCACTTAGATATTCAAAACCGTCCTTAAATGGGCTGCATGAGTTTCTTGATCTGGTGAATAGATCAAGATATCATCTATGAAGCCAATACGAACTTGTCTAACTGGTCCTGAAAGACTCGATTCATGAGATCCATAAAGGCATCCGGGGCATTAGTGTAGCGCCCCGCACCCAGACCTTGTCCAAATACGGTGCACCCGCTGTACTTCACTAAGGAGAGTACAAAGCGTCATGCATAACATGCGAAAATCCATAACTTAAGCCATAGACTCCCATGCTAACATTTAACATGGTAGTAAAATTTAGGCAGAATTAAAACTTTTAAAATAAACATGCATTACGAAATACTAAGTCCCCAAAAGTAGTAGTCCACAAAACAACATAACCAAAATCCCAAAGAGTTAACCATAGTTCATACTACATCATTATAGCAGCACAAAAGTCCTTAAGCATGATCTTCTCCTGGCACCCGACTATGGGTACGGCACTTTCGGCTCATCCTCGATCTATTCAACTTTAGAATTCACTCTGGCTCTGGGGAAAAATAAAAGTGTGAGTGATAAAAATCACCCAGCAAGCACACAATAAACTACCATGAAAAAATAAAGAATCATAACATGAATGTAAAACCCCAAGAACCTCAATGTTAGTTCATACCTGTTTTTTAATCCTAGATCTGCTTGACGATATAGCCTAAGCATAGGTTTTAAGTAGTGCTACACCAACAATATCTTATTATCCACTAACTGAAACGTACAACATGTTAAAGTGCTTATGTATTATGCAAGATGCAATGCATGATATCATGTCATGTCAAAAAATCATTTTGGTCCCATAAATAACGTGTCACAAAAACGGAGTGTCAGATCAATTAACCCCGAATTTGAACGGGTCTAGAACATGTCATTAGACCAATTAACCCCGGGTCTGGGACGGGTCCAGAACATAATATCAGGCCGATTAACCCTAGGCTTGGATCGGGTCCAGAACATATCATCGGACCAATTAAGCCCGTGTCCGGAATGGGTCCAGAACTTATCATGTCATCAGACCTATTAACCCCGGGTCTGGAGTCGGGTTAGTCGCATGCTTGGCCGGCAAGGGAATCATAAAGCTTTCTTTAAAACATGGGACCGTAAATAACTTATATGCATAACGAAAAACCTGTTTCTTTAAAGACTTGCTTGCGTACGGAAACTTCATAAAAATCAGATTCATGGTGCATATGATCATGCCTGATACATGAAATGTTATTGATGGCATGGATTATGACAACAAGCATGGTTTCATGAGGTAAAATTTCCAGATTATTACTTCATGCTCATGAGGCGGCTAGATTAACCAAACAAGCCCATTTTCATAATATGTTGTCATACATATGTTTAATGGGGTCTTATTTACATGTCGTAAAATTTTCGTAACATTCTAAGACGAATAAAGCCCTTAAATCATTAAGTTGTCATAAAGCGCACTGCTGAATCCAGCAGTATAACGGCTCTCTTTACCTTAATTTCCATGAGCTTAAAACCTTAATTAGTTTGGGCCAAAGCCTGGAAATCATGGTAAAGTCCCTAAGGACTAACATTCATGGGCCCAAACCGTGTATATAGGTCCAAATCCACAAAATTAGGCTTCTTAACTTATTCCCCTGCTCTGCCCAATTTTCCAGCTTTTGTGCATTAACTTTAAATCCATAATTACCCATCAAAACGATGGTACAAAATTGATTAAATTACCTGGTCATGCTCCTCTATGTCTTAGGTGATTTACATAAAATTTCCAGAACAATCCAATAACTTTAAAGGGTCCATATAATTATTTTTCCGAAATTGGTCAAATGCTGATGCTGGACTGACCAATTTTACTAAAAATTCTATTGTGGTAAAACTATAATTCTTTTTTCAGAAATTCCAACTTACTGATGTCATAAATATGTGGAACTAGCATCCTGCCGAAATTTATCTCATTTTCATGTTTCTAAGATCCATTTTTGGGTCAAGTAACACGTTACTTAGTTCTGTCCAGCTCCAGTAGTTCCAGCTTGGCCAGTTTTACTAAAAATTTCATTAAGGATGATCCACACCATCTTTTCAAAACATTCCAACTCCTATATTTACTACACACATAAGGCTAACATCATGCCAAAAATCAGCCTATTTGAACATCTTTAAGATTTGTTTTTAGGCCATACAAAACGTTGCATATTTCTGCCCTTTTCCAGTAATTTCAGCTTGAGCAGTTTTACCAAATATTTTATTAAAATAATCCACAACTTATTTACCGAGATTCCAACTCTCATATTTACTTCACACATAGGGCTAACATCATGATAAAGATCAGATTGACTGCACGTTAGTAAGGTCATTTTGAGGTCACACAACACACTGCCCATTTCTGTCCAGCTCCAGTGGTTTTGTATTTTGTCACCTTTCCATGTCAAGTTTCCACTAATTATCTTGTTCTTATGAAATAACTTATTAGTCACCACCTACACCCTTTTCTCATAAATATCCAGATTCCATCCTTTTTATTTTTCAAAATAGTTTGTAGTTTGTACACAAGAACTATCATATTTGCTCACAAAAGGTGTTCTTTCTTGGATTCAAAACTCACCATCATTTTCATCCCTTTGGCCGAAACTTGTATGATACCATGAAAATATTTTACAACATTTATTTAGGCATGCAACACATTCAAGTGTCATCTTATTTCAATCTTACCAAACAACCTCATAAAACTCACATCTAACACATGCATGCTATCTTAGAACTTCACAAGTTTCATCCAAGAGCTATTCTTACCTAGAATCACTTGGTTGAACCTTATTTCATCATAAAACAGCCCCATTTCACATTGCATGTAAGAAAGAATTCACCTTTGGGAAGAATTAGTCACATGCAAGACATTTTTCTTAAGAATCACTAAGGTATCATACTTAATACTTAATATATTCAACTAAAGTTGGCATCTTAGAAACTTCTAACCATTCAAGTCACTAATTCTTCAAATAAATCAAGAGAGTCTAGTGTATACTTGCCTCTTCAAGCTAGAGCTTTTTCTTAGCTTGGATGTTGGATGAGATGAGTTGAAATCTTCCTCCTCCTTCACTCATGAAGCATACGGTTGTGATGAGGGAGAAAAGGAGAATGTTAATCATTATTCTTAAATGAAAATAGAGCTATTTTGAAGTTAGATCTTCTTACCAAAATGAGATTTTGAATGGAGCTTCAAGTATCAAGAGATTGCACCACCTAAGAGGTTGAAACCTTTACACCTAGAGACCATGAAGGTCACGGTTTGGGGTAGAAAACAAGGGAACCCATGAGCTTCATTCCTTAAAAATAAGAATCCACTAGAGGAACTTGGAGTAAAACTTACCTAGATGTCTCTTGAGCTTGAAGATGGTAGTTGAGGTGAACCTCCTAGCTTCAAGATGAAGGGCCGAAGGGTGTACGTGGAGGGAGATGGAAGACCTTCTAAGTGGTGGCTTGGCTTGGTTTGAGAGTGTTCCAGATGAAGTGAAATGAAGATTCTAGGTGGTTTAAAATAATTCATGATGGGGGGAATGGGAGAGGGGAATCCGACGCATGGGGGAGGGAAGGCAAGCCTAGGCTTGTAGCTTCAAGCTTTTGTCTCCCATGCATTCCTCTTTTTAATATTTTTTATTTATTTTTTTTGCATGCTTTCTTTATAATTATTTTAAGTTAGATATTTCAAATAGTAGAATAATGGAGAGGATTCTAGATCCCTCCATTTCCTTGGCCGAAATCTTGGGAGGTCTTGGGGGTATTGTAGTCTTTTCATTTTAGCATAGCACATACTTATGTAACTTATACTGTTATTTTTTTATCTAATATGATTTTAAATTTGCTTTTGTGAGGATCATTTAAGTTTGTATTCTTATAAAAACAAATTGTTCCAAGGTTGATCAAGGCCTCTTGGCCGAAGCTTATAAGGTATTTCAATACCTTGTGACATCCCCTTATATAATTATTTGTATCCATCTTAAAGAATTTAAGTAAAGAAGTGCTAATTTGACTTAAGTAACATGCACTTGGAGAAATTGTTATTTGCATTACGTCACTTTGTCATGGTTTCAAGTACATTGTAGTTGGGGTGCAACAGTTAGTCAAGCCGAATGGCATGACAAGGAATTCATAGTGTCCATAGCGTGTTCTGAAAGCAGTCTTAGGGACGTCTTTGTAGAGAAAAGGAGGTTTGAGTGATTTCAAAATATATGATTTAAATGAGCTTAAAAATGTGCATAAGATAAATGTGCATGATATATTGCATGTTACTTGCCTTATATAGTTCATATATAATGTTGCCGTACTAACGAGCCATGAAGCTTTGAAGCTTACATCAAATGGCAAACATTTGTTGTGTTTATGCTATTTTCATGTGCCACCATTAATGAACTAAACTAGTTCATTAATTGAAGTACTTAGTTAATTAAACTAAGTAGTTCATTAAAGGAAGCTACATTTGGAAAAGGCACAAAGGCAACAAGACTAAGAAAGGAAAGTCTCCTCCTCCTCTCTTCATCAATATACACGGCCATATACATATATAAATATATATTTTTCAAATTTTTTGAAAAAGGCACATACACATGTATTCCAACGTACTATCGACACGTTATATTTTACGTACGTACGTTAACGTCACACCACCATACTTAACTCATGTTTGTGAGTATATTCAGGTCTTACATCATATGATATAAGTCATGGTGATAACAAATTAAACACGACACGTTAAAAGGTCCTAAACCGAAAATTGTCGTATCGGGCGAATACCGAAACTTCGCCAACGTATCACGTACTTGCCATAAATAGATGGCCAGCCCTACACTTCAAAAATGCTCAAAAATTTCGTGTCTATGATGTAAATTCCAGCCATAAAATCATTCCATGTTGGCACACACAAATCACCCCATTAAGGCCAAATTGTGGAGATTCCAATTTAATTTCGTCACATGTTAATGGCGCCACTTTAGACCAGCCAAGTGCTGAGAATTAAAGTTTTATTATTAATATGTTATGTGTACATAATATATAACATGTGCAAAAATTTGGAATTCAATTAGAGAAAATCGGGTAATCGATAAACATCGAAAATTCGGTTTTCTACGTACACAACTCATGAAACCATTTTTGGCACATCATACGACACGTATCTAGACACTTTTTAATATGTCATACATCTTAAAGTGTTCTAGAAAATTAAAATTAAGGGCTGATTAGAATATAACATGTGTGTATTATTAAATGTGCACTATTTCACAATGTTTGCAAAAATAAAATTCAGCACATGTATATACAATTATACACGCCCTTACAGCTGAGATGGAGCATATGTGGAGCCTTGTTGGCATATTGATTGGTCAAGAATCAATCATAATGTTGGTGATTTAAAGAAAGAAGCTACAAAAGGTAATGTTTCAAACTTTATCTCATTTGAAACACATGCTGAAAATTTCAGCATGTAAATACTAGGCTGGCCGATTTTTGGGATTAATGAGCATATAATTGGTGTCTTGAAACATGTGGTTAATTGGAAGAAGAAATGGAAGTAATTTGAATGAAATACAACGCCATAGAGTGTGATATCTTGAATATCACACATGCTGAAATGTTTCAGCATGTGTGGAATGAATTTTGGCCGAATTCTAGGCCTTATATTATCCAAATTTCATTTCCAAAATGATGGGAATATTTGCTACCAATTGGTGATTTATTTAAAAGAAAAATCAATAAAAATCTGGAAGGAATTTGAATTATATCACCATGTAACACATGCTGAAATTTCAGCATGTCAAGTAGTCTTAATGGCCGAAATTTTCACCTTAGTTGGAGAAATTTTGTCTTGCTTGATTTGGATGATAATCTTATGAATTATGGCAACTAATTTATGTTGATTTTGACACATGCTTTTAGTGGAATTTTCAGATTTTCCAAGTCATCAAATGATGACAACATTCAACCAATCATGAAGTGCCAAGTAAGCAAAAGTTAAATGATCATCCAATGAGGAGGTGCCAAGTAAGCAAGATCATGTTACAATGATACCACACATTCTCCCAAGGACTTAGAAGACAATTTTCAAGAGGGGAGAGCACTAAGGGGGGCGGCCATGTTGCTTAAAAGGAAAGGAGATGAGCAAAACAAAAAGACAGACAAGCATGCAAATTCAAGAATCAAAACGCCTGGCACTCCTTGCTTCAACACTCTCTTCTTTCTTCTTTTTGAAAGCCTATTGTACTATATTCTTATTATTGAATAGGCTTATCTTAGACCACCACACATTTCTATATCTTTGTAAAGATTGATCAAGGTGTGATCAATCTTCATTCTTGCAAGGTGGTGGTGTTCGTGGGCGAATGGTATTCATCGTACAAGTTTTTGTAAAGGGTTGGAGTTGGTGTGTACCTCCATTCAACCGTGTGGTAAGGTGTTTTTGGTGTGTGACTAGTGTGAACGAGGGAAGGTATTCCTCGAAGACGGAGTAGGTTGTTTATAACCGAACCAGTATAAAATTCTCGGTGTCATTTACTTCAGCACTTATATTCTGTTTCTGCACTGTTTACTCTTTTGTTTAAGTTAGTAAAATAGTAAACGATTTTCAAAAATTACGAAAATTTCCAGAAACATAGCCACCACCTCTTACAGTTAATTTTGCACAATGTTTCAACCCTTTTGGATAAGTATAAGGTCACTCAAACATCCAAAGTTCTGAGACTAGTGCAGTCTGATTTTCAGGCTTGCAAGGTTGAGAGTTTGAGTGTATTGACTAACTTCCCGAAAGAAGTTTTTCAAAACTGTTTCAATCCATTTAAATAAAACATATAAGGGTTTTCGTGGTTAAAATTTCAGAGCAACTTGGATTTAAGAACAAATAGGAATAAATTTTTTCAAAACAGTCTACCGTTTCTGCAGATTCGTGCAATCTTACCACAAACGATATTTGTAGGGGTTTAAAGGTTGAATTTTAAATCTGACATTTTTAGGAGACACTCATAACATCTGAGGCTAATTCTCTCAAATTTCAGAATTTTGAAGACCCTACAACCTAGTTTTAAAAACGTTTTTAAAATGGTCCTTGAAAACAGAATCTGTTTTCAGAAGTTAAGTTTTTGGTGTTAAACAATTTAAAAACCACACTTTTCCCACCAATTATTCAACCCCCCCTTCTAGTGGTGCCTTGTAGATCCTACAAGTGGTGTCAGAACGCAGGAACACTCACTACAAGGATCCAATGATTCAGTGAGATGGCAACCCACAAATCTCAAAACCGAGCAAGAAGGTATGTCGAGCCAAAGGCCTTCTTTTTTTGACGGTGAGTCATTTATTCAATGGAAACTAAGAATGAAGCTTTTTCTTATGACAATAGACATTGATCTTTGGTCGATTATAGAAGATGGTCCTTTTGTTCCATCTAAGTTATCCACCGTAGACGGAGTCACACTAGAAGTTGTTAAACCTAGACAAGAATATACGAGTGATGATAAAAAGAAACTTAGCATGAATGCTAGGGCTATGCCAATTGCTCCTAAACGGATTAAGTAAGAGTGAGTCTACTTATGTCTCAAACTGCTCTAGTGCACAAGAAATGTGGAGGATACTCGAAATGAAACACGAAGGCACGAGTCAAGTAAAAGAGTCAAAGATAAACATGCTTATGTCCACACTTGAGTCGTTTAAACTATTGCCTAATGAATCTATTGTTGATATGGATCTTCGTTTGACTAACATCTACAATTCTCGTGAGTCTCTTGGTAAAGATTTTACCATGCAGGAAAAAGTACAGAAAGTCTTACGAAGCCTTCCATCAGAGTGGGACCCTAAAGTAACCGCAATAGAAGAGAGCAAAGAAACGAACTCAATAAAGATGGAAGAGTTAATGGATCACTTAAGGTGTATGAAAATAACTCATTATACGGAAATCGGAATCATCTAAACAAGGTAAAGCTATTGCTTTTAAATCAAATGAATACGTCTCTACTTCTTCCGATCATGTAGATGATAGTGATTCTGAATCGGATAACGATGACCTAATTCTATTGGCTAAAGGCTTAAGAAAATTTATGAGAGGGTCATTTGAAACAAAAATAAGGGTACTACAACTAAAGAAATAAGACAAGTCAAATGATAAGATGTTAAATGTTATGAATGTGGCAAACTTGGACATTTATCATATGACCTGCCCCAATAAAGAAAAGCAAACAAATAAATACCCTGACAAGGAGCGGAACAAGAATAGACTCGTCTCAGAACCCAAGCAAAGGAAACGTGCTCTCTAAAGGCCTCCACCTGAGTGATACATCGGATTCCGAGACTGAAACCGACGAGAGAGACTGCACAAGTATGCTTTGTGTCCAAAGCATCTAATGAGGTATCATCTGATTCTGATTATGACTCTGAGCCTTCTTATGATGATCTTTTAGTCAGTATTTAGAATTGCATAAATTCACTAAGACTTCCTCGCTAAGGAAAGAAGCGATTAATTGAAGATAAGAAACTGTTAGAATCTTCTAACGAGAATCTTGTCGCTCAATTAAACGATTCAAAGAAAGAGTCATCATGCATCATCACTGCATTAAAGACAGAAATTTCATCATTAACCACTTAAAATAACGAAATGAAATCCGAGATTTCAAATTTGAAATCAAGGAATATAGACCTAGAGAAATGATGAACAGTTTGATACGGGATCTAACATGCTGCATTGTATTATCCTATCACAAAAGCATGACAGTGACAAAACGGGCTTGGGATACGTTGATACTAAGAAGTATCCACTAAACCAACTAAGTTTGTTGTGTCTAAGAAACTAGACACCCCAAAGCCTCAAATGGCGTCTAAGATGACGCAAAAAACCGCCTCTTCCCTCATCACGCCCCACTTCCTCTTCATATCATGCGAAATACAATTTGTACCATATAGATATGAAAAGAAAAGAGTGATGCATACACGGCATTCAGTTTATCCACGCACTACGCACACACACACAAGGACATATCAAAAACGTCCTTCATACAATGAGTATAAAGGAGTTCTTGGGCAAAGGCCCAAAGAGCATTCACCACATGTCTACTATATCGCACCTTCATCTACATTCTTGCCATTTGCTAGACCGAGAAGGATCACCCAAGTATGGGTACCAAAGGTACTTTTACCAAGAGGTGATTAACTAACTCGCAAGGACCCAAAGTTAAAAGGTACCTAAATTATTTTTGCACATTGCAGGGAGCCCACACATCAAAAGATACAACTATAAAGTAGTTCCTTGACAGTGGCTGCTCGAAGCACATGACGGGTGACCCGAGCTGTTCATCAAATTACAGAAGGTCACAAAAGGCGGATTCGTGACCTTTGGAGACAACAATGAAGGCAAGATCATCGGAAAAGGTACGATAGGAAATCCAAGCACTCTTCAAATCTCCAACGTCTATTTGGTAAGCAACTTATCTTACAATCTTCTTAGCATTTCTCAATTTATTGACAATGGCTTTAATGTGTATTTACTCACCCTTACTGCAATATAATAAATAAAAATGGAGAAACCGTTTTAAAAAGAAAACGAGAAGGTAACATTTCTATGCTTTCTATGGATGATATGGTAGACGCTAAAGTTAAATGCTTTATGTCAAACGAACCCAATGTGAATTTATGGCATAGACGTTTAGGACACATTGGTATTTCCACACTAGAAAAACTCCAACGAAAGAACTTAGTACAAGGCTTGCCTACACTTGATTTAGACAACTTTCAGTTGTGTGAATCTTGCATAAAAGGCAAACAAACACGTGAGTCACTTAAGCCTAAGAATGAAATAAGCACTGACTAGAGTCTTAGAACTACTACACATTGATTTGTTTGGTCCTAGTCGCACTACAAGCCTTGGTGGGCGCCACTATGCATGCGTGATTGTTGATGATTTTTCTCGTTATACTTGGACTTTATTTCTTGCACATAAGGATGATAGTGCCATTGAAATTGCGAATTAATCAAACAACTTGAAAATCAATACGGTGTCAATGTGAAAAGGTAAGAAGCGATAGAGGCGGTGAATTAAAAACAAAGATATGATTTCATTTTGCGAAGAAAAAGGAATCAAGCATGAATTTTCGCCACCTAGAACTCCACAATTAAATGGAAGTGTAGAAAGAAAGAATCGAACACTACAAGAAATTGCTAGGACTATGTTATGCGAAAATAAATTGCGTAGATTTCTATGGGCGAAGCCGTAAATTGTGCATACTACATAGTAAATCGCTTATCTATTAGAAAGAAAATAAACACGACGCCTTATGAGATATTGAATAATCGCATGCCTAAGATTGACTATTTTGTGGTGTTTGGATGCAAATGTTTTGTCTTAAATACAAAAGATAATTAGATACATTTGAATCCAAATCAATTGAGTGCATTTTTTGTTGGATATTCTATAAATTCAAAGCCTATAGATGTTATGATCCTCTCACTAGACAAATCATAGAATCTATTCATGTGAAGTTTATGAATTTGGTGAGATTGATAAAGATAAAGAATATGATGATGACTTTGAATTGAAACCCGTGTTGAATGAAGATGATGGTACATTTGATATGCATGACATGGATGACACACTAGAAATGCATGATCACTTAGCAATGCATGATAACATAGAAAATAATCAACCAAGATGGCATAAGATCACCCACATGATCTCATCATAGGCGACATCACTCACGGTGTGCGACCACGTAGAAGAATTACTTCGGATGAAATAAATCAATTTCATGCTATGATTTCCGAAATTGAACCCAAAAAATGTGCATGATGCTTTGAGTGATTCTTCTTGGATTGATGCTATGCATGATGAGCTAAATCAATTCGTTAGAAATGATGTATGGGATTTAGTGCCACGACCACAAGATAAGACCATAATAGGCACAAAGTGGATGTTAGGAATAAAATGAACGAAGAAGGAAAGGTCGTTAGAAATAAAGCTAGACTTGTAGCACAAGGCTATAATCAAGAAGAAGGAATTGACTACGATGAAACATTTGCACCCGTAGCACGTTTAGAAGCTATACGACTCTTACTTGCTATTGCTTGCATGAAAGATTTCAAATTGTATCAACATGGACGTAAAAAGTGCATTCCTAAATGGATTTATACAAGAAGAGGTATACGTGAAGCAACCATCCGGTTTTGAATATTTGAAACATCCCGATCACGTGTACAAACTCAAGAAGGCACTATACGGACTAAAGCAAGCACTTAGAGCATGGTATGATCGTTTTGCCACTTTCCTTTTAGAAAATGATTTTAAACGAGGTACTATAGATAGTACACTATTTTTTGAAACAAGATAAATCGGATTTACTTATTATTCAAATCTACGTTGATGATATTATTTTTGGTTCTACCTCACATAGACTTGTTGAAGATTTTGAAAATTGCATGAAATCCGAATTTGAAATGTCTATGGTTGGTGAACTTAACTATTTTCTTGGCTTGCAGATTAAGCAAACGAGTAAAGGCATTCACATAAGTCATGCTAAATACATAAATGACATGATTAAAAAGTTCAACTTTGAAAATTTGAAACCATCCCCCACCCCCATGAGTGTCACTACTATGTTAGACAAAGATGAACATGGCAAAGATTTTGATACTGCCTATATAGATCTATGATGGTTCTTTGCTATATTTAACTGCTAGTAGGCCTGATATCATGTTCAGTGTATGCATGTATGCACGTTTTCAGAGTCAACCTAAGGTGTCTCACTATAATGTGGTAAAAAGAATATTCCGTTGTATTAAGCACACGCCCACCTTAGGAATTTGGTATGATAGGATTCCGATTTTAATTTACATGCTTACACTGGTGCAGATTACGGTAGCTATAAAATAGATAGGAAGAGCACGAGTGGCACTTACCAATTTATAGGAAACTCACTCATTTCATGGTTTTCCAAAAAGCAAGCAAGCGTTGCTTTGTCCACTACTAAGGCTGAGTATATGGCACTTAGCCTTTGTTGCACACAGTTGTTGTGGATAAAACAACAACTTTTAGACTTTGGAATTACCGTAAATAGAATTCTTATATACTGTGATAGTATGAGTGACATTAATCTGTCTAAGAACCCTGTGTTACACTCTAAGGCCAAGCATATAGAAGTAAGCTATCACTTTCTTCATAATCACGTAACAATGGTGATATTGTCATAGATCACGTACGCACAGAATCACAAGTAGCGGATATCTTTACAAAGCCTTAAATCAAGCCACGTATGAATCTCTTCGTTCTAAATTAGGCATGATTTCAGCTGATATGATTTGATTTGATTTGATTTGATTCTTTTCCTTACTTACAGGCATCTTTTGATTTACTTTTCAAAATAAAGGGGGAGAGAAAGCATGATTTAAGGGGGAGAGAGATACTGATTGCATAAATCAAGGGGGAGCGGTTTGAAATTTAAAATTCAAATTTTGAATTCATGCATGATTGAAGGGGGAGCGATAGGATTAAATCATGTGCATATGTTATTTTCAAAATCATCAAAAGGGGGGAGATTGTAGAGAAAGGGGGGTTTGAGTGATTTCAAAATATATGATTTAAATGAGCTTAAAAACGTGGCATAAGATAAATGTGCATGATATATTGCATGTTACTTGCCTTATATAGTTCATATATAATGTTGCCGTACTAACGAGCCATGAAACTTTAAAGATTACATCAAATGGCAAACATTTGTTGTGTTTATACTATTTTCAGGTGCCACCATTAATGAACTAAACTAGTTCATTAATTGAAGTACTTAGTTAATTAAAACTAAGTAGTTCATTAAAGGAAGCTACATTTGGAAAAGGCACAAAGGCAACAAGACTAAGAAAGGAAAGTCTCCTCCTCCTCTCTTCATCAATATACACGGCCATATACATATATAAATATATATTTTCAAATTTTTTGAAAAAGGCACATACACATGTATTCCAACGTACTACCGACACGTTATATATTTTACGTACGTACGTTAACGTCACACCACCATACTAACTCATATTTATGAGTATATTCAGGTCTTATATCATATGATATAAGTCATGGTGATGACAAATTAAATACGACACGTTAAAAGGTTCTAAACCGAAAATTGTCGTATCGGGCAAACACCGAAACTTCGTCAACGTGTCACGTACTTGCCATAAATAGATGGCCAGCCCCTACAATTCAAAAATGCTCAAAAATTTCGGGGCTATGATGTAAATTCCAGCCATAAAATCATTCCATGTTGGCACACACAAATCACCCCACATTAAGGCCAAATTGTGGAGATTCCAATTTTAATTTTGTCACATGTTAATGGCGCCACTTTAGACCAGCCAAGTACTGAGAATTAAAATTTATATTATATATATATTTGTAACATAATATATATAACATGTGCAAAAAGTTGGAATTCAATTAGAGAAAAATCGGGTAATCGATAAACATCGAAAATTCGGTTTTCGACGTACACAACTCATGGAACATTTTTGGCACATCATACGACACGTATCTAGACACTTTTTACATATGTCATACATCTTAAAGTGTTCTAGAAAATTAAAATTAAGGGCTGATTGGAATATAACATGTGTGTATTATTAAATGTGCACTATTTTACAAAGTTTGCAAAATAAAATTCAGCACATGTATATACAATTATACACGCCCTTATATACAATGATTTTCAAGCTTGCAAAGGTTGAGAGTTTGAGTGTATTTGACTAATTTCCCGAAAGAATTTTTCAAAACTGTTTCAATCCATTTAAATACAACATATAAGGGGTTAGTGGTTAAAATTTCAGAGCAATTGGAGTTAAGAACAAATAGGAATAAATTTTCAAAACAGTCTACCGTTTCTGGCAGATTCGCAAAATCTGACCACCAACGATTTTTGAAGGGGTTAAAGGTTGAATTTAAATTTGAAATTTTTAGGAGACACTCATAACATCTGAGGCTAAGTTCTCTCAAAAGCTTAGAATTTTTGAAGACCTACAACCTAGTTTTAAAAACGTTTTAAAACTAGTCCTGAAAACAGAATCTATTTTCAGAGGTTGATTTTTTTGTGTTAAACAATTTTAAAAACCACACTTTCCGCACCAACTGTTCAACCCCCCTTTCTAGTGGTGCCTTGCAGATCCTACCGTCTTCAGCCTTGATCTTTAATTGGAATGATCCAGATCGCTAGTCTATCTTGCTGAAAATTCGAGATCCCCTGAGTTGATCGAATAAATCGTCGATCCGGGGGTAGCGGGTACTTGTTCTTTATGGTGATTTTGTTTAGCTCCCGGTAATCGTTGCATAAATGCATGCTTCCATCTTTCAAATTTAATCATTTTTATCTCTTCATCATTCATAGTGGTCGGCTGGAATCTTCCCAATGCAATGAACTTATTAGCATATTTTGCTACGGTCATACCGGGCTCTTGCTTCAGTGATTCAAATTCATGCCTCTTTTGTAACTTCACTGACGGAGGAACATAGAACTTATGGAACTCTTGCAGAAATCTTTCCCATGCAATTGGTCTTGGCAAGGGGTGTAAGTTAGTCTTCTACCATTGATTGGCTTCACTTAATAAGAAGGGCCTTATAGCTTGAGCTTTCATCTCATCAGGGGCTTGGATTAACTCGAAACAGTTCTCGACCTCATCAAACCACTTCTCCGCTATGTCCGGATCTGGCTTTCCCTCGAATGGCGGTACATTAGCCCTCTTGAACTTCTCAAAATAATATTGAACATCTCTTACTGGCTCACATGGGTGGGGCAGAGCATTCTGATGGATTAGGCCTTGGCCTATCTGTGTGACCACCTGACAAAAGGCCTGGAAGGCATTAACATCAGGAATCACCGGAGGAATAGGTGCCTGTGGTTGTGGAGGTGGATTATTCTGAACAAGAGGATTCTAGTCCTGTGGTGGTGGTGGCGGGACCTGAACCGGTGGAGGGGGAACATGGCCTTGTGGCTGAGGAAGGACTGGCTCCTGTGCATCTGGTCGAGCCCTAGGAGGTCTGTCACGAGGTCGCACCATCTGCACTACGGAGTGACAAAATTTATACAAATGTTGGGATGAAACCAAATTATTTCGGCTAAAGGTCATAATTCTCAAAAATTTTAAATAAGGGAGAGAAAAAGACACATCTTACGATAGAGATCCAGATTCTGTAAGTCAGGAATAATTATTGAATTACATCCTAAACCCGGTCTACGTTGTCCTAGTCTAAGGCCATCACTAATCTAAGATCATGACTTAGGTCTAAGATCAAACTTAGATTTCTAAGATCATAACTTAGTTCTACGTTCTGCCCGAAATCTAGAGCCTGGGCTCTGATACCACCTGTAGCGCCCCGCACCGGACCTTATCCGAATGCTGTGCACCTGCCGTACTTCACTACGGAGAGTACAAAGCGTCATGCATAACATGCAAAAATCCATAACTTAAGTCATGGACTCTCATGTTAACATTTAACATGGTAGTAAAATTTATGCAGAATTAAAACTTTGAAATAAACATGCATACCGAAATACTAAGTCCCAAAACATTAGTCCAACAAAACAAGATAAAACCGAAATCCCAAATATTCCAACATAGTTCATAGTGCAAACATCATATCAGCACAAAGTCCTCAAGCATCGTCTCCTCTTGACTCCTTGACTACGGGTACGACACTCTCGGTTCATCATCGATCCACTCAACCTTAGCGTTCTCTGGCTCTGGGAAAAATAAAGGTATAAGTGATAAAAATCACCCAGCAAGCATACAATAAACTATCATGAAATGAATAAAGAATCATAACATGAATGGAAAACCCCAAGAACCTCAAACGTTAATCCGCTGAAGATATAGCCTAATCATAACTTAAGTAGTACCATTTTTACGTTATCATACCCTTTCATAACTTAAACGTCCTATCATGCAATGTGCACATGGAATATGCATGATGTCATGTCGTGGCAAAAATCATCATTTGGTCCCGTAAAATAAGCATAAATAAAACAAAGTGTCAGATCAATTAACCCCGGATCTGAGCGGGTCCAGAACATATCGTAAGACCAATTAACCCCGGGTCTGGGACGAGTCCAGAACATGTCAACAGGCCGATTAACCCCAGGCCTGGATCGGGTTCAGAACATATCATCGGACCAATTAACCCCGGGTCCGAAACGGGTCCAGAACATATCATGTCATCAGACCTATTAACCCCAGGTCTGGATTGGGTTATGAGCATGCTTAGTCGTCAAAGAAGTCATAAATCATTTCTCTTTGAAAATCATGGGACCATAAATAACTTACGTGCATAACAAAAACATGCTTGCTATAAAAGAACTTGCTTGCATACGGAAAAACTTTGAAAATCAGATTCATGTTGCACATGATCATGAGTGATACATGGGATGAAATGCGATGCAAGTCGTGGCATGAATCATCTTAAAAATTACTTAGGACATGACATAGGCATAATCCCGTGAGCTGAAAATTTTCCAGAATTTACGTTCTCTTCATGAGGCCACTAATATAACAAATCAGGCATATTTTCATAATCTCTTACCTTACACATGTATAATAGGGTACATGCCATAAAAATTTCGTAACGTTTCAAGATGAGTAAAACCCTTAAATCATTAAGTCGCAAAAAAGTGTACTGCTGAATCCAACAGTACAGTACCCATCTTTTCCTTAATTTTCAAGACCATAAAATCTTAATTAAATTGGGACAACACCTGGGAAACACAGTAAACATATCAAGGAGTATTATGCATGGGCCCAAACAGTTCATACATGTCCAAATCCATAAGACTAAGGCCTCCCAACTTATTCCATAATTTTGTCCTGTTTCCCGTTTTGTGACGCCAACTTCAATTCGGTAGTTACCCATCAAAACAATAATTCCAAGTTGATTAATTTACATGGACATACTCATCTATTTCCTAAGTAATTACCATAAAAATTACAGAGCAACCTAATAACTTTAGGGGGTAATTTATTTATTTTCCCAAAATTAATTACATGCTGATTCTGGAGTGACCAGTTTCCCTAAAAATGTCATTGTGGCAAAACCATAAGTCCTTTTACCAAAATTTCAACTCACAGACTTAATAAACATGCAAGGCTAGCATCTTACCAAAACTCAGCTCATTTGCATGTTCCCAAGATCCATTTTCAGGTCACACAACACACCACTTAAAACTGTCCTCCTCCAGTAGTTTTGTCTTTTGCCACTTTTTTTATGTCAAGTGTTCACCAACTAACCTTATTCTTATAAAATGATTTATTAGCCACTAAATACACCCTTTATCATGAACATTTCCAGGTTTCATATCATTCATTAAGCCATTTATGAATTAACCAAAAACAGTTTGCAACTTGCACATAGTACTTATTACCTTTGCTCATTTCGCACTTAATAGAGTCTACCCTTGGTACAAATAATTCATGCATCACCTAACTACCATAACAGCCCGTTTTCTTGCACTAAAAAGGCTCATGTCACATTTCAAATTGAGTACAAATATACCCTGTAGAGAAAAAGGGGTTTGAGTGATTTTAAAATACATGATTTAAATGTGCACAAAAACGAGCATAAGATAAAACATGCATGATATATATACAAACGTGTACATGCATGATAACTTGCCATTACTTGCCTTATTTAGCTTATATATTATGTTGCCGTACTAACGAGCCATGAAGCATTAAAACTTACATCATATGGCAAACATTTGTTGAGTTTATACTATTTTCAGGTGCCACCATTAATGAACTAAAGTAGTTCATTAAGTGAAGTACTTAGTTTAATAAACTAAGTAGTTCATTAAAGGAAGATTCATTTGGAAAAGGCACAAAGGCAACAAGGCCAAGGAAGGAAAGTTCTCTCCTGCTCCCCATCTTATTAAACACGCCACATATACATAATATATATATATTTTCAGATTTTTTGAAAAAGGCACGTACACATGTATTCCAACGTACTACCGACACGTTATATATCTTACGTAAGTACGTTAACGTCACACCACTATACTTAACTCATATTTATGAGTATATTCAGGTCTTATATCATATGATATAAGATATGGTGATGACAAATCAAATACGACACGATAAAATGTTTTAAACCGAAATTTGTCGTATCGGGCGAATATCGAAACTTCGCCAACGTGTCACGTACTTGCCATAAATAAATGGACAGCCCATATACATCAAAATATGATGTAAATTTCGTGCACATGACATAATAATCAGCCAAAAATACTTTCCATGTTGGCACACACAAATTACTCCACATTAAGGCCAAAATGTGAAGATTTCAAGTTTAATTTTGTCACATGCTAATAGTACCACTTTAAACCAGCCAAGTGCTGAGATTTAAAGTATATATTATATATATTATGTATAACATAATATATATAACATGTGCAAAAGTTGGAATTTAAATAAGAGAAAAATCGGGTAATCGATAAATATCGAAAATTCGGTTTTCTACGCACATAACATGGAACGTTTTTCTTGTACATCATGTGACACGTATCTAGACACTTTTTACATATAATATACATCTTAAAGTGTTCTAGAAAATTAAATTAAGGGCTAATTGGAATATTACATGTGTGTATTATTAAATATGCACTATTTTTCAAAGTTAGCAAAAATAAATTTCAGCACATGTACATACACATTCCAACGTTACTACAGCTGAGATGGAGCACATGTGGATCCTTGTTGGCATGTTGATTGGTCAAGGATCAATCATACAATGTTGAGAAATCAAAGAGAGAAGCTACAAAAGGTAAGTATTCAACATATACCTCTCTTATGTCACATGCTGAAAATTTCAGCATACTAACATTATCATGGCCGATTTTCTCATGTTTAAGGTGACATATTTTGTCATCTTTTATTAAAGGATTAATTGAAGATGTTATGGAAATGATTTGAATATTATGTAAGGTAATAAAGTGTGATATTCTACATATCACACATGCTGAAATTTTTCAGCATGTGTGAAGTGATGGTGGACGAATTCTAAGGCTATTGTGTGTCCAAATTCATTTCTCAATTGCTAGCTAGACTTACCATATGAAATTGATTTATTTTGATGACAAAAATTCAAAGGAAAATGGCAAATAATCTGAATTTATTCCATGATGTAAGTGCTGAAAATTTCAGCATTGAAAATATGTGTTGGCCGATTTTCTTGAGCTTGGAAAGGAGATATTTTCTTGTCTTGAAATTTATGAGAGAATTTGTGAATTATGGTATGACTTAATGGTTGATTTTTTGGCAAATATTAAGTGATTATTTCAGATTTTCCATGTCATCAAATGATGACAACATTGAGCCAATAAAGAGGTGCAAAGTAAGCAACAACTAATGATGGTCCAATGGAATGATGCCAAGTAAGCAAAGCATTGTCACCATGATGTCTTACACTCTCTCAAGCACTTAAAAGAAAATTTTCAAGAGGAGGAGATGCACAAGGGGGGACGGCTGGATGCTATAAGGAGAGAAGAGAAGAACAAACAAATACAACACCAAGATTTGCATTCTAAAGTGATCAAAGTGCCAAGCCTCTTTTCTCCTACACTTTCTTTCTCTTTTCTTGTAAAAAGCCTATTGTACTTTGCATCTTTCAATCTTGAATAGGCTTCATAGAAACCACCATTCATACATCTTTGTAAAAGATTGATCAAGGTGTGATCAATCTTCATTCTTGCTAGGTGGTGGTGTTCGTGCGCAATTGTATTTATCATACAAGGTTTGTAAAGGGTTGGAGTTGGTGTGTAACTCCATCAACCCTGTGGTAAGGTGTTTTGGAGTTGTGTGATTAGTGTGAACTAAGGAAGGTGTTCCTTGAAGACTGGAGTAGGTTGTTGATAACCGAACCAGTATAAAATTCTTGGTGTCATTTACTTTCAGCACTGATTTTCTGTTTCAGCACTGTTTACTGTTTTTAATCACGTTCGTAAAAATAGTAAACGGATTTCAAAAATCACGAAACTTTCAGAAAATATAACCACACGTTCTAGGGTTCGTTTGGCGCAAGTTTCAACTCTTTTGGACAAGTATAAGTCATTCAAACGTCCAAAGTTCTGAGACTAGTGCAGTCTGACTTTCAGGCTTGCAAAGGTTGAGACTTTGATCGTAGTTGACTAACTTCCCAAAAGAATTTTTCAAAACTGTTTCAACCCATTTAAATATAACATATAAGGGGTTAGTGGTTAAAGTTTCAGAGCATTTGGAGTTGTGTACAAATAGGAATTAATTTTTCAAATCAGTGTGTCGGTTCTGGCAGATTTGTGCAATCTGACCACCAACGAATTTTCAAGGGGTTTGAGGTTGAATTTAAATCTGAAATTTTTAGGAGATACTCATAACATCTGAGTCTAAGTTCTCTCCAAATTTCAGAATTTTTGAAGGCCTACAACCTAGTTTTCAAAACGTTTAAAACTGGTCCTGAAAACAGAAACTGTTTTCAGAAGTTGGGTTTTTGGTTTTAAAGAAATTTTAAAAACCACATTTTCCGCACCCACTATTCAACCCCCCCTTCTAGTGGTGCCTTGCAGATCCTACAATTGGTATCAGAGCACAGGAACACTCACAACAAAAGGATCCAACGATCTTAGTGAGATGGCAACCACTAGCGACAAAACCGAGCAAGAAGGTATGTCAGGCCAAATGCCTCCACTATTTGAAAATGAGGTAAATTCTGATTCTGACTCGGATTCTGAACTATCTTATGATGATTTATATGTTGAATATCTTGAATTACATAAGTTTGCTAGAACTCTTGCAAAACAAAAGAAGCGATTAATTGAAGACAAGAAGATGTTAGAATCTTCTAACGAAAATCTTATCGCTCAATTAAACGATTCTAAAGAAGAGTCATCATGCATCATCAATGCATTAAAGACAGAGATTTCATCATTGACCACACAAAATAATGAAATGAAATCCGAGATTTCAAGTTTGAAATCAAGGAATACTGATTTAGAGAAAATGATGAAACAATTTGATACGGGATCCAACATGCCAGATCGCATTATTTTATCACAAAAACATGACAATGATAAAACTGGATTAGGATACAGCGAGACAAACGAAGCATCATCTAAACCATCCAAGTTTGTTTTGTCTAAGAAAGTAGACACATCAAAGGCATACGTAGCGCCTAAAATAAAGCAAAAGCCCCCTCTCCCCACATCTCGTCATATCTCTTCTTCATCTCATACGAAGTATAATTATGTGCCGTATAAATATGAGAAGAAAACTAGTACACCATTTATCTCATCACATCGTGCTTCTTATCATACAAAGAGAAATCACATGCCATATAGAAAGACACTGATGCATATGCGACATTCATATCATAAAAATGCATCTAGATCACTCCCCGCGCATGCAAACCAAAAACGAAAATCATACTATATGCATGATGGGATTCTTGGCCAAAGGCCAAATGCATCTGTCCCTAATATATATTATGTTGCGTTCTCATCACCTTTCTCACCTTTTGGAAGACCTAGAAAGGTCACCCAAATGTGGGTACCAAAAGGGACATTTTCAAAGGGTTGAATAAATAACCCTTACGAACGCACATATATGAAATGCATGATTTTTTTTCTTCATCTTTACAGGCATCTTTTGATTTGCTTTCCAAAATAAAGGGGGAGAGAAAGCATGATTTAAGGGGGAGAGAGATACTAATTGCATAAATCAAGGGGGAGCGGATTCAAAATTTAAATTTCGAATTTTGAATTTATGCATAATTGAAGGGGGAGCGATAGGATTTAAATCATGTGCATAAGTTATTTTGAAAATCATCAAAAGGGGGAGATTGTAGAGAAAAAGTGGTTTGAGTGATTTTAAAATACATGATTTAAATGTGCACAAAAACGAGCATAAGATAAAACATGCATGATATATATACAAACGTGTACATGCATGATAACTTGCCATTACTTGCCTTATTTAGCTTATATATTATGTTGCCGTACTAACGAGCCATGAAGCATTAAAGCTTACATCATATGGCAAACATTTGTTGAGTTTATACTATTTTCAGGTGCCACCATTAATGAACTAAAGTAGTTCATTAAGTGAAGTACTTAGTTTAATAAACTAAGTAGTTCATTAAAGGAAGATTCATTTGGAAAAGGCACAAAGGCAACAAGGCCAAGGAAGGAAAGTTCTCTCCTCCTCCCCATCTTATTAAACACGCCACATATACATAATATATATATATTTTCAGATTTTTTGAAAAAGGCACGTACACATGTATTCCAACGTACTACCGACACGTTATATATCTTACGTAAGTACGTTAACGTCACACCACTATACTTAACTCATATTTATGAGTATATTCAGGTCTTATATCATATGATATAAGATATGGTGATGACAAATCAAATACGACACGATAAAAGGTTTTAAACCGAAATTTGTCGTATCGGGCGAATACCGAAACTTCGCCAACGTGTCACGTACTTGCCATAAATAAATGGACAGCCCATATACATCAAAATATGATGTAAATTTCGTGCACATGACATAATAATCAGCCAAAAATACTTTCCATGTTGGCACACACAAATTACTCCACATTAAGGCCAAAATGTGAAGATTTCAAGTTTAATTTTGTCACATGCTAATAGTACCACTTTAAACCAGCCAAGTGCTGAGATTTAAAGTATATATTATATATATTATGTATAACATAATATATATAACATGTGCAAAAGTTGGAATTTAAATAAGAGAAAAATCGGGTAATCGATAAATATCGAAAATTCGGTTTTCTACGCACATAACATGGAACGTTTTTCTTGTACATCATGTGACACGTATCTAGACACTTTTTACATATAATATACATCTTAAAGTGTTCTAGAAAATTAAATTAAGGGCTGATTGGAATATTACATGTGTGTATTATTAAATATGCACTATTTTTCAAAGTTAGCAAAAATAAATTTCAGCACATGTACATACACATTCCAACGTTACTACAGCTGAGATGGAGCACATGTGGATCCTTGTTGGCATGTTGATTGGTCAAGGATCAATCATACAATGTTGAGAAATCAAAGAGAGAAGCTACAAAAGGTAAGTATTCAACATATACCTCTCTTATGTCACATGCTGAAAATTTCAGCATACTAACATTATCATGGCCGATTTTCTCATGTTTAAGGTGACATATTTTGTCATCTTTTATTAAAGGATTAATTGAAGATGTTATGGAAATGATTTGAATATTATGTAAGGTAATAAAGTGTGATATTCTACATATCACACATGCTGAAATTTTTCAGCATGTGTGAAGTGATGGTGGACGAATTCTAAGGCTATTGTGTGTCCAAATTCATTTCTCAATTGCTAGCTAGACTTACCATATGAAATTGATTTATTTTGATGACAAAAATTCAAAGGAAAATGGCAAATAATCTGAATTTATTCCATGATGTAAGTGCTGAAAATTTCAGCATTGAAAATATGTGTTGGCCGATTTTCTTGAGCTTGGAAAGGAGATATTTTCTTGTCTTGAAATTTATGAGAGAATTTGTGAATTATGGTATGACTTAATGGTTGATTTTTTGGCAAATATTAAGTGATTATTTCAGATTTTCCATGTCATCAAATGATGACAACATTGAGCCAATAAAGAGGTGCAAAGTAAGCAACAACTAATGATGGTCCAATGGAATGATGCCAAGTAAGCAAAGCATTGTCACCATGATGTCTTACACTCTCTCAAGCACTTAAAAGAAAATTTTCAAGAGGAGGAGATGCACAAGGGGGGACGGCTGGATGCTATAAGGAGAGAAGAGAAGAACAAACAAATACAACACCAAGATTTGCATTCTAAAGTGATCAAAGTGCCAAGCCTCTTTTCTCCTACACTTTCTTTCTCTTTTCTTGTAAAAAGCCTATTGTACTTTGCATCTTTCAATCTTGAATAGGCTTCATAGAAACCACCATTCATACATCTTTGTAAAAGATTGATCAAGGTGTGATCAATCTTCACTCTTGCTAGGTGGTGGTGTTCGTGCGCAATTGTATTTATCATACAAGGTTTGTAAAGGGTTGGAGTTGGTGTGTAACTCCATCAACCCTGTGGTAAGGTGTTTTTGAGTTGTGTGATTAGTGTGAACCAAGGAAGGTGTTCCTTGAAGACTGGAGTAGGTTGTTGATAACCGAACCAGTATAAAATTCTTGGTGTCATTTACTTTCAGCACTGATTTTCTGTTTCAGCACTGTTTGCTGTTTTTAATCACGTTCGTAAAAATAGTAAACGGATTTCAAAAATCACGAAACTTTCAGAAAAAATATAACCACACGTTCTAGGGTTCTTTTGGCGCAAGTTTCAACCCTTTTGGACAAGTATAAGTCATTCAAACGTCCAAAGTTCTGAGACTAGTGCAGTCTGACTTTCAGGCTTGCAAAGGTTGAGACTTTGATCGTATTTGACTAACTTCCCAAAAGAATTTTTCAAAACTGTTTCAACCCATTTAAATATAACATATAAGGGGTTAGTGGTTAAATTTTCAGAGCCTTTGGAGTTGTGTACAAATAGGAATTAATTTTTCAAATCAGTGTGTCGGTTCTGGCAGATTTGCGCAATCTGACCACCAACGAATTTTCAAGGGGTTAGAGGTTGAATTTAAATCTGAAATTTTTAAGAGATACTCATAACATCTGAGTATAAGTTCTCTCCAAATTTCAGAATTTTTGAAGGCCTACAACCTAGTTTTCAAAACGTTTTAAAACTGGTCCTAAAAACAGAAACTGTTTTCAGAAGTTGGGTTTTTGGTTTTAAAGAAATTTTAAAAACCACATTTTCCGCACCCACTATTCAACCCCCCCTTCTAGTGGTGCCTTGCAGATCCTACATACCCATGTAATAAATCATCAAGCATGCAAATTTCATATATCTTTGGGCTCACAAGATATGTTCTTCCTTAGGTTCAATGTTCACGCCTACTAATTCCCCCTTAGCCGTCCCTTTTTATGATGAGGTAGACACATCCTACTATGTTTGTCTAGGCATGCAACACATTTATATGTTAATTCATTCAATCATGCCAAAACAACTTTGGAAGATTACATATAACATACACGCCACCTTCATGCTTCTCATGCTTCCCACTAAATCTATTCTTGACAAGAATCAATTTGCTAATCCATGCACCATCCTAAAACAGCCCTCATATCATATTGCATGTAGGCGAAAAACTCATCTTTGGAAGAATTATTCAAATACAGGTCACTTTTCTAAAAGAATCACTAAGTTCTCATGCTTTACACTTAGTAACTTCACCTAAAATTCATATCTTAAAAATAGCTAGTCATTCAAGTCATTAAATCCTTATATAAGTCATGAAAGTCTGGAGTATACTTGCCTCTTCAAGCTAGAACCTTCCTTTAGCTTGGATCTTGGATGAAATGGATGGAAGTTTTCTCCACTACTTCCATGTAGCATACGGTTTTGAGGGCGGAAAAAGGAGGAATATTAGCTACCATTTTAAATGAAGAATAGAGCTAAATTGATGTTAGATTTGTTACCAAAATGAGGCTTGAATGGAGTTTGAAAGGGATTCAAACCACCTAGGAGCTAGCACCACTTAGAAGCTTGAAAAGTTTGCACCTAGATGATTCTTTGAGCTTGAAGATGGAAATAGTCTTGAATCTCCTAGCTTCAAGGGGGTTGTATGGAAGGATGGTGATGGTGGTGAAATAGCCTAAGTGTTCAATGCTCTCCAATGTCTTGATTGTGAAATGCTTGAAGGTGTTCAAGGTGGAGATGGAGAAGAAGCTTCTAGGTAAATATAAAGAAGGCTTTTAGGGTGTAGAAGAGGGAGGGGCCGACGCATGGAGGTAAGAGGGAGACAAGGTGGTGCATGAAAAGTAAGAAAAGCACCTTGGTCTTGTAAATGACCACCTTTTTGCCTCCCATGCTTGTAGTTTTTTCTTATTATTTGTTTGTAATATAATTTTAAATAGTGGAAAAGCTAGAAAAGTAGAGAGTGTTCTAGAAACCTTTTTGGTTCGGCCGAAATCTCTCAGGTCTTTGGGAGGGTATTTTTGTCTTTTCACATTTTTCATAACACATACCTATAATTATACCATTATTTATATTATCTAATTTTTTGTATATGTTTTTAGGCTTGCTTTTAAGAAGACCATTTAGGTTAGTCTTTTAAAAAAAAGAAAATACTTTTAGGTCCTTCAAGGCCTTGTGGCCAAAATTCCAAGGTCTTGAAGGGGAAAAATGGTCATTTCACACACTCCATGACACTCACTTGTATAATTATATAGTATCTACTTTAAGAGAATTTAAGTAAAAAACACTAATATAACTTAATAAAATGTGCTTGGAAGAACTAATATTTCATTACGCCACTTCATCATAGTTTCAAGTATAGTACGGTTGGGGTACAACATGTGCAACGTGCAGTTCATGATTAAATACATCACACGATACATATATGGGCTTGTCCCTTAAGCTGGAAAATATTCCAGCATTAATACTCTGTTCATGCGGCCACCAATCATCAATTTAGGGCCTATTCTCATAAACTTATGCCACACATATGCACAATGAAGTCTTATCTACATACTGTAAAAATTTCATAACATTGCAAGGTAGATAAAATCATCGAATCATAAATTTACTGAAGGGGGTACTGCTGAGTCCAGCAGTGTAGTACCCTTTTTTACCTCAGTTTCGTGGGCCATAAGGCCTTATCCAATTAAGGCTAAAACCCGTAAACATAGCCAATACACTAAGGAGTAGTATCTAAAGGCCCAACATGAAAGACAAGTCCAATTAAATAAGGTTAAGGCCACAACAAACACTATATCATGCGGCCCTGTTTTCCAGATTTTGTACAGTGACTTCCACTTAATTGTTACCCCGTAAAAACAGCAATTTCGAGCAAATGCCTCCTATGAACATAGTCCTCTATGTCTTAGGAAAATACTGCAAAATTTTCAAGGCTATCCAACACACTTAAGGGGGTCAAATAATTTTCTTTCTAAGTTAAGGTATTTACTGGAACTGTACTGACCTACTCCTACAAAAAAATTTATTAAGGGCAAACCCAAAATCCTTTTACCAAAATTCCACCTCTCACTTTTACTAAACATATAAGGCTACCATCCTACCAAATTTTAGCTAAATTTCCCGTTTGTAGGGTTCATTTTCAGACCATGCAATACACCAATTAAAACTGTCTAGCTCCAGTAGTTTTACTTTTTATCACTTTATCTTGTCCATGACTATCCAAATAACCTTATTTCTCTAAGATGGGTTACTAACTATTAAATACCTATTTTGACATAATCATTTCCAGATTAATAATAATCTTAGGCTACACACAAATCACAATAAAACAACCTTGCCGTTTTATATATAACACACGCCATCTCCATGCATTTCATACTTCATGTGGTCTATTCTCAACAAGATTAACTCATTCCTCCAACACTTGTCATAACAAACCGTTCCTTGAAAATAGTGGAGGTCATGTCATATTTTGATTTGAGCACAAACATAAACGTTTAGTAAACCATACATCAAGACAATGCTTTTTCTTTAAAATCAATAAGTTCTTATGCATAGTACTTAGAACATTCCACTAACATTCACATCTTAGAGAGGCTAGTCATTCAAGCATATACTTCACAAATAAGACAAGGTTGCTTATGGTGTACTTGCCTCTTTGTGTAAGAAATTCCCTTAGCTTGAGTCTTGGTTGAAAAAGGCTGAAGCTTTCTTTCAACCTTGACACATAGCACACGGGTTTGGGGAGGGAAGAGAGATGGACATTAGCTACTATTTTGAATGAAGAAACAACTAGATTGAGGTTAGGATTTCCTTACCAAAATGGAGCTTAAATGGAGATTGAGATGGATTCAACCCACCAAAAATGTTAGCTCTCCTTAGTAGCTTGAAAAATCTCCTCTTAGTGGTGATTAAAGGTAATGATTTTTGGTAAGAAAAGAACCAAAATGTAAGCTTTACTTTTTAGAGAAAATGGACTCTACTTTAGAATCTAAGATGTCACTTACCTAGATGAAGCTTGAACTCTTGAAGATAAAGATAGCCTTGAGTCTCTTTAGCTCCTAATGGTCGTATGAAGAGATGGGGATGGAGGAGTTGCCCAAGTGTTTAATGACTCCTTAGTGACTTGTTTGGGGTGACTCTTAAGAAAATTGTAAGAAAGGAGCTTCTAGGATGTTCTTTGAAAAATGTTGTCTTTGTAATCCAAGAGGGTTGGTCGGTTGGTTTACTGAAGGAGAAGGAGTGATGTTTCTCCTTTTTGCATGGACACCATCATGAGGATTACTTAATGCTTAACCCCTAATTACTACATGAGTTACTTTTTGGGGTGGGTTTAAGAGAAGTAACTAGAGTAGTTGTCTCATGGCTAAACATGGTATCAAATCTGGCGGTGGGGAGGAGTAGGCTCATTTACTCCTTTGTTGCCTTCCTTAATTACTCCTTGAGTTACAATTTAAGTTGGGTTGAGAAAGATAAACAAGGTTGTTTGGGAGAGTTATCAAGGCCTAACCATGATCCCTCACCCGGCGGTTGGGGACCTTCCATAGGCTCTTTATCCTTTAATTTCATC
>AP025044.1:41596090-41611223 GCA_036186865.1 Eustoma russellianum
GAGGACTTTGTAGACCTTCAATAAATCTGGCTTTTGGCACAGAGCTAGTCCTCTGAGTTTATCAGAGATGAGAGTTACAATTTTGATAAAATAAGTTATGGTTAATATTTAATAAAATAATTGGTGAGACTGCTCAGGATGTAACTTCTGGAACATGACAGAATGGTGCAACGTTTTGAATGGCTTCAAAAGAGACCTTGTAGATGACCAATATCACTGATTTTTGGAATGATAATAATTCTATGAGTCTAGGGAATATGCCAGCTAGAAATTTGGTAAAACAAATTCTGGATTATTTTTAATGAAATAATTAGTCAAACTGCTCAACTGAAATCACTGGAATCAACCTGAAGTTTAGCAACGACTTTCTGGACTCAGAAAGGGGACTTAGAGATATGAAAATAGGCTAAATTTCGGTAGGGTACTAGTTCCACATGTTTATGATTTGTGCAAGTTGGAATTTCTGAAAAACGAATCACGAATTTGCCGCAATTGAATTTTTGGTAAAATAGGTCAGTTCAGTTTCAGCAACTAACCCATTTCGGAAAATAATTAGATGAGCCCCTTATGGTTATTGAGATAATCTGAAATTTTTACAACATGTATCTAAGATTCCACCAAACGTATTTGGGACAAAAGATTATGAAGTTAATCTGAAATTTTTACAACATGTATCTAAGATTCCACCAACATGTATCTAAGATTCCACCAAATGTATCTAAGCCCCTTAGCTTAACCGCCCCATGAATATGAAGTAAAAGTCTGGAAATATTCGGTTCCGAAACCATGCATGTTGACATGTTATAAGGAATGCATACGATTATTCATGTCATGACTTGAATTGCATATCACTACATGTATCACGCATGCTCATGAAACTGATTTTTTATGGATTTTACTTATGCAAGAAAGTTTAAAAGCGACTGTGTTTTCGTTATGCATGAAAAGTTTTTACGGTCCCATGTTTTTAAAAGCTTCATGATTCCTTTGCCGGCCAAGCATGCGACTAACCCGACTCCAGACCCGGGGTTAATTGGTCTGATGACATGATATGTTCTGGACCCGTTCAGATCCGGGGTTAATTGATCTGATATCTGTTCTGGACCCGTTCAGATCCGGGGTTAATTGATCTGATATCTGTTCTTGACCCGTTTAGATCCGGGGTTAATTGGTCTGATATCTGTTCTGGACCCGTCCCAGACCCGGGGTTAATTGGTCTGATGATATGTTCTGGACCCGCTCAGATCCGGGGTTAATTGATCTGACACTCTGTTTTTACGACATGTTACTTTGTGGGACAAAAATAATGTTTTGACATGACATGACATCATGCATTGCATCTGGCATAACTCACGATCATGAGGACATGTTGCATGTTACAGTTAATGGTTATAAGTTATTATTGGTATAGCATTACCTAAAAACATGCTTAAGCCGAACGTCAAGCAAGCTCAGGATTTAAGATCAGATATGAATTATGATTATTTGAGGTTTTCGGGGTGATACATTCATGTTATGATTCTTTACGTATTTCATGGTAGTTTATTGTATTCTTTCTAGGTGATTTTTATCACTAACACCTTATTTTTCCCCAGAACCAGGTAATGCCAATATAGAATGGATCGAGGATGAGCCGAGGGTACCTTATCCATAGGCGAGGAGAATGAAGGGAGCTTAGCTTAAGGACTTTTGTGCTGCTAAGACTTTTTATATTATGACTATGTTTGAACTCTCTGGATTTCGGTTATGTTATTTTGTGAGTCTATTACTTTTGGGAAACTTAGTTATTTCGTAATGCATGTTTAATTTGAAAAGTTTTAATTCTGCCTAAATTTTACTACCATGTTGAATGTTAGCATGGGAGTCCACGACTTATGTTATGGATGTTCGCATGTTATGCATGACGCCTTGTACTCTCCTTAGTGAAGTACGGCGGATGCACCGTATCCGGACGAGGCCCGGGTGCGGGACGCTACAGGTGGTATCAGAGCCCTGGTTCTAGATTTCGGGCAGAACGTAGGACTAAGTTATGATCTTAGCAATCTAAGTTTGATCTTATACCTAAGTCATGATCTTAGATGAGTGATGACCTTAGACTAGGACCACGTAGACCGGGTTTAGGATGTAACTTAATAAAGAATCCTAAACTATGAAAGTTAGGTCTATGACGAAAGACGTGCCCTTTTCCTTCTGTATTTTAAAATTTTCGAATTATGGTCCTTGGTCAAATAAATTGATTTTATTCTGATATTCTAAATAGACGATAAACCCATAAGTGCAGATGGTGAGACCACGTGGCAGACCTCTGAGAGCACGACCAGCTGCTCAGGAGCCCATTCCTCCACCACCAGCACAGGTCCCGCTGCCACCTCAGCCGGACTAGGATCCTCCAGCACAGAATAATCCACCACCGGCTCCACAGGCACCTATTCCTCCGGTCATCCCGGATATGAATGCTTTCCAGGCCTTTTGTCAAGTCGTTACGCAAATAGGGCAAGGCCTAATTCATCAGAATGCCCCACCTCAGCCACATCAGCCAGTAAGGGATGCCCAGTACTATTTTGACAAGCTCAAGAGGGCTAATGTACCACCGTTTGAGGGAAAACCAGACCCAGATACTGCGGAGAAGTGGCTAGATGAAGTTGAAATTTGTTTTGAGCTAATTCAGGCCCCAGAGAAGATGAAGGCTCAGGCTATCAGACCTTTCTTGATCAGTGAAGCTAATCAATGGTGGAAGACGAATCTGCAACCCTTTCCTAGACCGATTACTTGGGAAAGATTTCTGCAAGAATTTCATAAGTTATATATCCCTCCGTCAGTCAAATTGCAAAAGAGGCATGAGTTTGAATCTCTGAAGCAAGAGTCGGGCATGACAGTAGCTGAGTACGCAAATAAGTTCATCGCACTTGGGAGGTTTCAGCCTGTTACTATGAACGATGAAGAAACGAAAATGCTAAAGTTTGAACGAGGTCTGAATCCGAGGATTAGGACGTGGTTGGTGAATGCAAATCCTGCCAATTTTGGAGCACTTCTGGATGCGTGCTACCGCATAGAGAGAGATATTGTACGAAGAGATGATGTGGGTCAAAAGCGAGAAAGACAAGGAACCGGAAATGAGAAGTATAGGAAAATGGCTAAGAAGAATTTCCAAGGATCCGTTCGTCAGGGACAATATCAAGGATAGAATCAGCGTCGCAAGCAAAACCAAAATAATCAGCAGAAGAATCAGGCCCCATCTCAGCAGCCAGCGATACCAGTATGCCCTCATTGCCAAAAGAGGCACATGGGTGAGTATAGGTGGAAGACAGGTAAGTGCTTTGGATGCGGAAAGGATGGCCATATGATTAAGGATTGCCCGGAAAAAGGAGCGCAACCGCAACAACAGCAAAGGAACCAGCAGCCACGTGCAAATGCAAGGGTGCACGCCATGACTGATGCTGATGTTGAAGAGACTGCTGACGTAGTGACTGGTAAGATTTAAAAGTTTTATGTCTTCAGTACATTTTCCTCATACATACCTATCATTGCTTAGAAAATATGCATGGTTCAGGAACTATCCTAGTGTGTAGCATACCCGCAAATGTGTTGTTCGACAGTGGCGCTAGCCACTCATTTATCTCAAGGAAGTTTGCGAAGAATATCGATTATGATCCAGTCCGATTAGATTCACCCTATAGGGTACAAGCAGCTGGCGACCAGGTGCTTGTTTCCCATCACATATTCAGAAATTGTGCACTTGAGTTTAATGACCAGTTGTTTGAGGCCAATTTGATTCCCATATCCATGAGTGATTTTGACGTGATTCTCGGAATGGATTGGCTCTCAAAGAATCATGCCCACATTGACTTCCGAAGCATGCAAGTTATCATTAAGAACCCAGCTCGAGAAGAAATGTCATTCCAAGGAGGAGCTAAGTTAAAGAAACCATCAAAGAAAGTCTTTGTTAACGCAGCTCGTGCCAGCCGCGCATTAAGGAAAGGTCATGAAGGATTCTTGGTTTACGTTCTAAGTGCTGAACAAGAAAGCCCTACCCTTACACAAGTTCCAGTTGTTCATGAATACCCTGATGTATTTCCTGATGATCTGCCTGGACTACCTCCTGATTGCGAGATTGCTTTTGAAATAAACCTGGTTCCAGGAGCTGAACCCATATCTAAAGCCCCTTATCGCATGGCATCTGCAGAACTAAAGGAGTTAAAGGAACAGTTACATGAACTGTTAGAAAGGAAACTTATTCGCCCCAGTGTTTCACCTTGGGGTGCTCCGGTGCTATTCATGAAAAAGAAAGATGGAAGTATGCGCTTATGCATCGATTACCGGGAACTCAACAAGATCACCATAAAGAACAAGTACCCATTACCCCGGATTGATGACTTATTCGATCAGCTCAGGGTAAGTAACTCGTAAGTTTTAACTTAACTAAGATTTAAATCCTTTAAACCCTATCTAAAGCATTTTAATGCAGGGATCTCGAATTTTTAGTAAGATTGGCCTACGATCTGGATACTTTCAATTGAAGATAAAGGCGGAAGATGTCCCTAAGACTGCCTTCAGAACCCGCTATGGACACTATGAGTTCTTAGTCATGCCTTTTGGTCTGACCAATGCCCCTGCCGCCTTTATGGATCTCATGAATCGAATCTTTCAAGAGCAGTTGGACAAGTTCGTAGTGGTCTTCATAGACGACATCTTGATTTATTCACCCGACGAAGAGACACACGCAGCCCATTTGAGGACAGTCTTGAATATTCTAAGAGCAAGACAGTTGTATGCCAAGTTTAGCAAATGCGAGTTTTGGCTGCGAAGTGTATCATTCCTTGGTCATGTAATTTCAGAAGATGGGATTTCGGTAGATCCCAAGAAAATTGAAGCTATCACGGAATGGCCCAGGCCAACAAATGTTACTGAAGTGAGAAGTGTTCTCAGACTAGCCGGATATTACAGGAAGTTTGTGGAAGGATTCTCGAGGATAGCTGTCCCCCTCACCAGATTGACCCAAAAGAAGACCAAGTTTGAGTGGAATGCCGACTGTGAGAAGAGTTTCTCGGAGCTGAAAGAAAAGTTGACGTCCGCTCATATCCTAGCTCAGCCCACTCCTGGTGAGAAGTACATAGTATACAGTGATGCTTCGAAGAATGGTCTCGGATGTGTTCTTATGCAGAATGACAAAGTGATAGCATATGCATCCCGACAGTTGAAGCCATTTGAGCAAAACTACCCTATCCATGATCTTGAACTTGCCGCATTGGTATTCGCATTAAAGATATGGAGGCACTATTTATATGGCGAGAAGTGCGAGATCTATACAGACCACAAGAGCCTAAAGTACCTCTTTATCCAGAAAGAGCTCAATATGCGGCAGCGTAGATGGTTGGAATTGATTAAAGATTATGATCTCTCCATTCAGTATCATCCGGGAAAAGCTAACAAAGTCGCTAATGCCCTAAGTCAGAAAACAAGCCACCCACGGCAACAACCTCTTCAGCGAGATATGGAAGAATTTGACCTAGAAGAAGTTGACTCAATCGATGAAGTTCTTGCCAAATTAGTTCTTGTCCCTTCATTAATTGATAAGATCAAAGAGACTCAAGGGATTGATGAAGCCATAAGAAAGGTCAAGAAAAGGATGGAAGATAAGCCGCGAGATGACTTTCAGGTTCGCAGTGATGGCAGTTTATGGTATCGTGGACGGTTATGTGTCCCCGAAAGCAAAGAAATTAAGGATGAAGTTATGATGGAAGCACAAAATTCTCGATTATCTATACATCCTGGAGCTAATAAGATGTATCAAGATCTCAAGCAAAAGTTTTGGTGGCCCGGTATGAAGAAACAAATAGCAGAGTTTGTTGAGCGATGTTTGATCTGTCAAAGAGTAAAAGCCGAACACCAAAGACCCGCTGGATTGTTACAACCCTTAGAAGTGCCAGAACGGAAATGGGATCACATCACTATGGACTTTGAGACCGACCTACCCAAGACCAAGTATGGGAATGATGCTATATGGGTCGTTGTGGATCGTTTGACTAGGTCTGCTCACTTTTTAGCTATGACGATTAAAGCATCTATAGAGAAGTTAGCCTCTATGTATATTGACCAGATCGTTTGTCTACATGGAGTGCCCATAAGTGTTGTTTGCAACCGCGACCCCCGATTTACTTCGAGATTTTAGACAGCCTTTCAAAAGGCAATGGGCACAGAGATAAGAATGAGTTCTGCATTTCATCCTCAAACAGATGGACAATCCGAAAGAAAAATTCAAACCCTTGAGGACATGCTTCGCACTTGCATTCTTGATTTTAGAGGAAGCTGGGATAAAAGCCTTAAGCTCGTTGAGTTTTCTTACAATAATAGCTTCCACAGATCCATCGAAATGGCACCTTATGAGGCATTGTATGGACGAAAATGTTGGTCCTCACTCTATTGGGACGAAATTGGAGATAAAATCTATGCGGGACCCGACATTGTTGAACAAACACGAGAAAAGGTAAAGTTAGTCCAGCAAAGACTAAGAGCAGCACAAGATAGAACGAAGATATGGGCAGATGAAAGAAGGAGACCTTTAGAATTCCAAGAAGGAGAGAAAGTCTTTCTGAAAGTTTCTCCGACCAAAGGAGTTAAGAGATTTGGCATCAAAGGAAAACTAAACCCAAGATTCGTTGGACCTTATGAAGTGCTTGAGAAAGTAGGCAAGGTTGCGTATCGCTTGGCGTTGCCACCATCTCTTTCTCAGCTGCACGATGTATTCCATGTCTCTCAACTCCGCCGATATGTATATGATCCTAGCCACATCATTGAAGATCAACAGTTGAAGGTTGGTGAAGATGTATCTTATGAAGAGGAGCCTATAAGGATCGTTGATCGAAAGGAGAAAGCATTAAGGAAAAGATCCATAACCATGGTGAAGGTGCAGTGGAAGCACCACTCGGAGGATGAAGCAACATGCGAAACGAAAGAAGATATGAGGAGTAAATACCCCCACCTTTTTGACTAGTTCTAAAGTTTCGAGGACGAAACTTATGATAAGGGGGGAGGATGTTGTACCCCAACGATCATGTACGTGAAAACTATGAATAGGAGACGGAATGAAAGCGACAATTTCTTTAAGCACGTGTTACATAATTACTTAAATACTATTGAAGTAATACATGGAATATAGAGTTATATGAACGACACATACCACCATATATGTATGTGCGTGTATATGATATATGTGTATAAATACCTACCTTCGTATACATAGGAAGGTATATATATCTGGTACACCTACATATAGGCGTGTATATATAAATATATATATAAGAACCTACGCGGATACATGTACACAAATATATGTTTTAGGTGACATGCACATTGTACAATCTATTATGTACACATACATATGCTAATCTTGGAATACATGAGATGAAGAAAATAATATAGTACATGAATTTAAAATTACAAAAAAAATCAAATTGCCCAAGAGGCCTCAAAAATTCGGCCAAGACATGTAAAGGATTCTAGAATCCTCTTGATTTTTCAATCCATTATTAGAAAATTTAAATAGCTAAATAGAAAACAAAATAGACATGCATTTAAAGAACAAGTGAGACAACTCATTAAAGAAGGAGGTAGTATGGTTGAGGTCATAAAGACCCCAACCCAAACCGCCCCCTTTATGTCTAACCATGGAGGATTTTTAAATCCTACCATGGTTACTTTTTCCTTAGAACCAAGGTTAAGATAACCATGGTTTGATAAAGTAACTTGGTTTAGCACTAAAGTAACCATGGTTGGAATAAAGTAACCAAGGTTATTACTAACCTAACTTTGATTAGCACTCATGAAAGCCCTAACCCCCATTTTCTCCCTCCAAAAAATCGGCCATGCCTCCCTTACCCCCTAGATTTTTAAATTTTGCAAGACTAAACTCACTACACTTCATCTAGAACCTACCATCAAGCAAGCCAAGCAACACTTAGCAAAAATTCCATCCTCCAACCATCAACATTTTGGCCACTCCCTGGAACCGAGAAAACCATCCAAGCTTCAACTCCAAGACTCAAGAAACATCTAGGTAAGTTTTGTTCCAAGCTTCCTTAAGTGAATTCATATTTTGGTGAATAATGAAGCTAACATGAATCCTTCCATTCACATCAAAACCGTGACATTCAAGGTCAAATAGGTGAAAGCTATCATTTTTCTTAGGAGGTGATACCTTGGAGTGCTTGCATTCCAATCCAAGCTCATTTTGGTAAGGTGTTCTAGCCCTCAAACATATCCTATTTCCTCTATTGACTAAAGACTAATCTTTTCCTTCCATTTCCCTTAAAACCGTATGCTCAAGGTGAAGAAGGAGAAATATTTCAACTCAACTCACTCCATAACCAAGAAAAGACAAGAACTTTAGCTTGAAGAGGCAAGTTTACAAAGATCTCTCATGATTTATTTAAAGAGTTAGTGACTTGAATGCTTAGAGGTCCTTAAGATTTGATCTTTAGTTGAATATTTTAAGTTTGAGACTATATCTTAGTGATTCCCTAAGAACAATACCTTGCATGTGATTTATTCCTTCAAAGATGGAGTCTTTTTCTATATGCATTATGAAATGAGGCTGATATAGAGTGAAATAAGGTCCACCTAAGTAGTTCTAGACAAGATTAACTTGTGAATGTAACACGAAAGGTCCTAAGAAAAGTATACATGAGAAAGATAGGAGTTTTATGTGGTTGTTTGTAAGTTTAGACTAGGATGACTCTTGAATGTGAATGCATGCTTGAATATGTGTTGTAAAATGTGGTTAAGGAACCACACAAGTTTCAGCCTAAAGGATGGAATAGAAGGTGAGCATGGACTTTTGACTTGTATAGATGACAAACTGGCAAACTACTGGAATAGGGCAGAATGGAATGATATTTTAAATAGTTTAAGAACTGACCTTACGGACCTTCAATGAAGCTAATTTTTGGTACAAAGTTATCCTTATGAGTGTATCATAAGTGAGATTTGGAATTTCTTTAAAATAAGCTAAGGATTATTTTTAAGAAATTACGCGGTAAAACTGCTCCAGTTGAAAATTCTGGAGCTGGACAGAATTGCACATTGATTTCAACGGCTTAAAAGAGGACCTTGTAGACCTTCAATAAATCTGGTTTTTGGCACAGAGCTAGTCCCATGAGTATTTAAGAGATGAGAGTTGAAATTTTGGTAAAATAAGTTATGGTTAATTTTTAATAAAATAATTGGTGAGACTGCTCAGGCTGTAACTTCTGGAACATGACAGAATGGTGCAACGTTTTGAATGGCTTGAAAAGAGACCTTGTAGATGACCAATATCGCTGATTTTTGGCATGATAATAATTCTATGAGTCTAGGGAATACGCCAGCTAGAAATTTGGTAAAACAAGTTCTGGATTATTTTTAATGAATTAATTAGTCAAACTGTTCAACTGAAATCACTGGAATCAACCTGAAGTTTAGCAACGACTTTCTGGACTCAGAAAGGGGACTTAGAGATATGAAAATAGGCTAAATTTCGGTAGGATACTAGTTCCACATGTTTATGATTTGTGTGAGTTGGAATTTCTGAAAAACGAATCACGGATTTGCCGCAATTGAATTTTTGGTAAAATAGGCCAGTTCAGTTTCAGCACCTAACCCATTTCGGAAATTAATTAGATGAGCCCCTTATGGTTATTGAGATAATCTGAAATTTTTACAACATGTATCTAAGATTCCACCAAACGTATTTGTGACAAAAGATTATGGAAATGGACCTATTTGGTTAGCTTAACCGCCCCATGAATATGAAGTAAAAGTCTGGAAATATTCGGTTCCAAAACCATGCATGTTGGCATGTTATAAGGAATGCATACGATTTTTCATGTCATGACTTGAATTTCATATCACTACATGTATCACACATGCTCATGAAACTGATTTTTTATGGATTTTACTTATGCAAGCAAATTTAAAAGCGACTATGTTTTCATTATGCATGAAAAGTTTTTATGGTCCCATGTTTTTAAAAGCTTCATGATTCCTTTGCCGGCCAAGCATGCGACTAACCCGACTCCAGACCCGGGGTTAATTGGTCTGATGACATGATATGTTCTGGACCCGTTCAGATCCGGGGTTAATTGATCTGATATCTGTTCTGGACCCGTTCAGATCCGGGGTTAATTGATCTGATATCTGTTCTTGACCCGTTCAGATCCGGGGTTAATTGGTCTGATATCTATTCTGGACCCGTCCCAGACCTGGGGTTAATTGGTCTGATGATATGTTCTGGACCCGCTCAGATCCGGGGTTAATTGATCTGACACTCTGTTTTTACGACATGTTACTTTATGGGACCAAAATAATGTTTTGACATGACATGACATCATGCATTGCATCTGGCATAACTCACGATCATGAGGACAGGTTGCATGTTACAGTTAATGGTTATAAGTTATTATTGGTATAGCATTACTTAAAAACATGCTTAAGCCGAACGTCAAGCAAGCTCAGGATTTAAGATCAGGTATGAATTATGATTATTTGAGGTTTTCAGGGTAATACATTCATGTTATGATTCTTTACGTATTTCATGGTAGTTTATTGTATTCTTGCTAGGTGATTTTTATCACTAACACCTTATTTTTCCCCAGAACCAGGTAATGCCAATATAGAATGGATCGAGGATGAGCTGAGGGCACCTTATCCATAGGCGAGGAGAATGAAGGGAGCTAAGCTTAAGGACTTTTGTGCTGGCAAGACGTTTTGTATTATGACTATGTTTGAACTCTCTGGATTTCGGTTATGTTATTTTGTGGGACTATTACTTTTGGGAAACTTAGTTATTTCGTAATGCATGTTTAATTTGAAAAGTTTTAATTCTGCCTAAATTTTACTACCATGTTGAATGTTAGCATGGGAGTCCACGACTTATGTTATGGATGTTCGCATGTTATGCATGACGCCTTGTACTCTCCTTAGTGAAGTACGACGGGTGCACCGTATCCGGACGAGGCCCGGGTGCGGGGCGCTACAACAGGTACTTACAACTTTTGTGATCCGTAAAGATTTCGCACCTTTCACCATACACATAATGTCTTCATATCTTTAGGGCAAAGACTACAGCTGCAAGCTCAAGATCATGTACTGGATAATTCTGCTCGAACGGTTTCAACTGTCGAGATGCATACGCAATCACTCGATCTTTCTACATTAACACACGTCCAAGGCCGTTCTTCGAGGCATCACTGTACACTATGAAACTTTCACCCGAAATTGGCTGAGCCAAAACTGGAGCAGGTGTTAATTTCTCCTTCAACTCAGTAAAGCTCCTTTCGCAGTCCAAAGTCCACTCGAACTTCGTCTTTTTCTGTGTCAATCGGGTGAGAGGCATAGAAATCCGAGAGAATCCTTCTACAAACTTGCGATAGTAGCCGGCGAGACCAAGAAAGCTCTGTATTTCCATAACGTTTGTTGGCCTTGTCCATTCTGTTATTGCTTCAATCTTTTTGGGATCTATTGATATCCCATCTTCAGATATAACATGGCCGAGAAATGCTACACTATGCAACCAAAATTCGCATTTACTGAATTTTGCATACAATTGCTTCCTTCATAAGATGTCAAGGACGATCCTTAAATGAGCTGCATGGGACTCTTCGTCTGGTGAATAAATCAAGATATCATCAATGAAAACTACAACAAACTTGTCCAATTGCTCTTGAAACACTCGGTTCATAAGATCCATGAATGCCGCAAGGGCATTAGTCAGTCCGAATGGCATCACAAGGAATTCATAATGTCCATCAGCCGCATCCTGAATGCGGTTTTCGGAATATCCTCGGCCTCGACTTTCAATTGGAAGTATCCAGAATGAAGATCGATTTTACTGAAAACTCGTGCTCCCCGAAGCTGATCGAACAGATCGTCGATCCTAGGCAGCGGGTACATGTTCTTTATGGTGATCTTGTTGAGTTTCCTATAATCGATACACAGACTCATGCTTCCATCCTTTTTCTTCACAAACAGCACGGGAGCACCCCAAGAAGAGACACTTGGGCGGATAAGTTTCTTTTCCAACAGCTCACGTAACTGCTCCTTCAGTTCTTTCAATTCAGCAGGCGCCATTAGATAAGGAGCCTTTGATATCGGCTCGGCTCCTGGAATTAAATTGATTTCAAATGCGATCTCTCTTTCTAGCGGAAGGCCCAACAATTCTTCTGGAAAAACATCAGGATATTCCTGAACTACCGGGACTTGAGAAAGATCAGATAGCGCTTGATTAACTCTTAAAGCATAAACTAGGATTCCTTCGTGTCCTTTCTTCAGCGCCCTACAGGCACGGACCGCATTTAAGTAGACATTCTTGGGGGGATTTCTTCAACTTCGAACCTCCATGAAAAGTCACGTCTTTTCGTTTCGGGTTCTTAATGATAAACCGTCTTTCGCGACAATCAATGTGCGTGCAATTCTTGGAAAGCCAGTCCATCCAAGAATTATGTCAAAATCACTCATGGCTATCGGGATCAAATCCGCCGAAAACTGTTGTTCGTCGAACTCAATCTCGCAGTTTTTATACAGTTGGTGAGATACAAGCACCTGATCGCCAGCTGCTTGGACTCTATAAGGTGTTCCAATGTGGACTGGGCTATGATCAATATTCTTTGCAAACTTCATCGATATAAATGAGTGGCTAGCGCCACTATCAAACAACACATTTGCAGGCATAATACATACTAAGATAGCTCCTGAATTATGAACCATTGACTAAGCAAAACAGAAATAACAACACCTTGTAAAATGTAATATTGCATAATTCTTAAAACATATACCGGTCACCACATCATTAGTATAGTGCCCCGCTCCCGAGCCCTCATATCGGGAACAGTGCGCCTGCCGTATCTTGCTAAGGAGAATACAAGGCGTCGAGTCAACTTTCTACATGTCCGAAAGTACGTAGAAATTTTTCTCGCGGAAACGAATTGCCACAACATTAAATTACATGAATAAAGAAATCCTCAATAAAATACTACATCAGTGATGGCAATAAAGTAACTGTGCCAACATCTAAGTGCTATCAGTCTAAATAGGATAGTGTCTGATGAAATCCCAATAAGATAACGACAGACAGCTGCACGGTCTCCTCGTATTCTAGGTGCGACAGTCAGTCTGCCCATACTACCGTGTCAGCCCTGTCCTCAACAAAGGCATAGTCGTACGCTTCTTCGTGCTCACCTGGTTGGGGGGGAAGTAGGGGTAAGTGACAGGAAATCACCCAGTAGGCACCTGCCTCCGACTCGTACAAGACGAGCATACAAAAATGATATAACACATAGCACATAACATGATACCACACAAGCATATGAAAGAATGCGGAAAGGTAATTCACTCCAGATAAAGAATGCGCAACATCGTGATGCATGTCCTACTGTGGATGTCACACGCAACAAAGTCATGTCACACAAAATGCCAATATCTTCACCATACAATACATGATCCCAGGACCTACTGAGTGGTTGTGGGTCGTACCCACCCACAATCACCATACTGCGTGTGCGTGGCCGTGCCACCGTACACCATACTGAGTGTGCGTGGCCCCTCCACCGGACACCATCCTGAGCACCCGTGACCCGTACGCATCACGACCCGCCATAATGCAATGCACGTGCCATGAATGCAAACAACACATCGCCTGAGGCCCCTGGCATATCCTCACCATCCTCTGACACTCACATCTAGGTTCATTTAAAGATCGTCTGAGGCCCCTGGCCCATCCTCACCATCATCTGGCACTCAAATCTAGGTTCATTTATTATTCGATTAATGATTTAATATTGTTTGATGTTAAAACTATTTTTCCATGGCTTCTATATATTTATTGTGTATTTTCTAAATTTTTTCTCATTGTTCCCTTATTTATTTCTATTTATTACCTAATTATCCAAATTAAATAAATTATCACAATTACCTAAATTTAACAGAAATAAAGTAATTTCATCATTTTATAATTTCAGGAATTTATCTATAATTTTCTGATATTTATTTATATTTTTCCTATAATTATTACTATTTTAAACTATTTAATTAACAATTTTACAAATTCCAGAAATTCAGAAATCATTTATTTATTAACAATTGCCAAAAGGGCCGGCTTGCCAACCGCCAGCTCTGATCCGCCCTGCGCAGGCCTGGCTCGCTAAGGCTGGCCTGTCGCCTGCTTTCCTTTTTTTAAACAGTTAATTGGGTCGGCCGGCTGCTGGCCCGGTCCGTTAGCCATTCGGCTCGGTCCGCTAGCCTGCCTTCCTTTTTTTCTTTTTTTCGGGTAGAATTGGGCCAGGCCCTAGATGGAGCCGGCCTGTTAGGGTCCGGTATGTACGCTGATCCGGGCTTTGGCCCGTTTTCGCTTTACATTTTTTTATACAATCTGCTTTAGCAATTCTCACGAGGCATGTGCGACCTCATGCATGCGCGTGAAGGCCATGCGCGGCCACTCTGACGGCGTGTGAGTCACTCCGGCCGCCTCCGGCGTCTGTTTTTCGACCCCGATCTATATTTTCGTCTATTTCCAGTCTATCGGAACCTATTCTAAGGTCAAAACAAGAATGGAAAATCCTAATAATGCAACAGTTTTAGTATTTTGATTATCAAATTTTTCCCTAACATCGAATCCAATGCACGCAAAACATTATACGCATTCCACAGCCATCAAACACATTCCACAGTCATCAAAAAACACATTCTTTTCATAGATTGAACAACATTCTATGAAATTCAACAATTAAAACAACAAAAACACATAAAATACCACTAGAGCATACTTGAATTTGTACCAATTGGAGGGAAAAGGGAACCTACCTATTTGCGGCCAAACTACGCGATTGAAATAAACCCGGTTGCCTTTTCTCTTTCTCTTCTTCTTCTCTCTTCTCTTTCCTCTCTTCTCCTCCCCTCTTTTCTCTTCCTGGCCGTTCTCCTCCCTGCGTTTGTTCTCTTCATTTTCATTTTTTTGTTACTTCCTTTTGAAACCATCAGCCCCCTCCCTCCCATTTAACAATGTTGATGGGCGAATTTGGGGGGCCGTTTCCCCATCATGCCTTTATCATCTTTTCTTATTTTTTATTTTATTTAATTCTTTTTTTAAACTTTAGTTCATCTTTAT
>AP025044.1:41626743-41637631 GCA_036186865.1 Eustoma russellianum
TAAGGCTTGATGACCAAATCTAGCACCATAACACATCCTTAGGTACTCAGCTCCTATCTCATTCATTTAAATGTTCTCTCATAAATCTTCTAAGTAGCACCCCTTTTTTTATATATACCGATATATATAATCATAAGTATAGCCTATCTAATTTCTCACTCCCTAGATGTGCGGCTATATTTATTTTTCTGCATTTACGCATATTTTATTCATATGTATGCGCATGCACCCATGCATATACAAACATATCTATGTTTCTTTTTCTTCTTAAAATGAGCCATAAACCTCAAAATTTCACTATACCCTAAGTGCATGCGCGTGCACACCCGTATACCATACTTCTTTGATAATTATTCTATCGTCGTTTGTATTTGCCTTGAGTCGTATATGTGTATACACTTACACCAATATGCATACATCCATCACTTACATCTCGTGTGAGGCCACTTATCCTTTTGTTCAAACTACATTTGCTACACCTGAAAGGTTTGTATCAAAGTTCTATTGGTCTTATCTCCAAATGTTACCCAACGGCCATATTGGGGGTGGATGAAGAGGGTTCCTAATTTGTTAAGGGCTTAATTAGGCCCATTTTGTGATGTATCTGTATTCTTAGACGTATGCCCATACCATATGTGCATGGGCATGTTATGATCTGACTTCTCATTAAAGTTGCCAATATAATACTTCCCCTATTAGTTCTTTATCACTCGTATGAGAATTTCAATCAGCCCTCTTGCTTTATGCAAGTTACCTTAAATTCTATATAACTATAAATAAGCCGGTGATGTCTTCCTTTCGAGGTCTCATTCTCTTGCCATGCTTCTCTCCCTACCCAAGTTGCTGTACTAGTTTTGAGCGGGGTACAACACTTTGGGAGGAAAAATAAGGGGTGAGTAACAAAGTCACCAGCAAGTAAACCATAAACAACCAAGAATTAAATAGAAAATATATACAAGAACCAAATCCCAATAATTTGGATTTTCCACATACATGACCTTCAATCCATGGACCGTCAAATGAATTAAGATCACAACTTATGCGACAATAAAATCATAACTTAAGTTACTGTACCTAATAGGGTTGTAACCTAAGTAAAAGTACACACAGCATTCGACTGGCTATTAAATGCAGCATGTATGAATATGCACATGCGATGCAGCGTGATAAAATGAGGATAAATTCGTTCATTCTTTCTTTCAAAACATCAATGTAAATAAAACAAGAATAGAGAGTGATCAGATCTATTATCTCTGGATCTGAGGCGGTCATATCATTCCCTTCGGATCTATTATTTCCGGATCTGAAAACGGTCATACAGTCAATCATCGTAATCAGGTCTATTCTTTCCGGGCCTGAACGGTCATAATCATCATCAAGTCTATTCTCTCTGGGCCTGAACAGTCATAAATGTCATCATCATGTCTATTCTCTCCGGACCTGTACGGTCATAATCATCTTCAGATCAATTAACCCTGGATCTAGAGCGGGTCGTGCTGGCCAGGAATTAATGGTACCAATAGGAGTTGTTCTTTCAAAAACTGAAATCTTTCTTTCAAAAATAGCTTTTCTTCATTTATTTGGCATAAATTCAATCTTATGAATCATGCAAATAGGGACAATGTAATACATGATGTGCAACGTGCAGTTCATGATTAAATACATCACACAATACATATATGGGCTTGTCCCTTAAGCTGGAAAATATTCCAGCATTAATACTCTGTTCATGCAGCCACCAATCATCAATTTAGGGCCTATTCTCATAAAAATGCCACACATATGCACAGTGAAGTCTTATCTACATGCTATAAAAATTTCGTAACGTTGCGACGTAGATAAAACCATCGAATCATAAATTTACTAAAGAGGGTACTGCTGAGTTCAGCAGTTTAGTACCCGTTCTTACCTCAGTTTTGTGAGCCATAAGGCCTTATCCAATTAAGGCTAAAACCTGGAAACATAGCCAAAACACTAAGGAGTAGTATCTAAAGGCCCAACATCATAGACAAGTCTAATTAAATAAGGTTAAGGCCTCAACAAACACTATATCATGCGGCCCTGTTTTCCAGATTTTGTAACGTGAATTCCACTTAATTGTTACCCCGTAAAAACAGTAATTGTGAGAAACTTCCTCCTATGAACACACTCCTCTATGTCTTAGGTAAGTACTGTAAAATTTTCAAGGCAATCCAATACACTTAAGAGGGTCAAATAATTTTCTTTCTAAGTTAAGGTATTTACTGGAACTGCAATGACCTACTCCTACTAAAAAATTTATTAAGGGCAAACCACAAGTCCTTTTTCCAAAATTCTACCTCTCACTTTTACTAAACATATAAGGCTACCATCCTGACAAATTTTGCTAAATTGCATGTTCGTAGGGTTCATTTTCAGACCATGCAATACACCACTTAAAACTGTTCAACTCCAGTAGTTTTGCTTTTTATCACTTTATCTTGTCCATGACTATCCAAATAACCTTATTTCTCTAAGGTGGGTTACTAACTATTAAATACCAATTTTGACATAATCATTTCCAGATTAATAATAATCTTAGGCTACACACAAATCACAATAAAACAGCCTTGCCGTTTTATACATAACACATGCCATCTCTATGCATTTCGCACTTCATGTGGTCTATTCTCAACAAGATTAACTCATTCCTGCAACACTTGTCATAACAACCCGTTCCTTTCACATAGTGGGGGTCATGTCATATTTTGATTTGAGCACAAACATAAACGTGTAGTAAACCATACATCAAGACAACACTTTTTCTTTAAAATCGCTAAGTTCTTATGCATAGTACTTAGAACATTCAACTAACATTCACATCTTAGAGAGGCTAGTCATTCAAGCATATACTTAACAAATAATCCAAGGTTGCTTAGGGTGTACTTGCCTCATTGAGTAAGAAATTCCCTTAGCTTGAGTCTTGGTTGAAAAAGGTTGAAGCTTTCTTCCAACCTTGACACATAGCACACGGTTTTGGGGAGGGGAGAGAGATGGAAATTTGCTACTATTTTGAATGAAGAAACAACTAGATTGAGGTTATGATTTCCTTACCAAAATGGAGCTTAAATGGAGATTGAGATGGATTCAACCCACCAACATGTTAGCTCCCCTTAGTAGCTTGAAAAATCACCTCCTAGTGGCCATTGAAAGTCACAGTTTTTGGTAAGAAAATAACCAAAACATAAGCTTTACTTTTTAGAGAAAGTGGGCTCTACTTTAGAATCTAAGATGTCACTTACCTAGATGAAGCTTGAACTCTTGAGGATGAAGATAGCCTTGAGTCTCTTCAGCTCCTAATGGACGTATGAAAGGATGGGGATGGAAGAGTTGCCTAAGTGTTTAATGACTCCTTACTGACTTGTTTGGGGTGACTCTTGAGAAAATTGTAAGAAAGGAGCTTCTATGATGTTTTTTGAAAAATCTTGTCTTTGTAATCCAAGAGGGTTGGCCGGTTGGTTTAATGAAGGAGAAGGAGAGATGTTTCTCTTTTTTGCATGGACACCATCATGAGGATTACTTAATTTAACCCCTAATTACTATATGAGTTACTTTTTGGGGTGGGTTTAAGAGAAGTAACTAGAGTAGTTGTCTCATGGCTAACCATGGTATCAAATCCGGCGGTGGGAAGGAGTAGGCTCATTTACTCCTTTGTTGTCTTCCTTAATTACTCCTTGAGTTACATTTTAAGTTGGGTTAAGAAAGATAACCAAGGTTGTTTGGGAGAGTTATCAAGGCATAACCATGATCCCTCACCTGGTGGTTGGGGACCTTCCATAGGCTCTTTATCCTTTAATTTCCTCTCGAGGATAATTAGAAAAGTGGTCTCAATTAAAAGTGGTTAGTTGGAACTATTGTGATGAGCTCATGGACTCTTCCTTTCTTGCATCCCACTGGTCTAAAGAGGAAAATAGAGAAAATTTAAATTCTTGAAATGATTCCCTACTTCACTTAATGTGTGAGGCCTTTAGAATTTCTTTAAGAGACCTTAATGTGACTAATTGGAGCATTAAATTAAAAGTAGTCTCATGGGGCTTACCCTTCACATAGTTGGCGGTTGATGAAGGAAAAGTGAAAAAACTTTTCCTTTAAACCTTTTTAAACATATTAGTAAAATACTTAATTTGGTGTAGGCTTTTAGTCTTGCTTTTAAGAAGACCATTAAAAGCTATTTGGCTTCTTGAGGATTCAAGGTATTCTAGAATCTTCCCTAGACCCTCATGGCCGAATTTTCTAAAGTCTTGTAAGGGCAAAATGGTCCTTTCACACGTTTCACAAATCATACTTAGGGTATTATACTATTTCTTATAGTATTCACTTTAAGGAAAAAATAATTGAAGAGAAGTAATAAAACTTAATAAAATGCTCTTGGAAGTACTAACATTTTATTACACCACTTCATACGGGTCTCAAGTACACTACGATTTTTGTTGGGTACAACACAATATTTTTGTAATCTTTTGTATTTTTATTTTTCTTGTAATTTGTTTTTCTGTAAGGTTTTTTGGTATTTTTATTGTTGTAATTGTTCCTATAAAATTCATTAGAGGATTTTTGGAATATTTTATAATATTTATTATTTTTATTATATCTGTTGATATATTAGTTGTTATAAGATTTTCTAATATTCCTATTATAGGGTTTTCTAGAACATTCTCCTTGACATTCTTTACTATATGGTTTATATGGATCATTATCAAATTGTTTACAGGAAGTTCCTAATTCAGACTTAGTCTGTCTTAATTCTTTCTTTGAACCACTTTGTAATCTTATATCTTGGCATAATCTTAATCATTCTTTTTGTATAAAACTTATTAATTCTCCATAGGTATAGTTTGAATAAGAAATTATTTGTTGTCCTGAATTTTCTCTAATTGTATTCCGAACTTTTTCTCCTAATAAATTTGGTAATCCTGCAAGGAATGTTTCCTTCCAGAATGGCTGATTGGAATCTTCTTTAATCATAACTCTGATTAGAAAATTATTTTTATACCATTGAAAATGACTAAGTTTTCTACATCTTAAATTTGCTAGTAGTTCATCATTTTTATCTTTAATATTTGATGGGTCACCTATAAAATATAAAGATATACATAATATAAGTGTGGCAACAGAATCAGATATTGTTCCCTCATTAATAACTATAGGATTATTTTCTTCCTCAACTTTTATTGCATTTAATATTTCTTGTCTCTGTATGGGAGTTAAATAATGATTCCACCAACCTTTTAGTTGTCCAGAGAACCCAGAAATATGATATTCAACAATTGCTTTATCATCAGGTGTTAACTGAGTTCTATAAGCATATGCTGCCATTGTCATTTGTTGTAATACATTAATTATTTGATATTCTGACATTCCATCTATATTCCAAGAATAAATTGATTGTGCATTAAAAAGATATTGAGAAATAGGTTTTATTTTTAAATCTGTAGACATTTGTACTGGTACTATAGATTTATCGCATTCTATTTTTTCTACTTTATTTCCTTTAGAATTATCATTCTGGAATTGTTTATATGCTTTACATAATTCACTATCTGAACTATCAGAATTATCAAGATTATTTGAAGATTCATTTTCTTCTAAATTATTAATTTTAGAAAAAGTGACTTTCTTTTCTTTATTTCTAGTTTTGCTAGCTATAGAAGTATTAATATTTGAATCCGCTATTACTTCATTTGTTATAGAATTGCTATTTTCCAAACTTTTTTCTATACGACTTAATTGTTGTTTTATGAATTGATTGAAATCATCTTTATTAGATATAGGTTGCATACTAGAAGATGATATTTGAAATGGTTGGAATAATGGTTATTTAAATTTTTGATTAGGTGATTCTTCACTCATAGATTTTATTGGTTGTGTTTGGTAATATTTTTCTAACTTATCTAATTGTTTTCCTATTGTATTTAGATATGTATTTGTATAATTATTTTGTTGAATAATATGTTTGGTATTTGTAAGAGAATCTTCTGTCATATTTTTATAAGGAATAGCCTCTATTGGATTCTCTGATACATCTAATTTTATACCTGCTAATGGTGGATGATTTGCCACTATATTTTTTTTGTAATGTGATGGCTATCCACACTTTTGGTTTTTCAATTATTTGGTTTAAAGTTTTAAAAGAAAATTCAACATTATTTTGTGAATCATATATTCCAAACCAATCAAAGAAAAATATATTAATTTTGTGAATATTTATAAATTCATAATATTTTTCTTGAATTTGTTGTTTAACATTACAATAATGCTTAAAAAACCATTCTCTTTTATTATTATTTTCTTGACTATAAAATTCATTATGTAACACAATTTTATTTACTTCAAATTCTTTTTCTATTACATTTAATTTATTTGTAATATTGTCTGTTATTGCAGATTGTGCTGGGCTATTAGGTGCACTAAAATCTGATTTAGTGTAAATATTATTTTATGTACTAGGTGCATTAAAATCTGATTTAGAAGAGACTGATCTAGGAATTTCCGTAGAATAATCATCTTTTCTAAATGAAGAGTTAGCATATTCAACATCTGATGTTGAAAATCTTTGTTTTTGATAAGGAACATCTATCACAGATGGTATCTGTGGAAAACTTACTAAATTTTGTAGGATCTGCAAGGCACCACTAGAAGGAGGGGTTGAATAGTGGGTGCGGAAAATGTGGTTTTTAAGATTAGTTTGAACCAAAAACCCAACTTCTAAAAACAGTTTCTGTTTTCAGGACCAGTTTTAAAACGTTTTGAAAACTAGGTTTCAGGTCTTCAAAAATTCTGAACTTTGGAGAAAACTTATCCTCAGATGTTATGAGTGTCTCCTAAAAATTTCAGATTTAAATTCAACCTCTAACCCTTTCACAAAACATTGGTGGTCAGATTGCGCGAATCTGCCAGAAACGGTAGACTGATTTGAAAAATTTATTCCTATTTGTACACAACTCCAAATGCTCTGAAAATTTAAAGACTAACCCCTTATAAGTTTTATTTAAATGGGTTGAAACAGTTTTGGAAAATTCTTTCGGGAAGTTAGTCAAATACGATCAAAGTCTCAACCTTTGCAAGCCTGAAAATCAGACTGCACTAGTCTCAGATCTTTGGATGTTTGAATGACTTATACTTATCCAAAAGTGTTGAAACTTGTGCCAAATTAACCCTAAGACGTGTGAATTTGTTTCTGAAAATTTTTGTAATTTTTGAAAGTCGTTTACTATTTTTACAAACGTGATTAAAAAAAGTAAACAGTGCTGGAACAGAATATAAGTGCTGAAAGTAAATGACACCGAGAATTTTATACTGGTTCGGTTATAAACAACCTACTCCAGTCTTCAAGGAACACCTTCCTTGCTTCACACTAGTCACACAACACAAATACACCTTACCACAGGGTTGATGGAGTTAGACACCAACTCCAACCCATTACAAACCTTGTATGCTGAATACAATCGTCACGAACACCACCACCTTGCAAGAATGAAGATTGATCACATCTTGAACAATCTTTTACAAAGATATAGAATATGTGGTGGTCTAAGATAAGCCTATTCAAGAATATGAATATAGGTACAATAGGCTTTCAAGAAGAAAGAAAGAAAGAGAGCATAGAAGAAGAGGGCTAGAGCACTTTTGATCTTTGAATTTGCAACTCTTGTTCTTGTTCTTGTTTTGCTCTTCTTCCTTCTTTTTTTAAGATGTGTTTTGGCCGACCCCTTTGTGCTCTCCCCCTCTTGAAAATTGTCTTCTAAGTCCTTGGGAGAATGTGTAGCATCATTGTGACATGATCTTGCTTACTTGGCACCTTCTCATTGGATGATCACTTAACCTTTGCTTACTTGGCACTTCATGATTGGGTGAATGTTGTCATCATTTGATGACTTGGAAAATCTGAATATTTCACTAAAAACATGTGCCAAAATCAACATAAATTAGTTGCCATAACATCCAAGATTACCACATAAATTAAGCAAGACAAAATTTCTCCACACCATGGTAATAAAATTGGCCATTAAGAGAATGTAGCATGCTGAAATTTCAGCATGTGATACATGGTGATAAAATTCAAAATACTTCAAAATTTTCATTTATTTTTCTTTTAAAATAAATCATCAATTGATAGCTAATATCTTTATCAAATTGGAAATGAAATTTGGACACCCACATGTCCATGAATTCGGCCAAGATACATACTACACATGCTGAAAAATTTCAGCATGTGTGATATTCCAGATATCACACTTTATGGCTTTGAAACTTATTCAAATTACTTCCATTTCTTCTTCCAATTAACCACATAATTCAAGACACCAATTATATGCTTTTTAACTCAAAAAATCGGCCAGCTATAATTCAACATGATGAAATTTTCAGCATGTGTTTCAAATGAGACAAAGTTTGAAACCTTACCATTTGTAGCTTCTTTCTTTAAATCACCAACATTGTATGATTGATTCTTGACCAATCAATATGCCAACAAAGCTCCACATATGCTCCATTTCAGCTGTAGGTGGCGTGTATACATGTATATGCATGTGCTGAATTTTATTTTTGCTAACTTTGTAAAATAGTGCACATTTAATAATACACACATGTTATATTCCAATCAGCCCTTAATTTAATTTTCTATAACACTTTAAGATGTATGACATATGTAAAAAGTGTCTAGATACGTGTCGTATGATGTGCCAAAAATGTTCCATGTGTTGTGTACGTAGAAAACCCAATTATTTATCGATTACCCGATTTTTCTCTAATTAAATTCCAAATTTTTGCACATGTTATATATATTATGTCACACATAATATATATAATATAAACTTTAATTCTCAGAACTTGGATGGTCTAAAGTGGCGCCATTAACATGTGACAAAATTAAAATTGGAATCTCCACAATTTGGCCTTAATATAGGGTGATTTGTGTGTGCCAACATGGAATGATTTTATGGCTGAAAATATCACCATTAGCACGAAAATTATAGATATTTTTGAAGTGTAGGGCTGGCCATCTATTTATGGCAACTACGTGACACGTTGGTGAAGTTTCGGTATTCGTCCGATACGACAATTTTTGGTTTAGAACCTTTTAACGTATCTTATTTAATTTGTCATCACCATGACTTATATCATATGATATAAGACATGAATATACTCATAAATATGAGTTAAGTATGATAGTGTGACGTTAACGTACGTACGTAAAATATATAACGTGTCAGTAGTACGTTGGAATACATGTGTATGTGCCTTTTTAAAAAATTCTGAAAATATATATATTTGTATATATGTATGCGTGTATAATCATGATGTAGGAGGAGGAGGAGAATTTCCTTTCTTAATCTTGTTGCCTTTGTGCCTTGTCCAAATGTTTCTTCCTTCTATGAACTACTTAGTTTAAATTAACTAAGTACTTCACTTAATGAACTAGTTTAGTTCATTAATAGTGGCACCTGAAAATAGTATAAACACAACAAATGTTTGCCATTTGATATAAGCTTTAAAGCTTCATGGCTCGTTATTACAGCAACATTATATATGAGTTAAATAAGGCAAGTAATAAGCAATATATCATGCATACGTTTATATCATGCATACGTTTTTGTCATGCTCATTTAAATCACATATTTTGAAATCACTCAAACCCCTTTTTCTCTACAAATTTGTTGTGCTAGAAATAGAAGCGTTATCTTTATCTTTAGTTGAAAAACTTCTAGCAAAGCTTATTTTAACTGATTTATCATTTAATTGTCTTATTCTATTTATTTCAGTATTTGGTTCATGTTTTTGATTTGTAGCTTTTACTGCTCCTTCTAAGACCCATTCTTCTGGAAGATTTACATCATTCCATTTTATCGATCTTGAAATTACAGCATTAGATCTGGTTAGATCTGTATGTAGAATCATTGTTTCTCCTCTTTTTAAAGAGTGTTTTGGTTTTGGACCAATAAACATGGAACTCATTACTTTGTAGTGAATCCGATAAATTAAAGCCAATGGAATTGATCCTGACAACATATCATATCCATGTGTTTTTATTTGGAGTACCAAAGTTTTCAATATCTGTGTATCCTTTAAATAATATGAAAAATTTGGATAACAATTAAAAGAGATTGGTCCTGTACACAGACTGGACTCGACAAAACTAAGAAATGATTGTTCAAAGTTGTTATGTCGTATATCTCTTAAGACTACTAATATTGATGTATCCAAACCTTCTCTTGTTAAATGTTTGATATCCACTTGTATTAGACCAACATGTAAATATTGGTATCCTTTCTTTTTATGTTTTCTAGTGATTTATAAGATAGAAGTTGTATTGTTTCAAACGTTTTAGAGAATGGAATATCTCTCTCCTCCATTTTAATTATGTAATCGGATTTTAACATATTAAATATTGAAGACTCATATATTTCATTCTTCTTAATCTTTGGAATGACCCAGTTATTTACTTCTTTGTCAAAATTCTCTAATGTTATTTCCTCAGTGTTGACAATTTTATTTTTATTTGCACATGTTACCGAGCTGCATGAAGCAGATCCTTCGAACATATCCTTCATTTTTATATATGCTTTATTTTATATTTCTTTGGATCTTTGGCTACAAACACTTTGACGCATACAGGATTTATTGCTCTTTAGATGAGACTTATAGTCCAGCGTGTACAAAACAAACACTCACCAAAGATTTACACAAATATAATTAAAAGATATATAAAATTGAATGAGTTGTCGGTAGATCTGAACCTTTTGACTCTGATGATATAGAATTTCCTTTTAAAACTTTAAACCTAATAATTGAAAAAGCAAAAGAGTGGATAACCATCACATCACCAAAAAAGATAGTGTCAAATCATCCACCTTTAGCAGGTATAAAATTA
>AP025044.1:41637641-41653220 GCA_036186865.1 Eustoma russellianum
AGGCTATTCCTTATAAAAATATGACAGAAGATTCTCTTACAAATATCAAACATATTATTCAACAAAATAATTATACAAATACACATCTAAATACAATAGGAAATCTGTAGCGCCCCGCACCCAGGTCTCGTCCGGATACAGTGCACCCGCCGTACTTCACTAAGGATAGTACAAGGCGTCATGCATAACATGCGTAATTCCATAACATAAGTCGTGGACTCCCATGCTAACATTCAACATGGTAGTAAAATTTAGGCAGAATTAAAAATTTTCAAATTAAACATGCATCACTAAATTACTAAGTTCCCAAAAGTAATAGTCCCACAAAATAACATAACTGAAATCCAGAGAGTTCAAATATAGTCATAATACAATGCGTCTTGGCAACACAAAAGTCCTTAAGCTTAGCTCCCTTCATATCTTCTCTCCTATGGATAAGGTACCCTCGGCTCGTCTATGATCCATTCTATCTTGGCATTATCTGGCTCTGGGGAAAAAATAAAGTGTGAGTGATAAAAATCACCCAGCAAGAATACAATAAACTACCATGAAATACGTAAAGAATCATAACATGAATGTATCACCCCAAAAAAACCTCAAATAATCATAATTCATACCTGATCTTAAATCCTGAGCTTGCTTGACGTTCGGCTTAAGCATGTTTTTAGGTAATGCTATACCAGTAATAACTTATAATCCTTAACTGTAACATGCAACATGTCTTCATGATCGTGAGTTATGCAAGATGCAATGCATGATGTCATGTCATGTCAAAACATCATTTTGGTCCCATAAGGTAACACGTCGTAAAAACAGAGTGTCAGAGCAATTAACCCCGGATCTGAGCGGGTCCAGAACAGATATCAAATCAATTAACCCCGGATCTGAACGGGTCCAGAACAGATATCAGATCAATTAACTCCGGATCTGAACAGGTCCAGAACAGATATCAGATCAATTAACCCCGGATGTGAACGGGTCCAGAACATATCATGTCATCAGACCAATTAACCCCGGGTCTGGAGTCGGGTTAGTCACATGCTTGGCCGGCAAAGGAATCATGAAGCTTTCTTTAAAAACATGGGACCATAAAAACTTTTCATGCATAACGAAAACATGGTTGCTTATAAAACTTGCTTGCATAAGTAAAATCCATAAAACCAGTTTCATGATCATGCGTGATACATGTAGTGACATGTAATGCAAGTCATGACATGAATAATCGTATGCATTCCTTATAATGTGTCAACATGCATGGTTTCAGAACCGAATATTTCCAGACTTGTACTTCATATTCATGGAGCGGTTAGGCTAACCAAATAGGTCCATTTCTATAATCTTTTGTCACAAATACGTTTGGTGGAATCTTAGATACATGTCGTAAAAATTACAGATTATTTAAGTAACCATAAAGGGGTTCATTAATTTAATTTCCGAAATAGGTTAGGTGCTGAAACTGAACTGACCTATTTTACTAAAAATTCAATTGCGGCCAATCGTGGTTCGTTTTTCAGAAATTCCAACTCGCACAAATCATAAACATGTGGAACTAGTATCCTACCGAAATGTGGCCTATTTTCATATCTCTAAGTCCCTTTTCAGAGTCCAGAAAGTCGTTACTAAACTTCACGTTGGTTCCAGTGATTTCAGTTGAGCAGTTTGACTAATTAATTCATATAAAATAATCCAGAATTTGTTTTACCAAAATTCCAGCTGGTGTGTGTACTACACTCATAGGATTATTACCGTGCCAAAAATCAGCGGTATTAGACATCTACAAGGTCTATTTTCAAGCCATTCAATACGTTACACCATTCTGTCATATTCCAGAATTTACATCCTGAGCAGTCTCACCAATTATTTTATTAAACATTAACCATAACTTATCTTACCAAAATTTCAACTCTCATCTCTGCTATACTCATGGGACTAGCTCTGTGCCAAAAATCAGATTTATTGAAGGTCCACAAGGTCCTCTTTTAATTCGTTGAATCCAGTGACCAATTCTGCCCAGCTCCCGAATTTTCTACTAGAGCAGTTTTACCATATAATTTCTCAAAAATAATTCTTAGCTTATTTTAATCAAATTCCAACTCTCCCTTGTGCTACACTCATAAGGCTAACTTTGTGCCAAAAATTAGCTTCATTGAATGTCCGTAAGGTCAGTTCTTAACCGTTTAAAATATCATTCCATTCTGCCATATTCCAGTAGTTTGCTAGTTTGTCATCTATACAAGTCAAAAGTCCATGTTCACCTTCTATTCCATCCTTTAGGCCGAAACTTATGTGGTGCCTTAACCACAATTTACAACCTATATTCAAGCATACATTCACATTCAAGAGTCATCTTAGTCTAATCCTACAAACAACCTCATAAAGCTCCTATCTTTCACATGTACACTTTTCTTAGGACCTTTCGTGTTACATTCACAAGTTAATCTTGTCTAGACCTACTTAGGTGAACCTTATTTCACTCTAGATCAGCCTCATTCCATAATGCATATAGGAAAAGACTCCATCTTTGAAGGAAGGAATCACATGCAAGGCATTGTTCTTTGAGAATCACTAAGATATAGTCTTAAACTTAAGATATTCAACTAAAGATCAAATCTTAAGGACCTCTAAGCGTTCAAGTCACTAACTCTTTAAATAAATCATGAGAGATCATTGTATACTTGCCTCTTCAAGCTAAAGCTCTTGTCTTTGCTTGGTTATGGAGTGAGTTGAGTTGAAATCCACTTCTTTCTACTCCCTTGGACACACGGTTTTGATGGAGAGGAAAGAAAAGGGTTAGTCCTCATTCAATAGTGAAAATAGGATATGTTTGAGGCTAGAGCATCTTACCAAAATGAGCTTGAGTGGAGATTCAAGCACCACAATATGTCTCCACCTAAGAAAGTTGATGGCTTTCACCTATTTGAACCATGGAGGCCACGGTTTTGATGGGAATGGGAGGATTCATGTTAGCTTCATTCTTTACCAAAATAAGAATTCACTTAAGGAAGTTTGGAACAAGACTTACCTAGATATCTTCTTGAGTCTTGAAAGTGAAGTTGAACTCCTATCCTTCAAGATGAAGGGGCCGAATTGTTGGTGAGGGAGATGAGGATTGTCTAAGTGTTATACTCTTGCTTGAATGTATCTTGAGAGGAGTCTCAAGATGACAAGAAGGTAGATGTTTCTAGAAGGGTTTAAATCAAAACATGTTAGGGACTTGGGAAGGGGAGGGACGGTTTTGGAGGGAGAAATATGAGAGTTAGGGTTCTCATGAGTGTTAATCAAGGTTAGGTTAGTAATAACCTTGGTTACTTTATTCCAACTATAGTTACTTTAGTGCTAACCCAAGTTACTTTATCAAATCATGGTTATCTTAACCTTGGTTTAAGGAAAAAGTAACCATGGTAGGATTTAAAAATCCTCCATGTCTAGACATAAAGGGGCGGTTTTGGGTTGGGGTCTTTATGACCTCAACCATACTACCTCCTTCTTTAATGAGTTGTCTTACTTGTTCTTTAAATGCATGTCTATTTTGTTTTCTATTTATCTTTTTAAATTTTCTAATAATGGATAGAAAAATCAAGAGGATTCTAGAATCCTCCATGTCTTGGCCGAATTTTAGGGCCTTTTGGGCAACTGGATATTTCTTGCAATTTTTATTCATGTACGATATTGTTTTTTTATTATATTCCAAGATTAGCATATGCATGTATATATATGTACGTACATGCCTATATGTTCGTGTACTAGATGTATATATATATACCTTCCTATGTATACGCATGTAGGTATTTATACACATATATCATATACACGTACATACATATATAGTGGTATGTATCGTTCATATAACTCTATATTTCATGTATCACTTTCTTGAAGTCTTCTAATTTAATTTGCTTAGTATCACCTCAATAGTACTTAAGTAAAGAGAGTTAAGTAGACTTATGTAACACGCGCTTAAAGAAATTGTCGCTTTCATTCCGTCTCTTATTCATAGTTTTCACGTACATGATCGTTGGGGTACAACATCCTCCCCCCCTTATCATAAGTTTTGTCCTCGAAACTTCAGAAGCCAGTCAAAAAGATGGGGGTATCTACTCCTCATATCTTCTTCTGTTCTTCTTCCGAATGATGCTTCCATTGTACCTTCACCATGGGTATGGATCTCTTCCTTAAACCTTTCTCTTTCCGATCAACTATTCTTAAGGGTTCCTCTTCATAAGTTACATCTTTTTCAACCTTCAGCTGTTGATCTTCAAGGATGTGGCTTGGGTCATATACATATCGACGGAGTTGAGAAACATGGAATACATCGTGCAGCTGAGAAAGAGATGATGGCAACGCTAAGCGGTACGCAACCTCGCCTACTTTCTCAAGCACTTCATAAGGTCCAACGAATCTTGGGCTTAGTTTTCCTTTGATGCCAAATCTCTTAACTCCTTTGGTCGGAGAAACTTTCAGAAAAACTTTCTCTCCTTCTTGGAACTCTAAAGGTCTCCTTCTTTCATCTGCCCATATCTTCGTTCTATCTTGCGCTGCTCTTAGTCTTTGCTGGACTAACTTTACCTTTTCCCGTGTTTGCTCAACAATGTCAGGTCCCGCGTAGATCTTGTCTCCAATCTCGTCCCAATAGAGTGGGGACCGACATTTTCGTCCATACAATGCCTCATAAGGTGCCATTCCGATGGATCTGTGGAAGCTATTATTGTAAGAAAACTCAATGAGCTTAAGACTTTTATCCCAGCTTCCTCTGAAATCAAGAATGCAAGCGCGAAGCATATCCTCAAGGGTTTGAATTGTTCTCTCTGATTGTCCATCTGTTTGAGGATGAAATGCAGAGCTCATCCTTATCTCTGTGCCCATTGCCTTTTGAAATGCTGTCCAAAATCTCGAAGTAAATCGGGGGTCGCGGTCGCATACAATACTGATGGGCACTCCATGTAAACAAACGATCTGGTCAACATACATATAGGCTAACTTCTCCATAGATGCTTTAATCGTCATAGCCAAAAAGTGAGCAGACTTAGTCAAACGATCCACAATGACCCATATAGCATCATTCCCATGCTTAGTCTTGGGTAAGTCAGTCACAAAATCCATGGTGATGTGATCCCATTTCCATTCTGGCACTTCTAAGGGTTGTAACAATCCAGCGGGTCATTGGTGTTCAGCTTTTACTCTTTGACAGATCAAGCATCGCTCAACAAATTCAGCTATTTGTTTCTTCATACTGGGCCACCAAAACTTTTGCTTGAGATCTTGATACATCTTATTCGCTCCAGGATGTATAGATAATCGAGAATTATGAGCTTCCATCAAAACTTCATCCTTAATTTCCTTGTTTTCGGGGACACATATCCGTCCTTGATACCATAAACTGCCATCACTGCGAATCTCGAAGTCATCTCGCGGATTTTCTTCCATCCTTTCCTTAACTTTTCTTAAGTTTTCATCAAGTCCTTGAGTCTCCTTGATCTTATCAATTAACGAAGGGACAAGAACCAACTTGGCAAGAACTTCATCGATTGAGTCAACTTCTTCTAGGCCAAATTCATCCATGTCTCGTTGAAGAGGTGGTTGCCGTGGGTGGCTTGCTTTTCGGCTTAGGGCATCAGCGACTTTGTTAGCTTTTCCCGGATGATACTAAATGGAGAGATCATATTCTTTAATCAATTACAACTATCTACGCTGCCGCATATTGAGCTCTTTCTGGGTAAAGAGGTACTTTAGGCTCTTGTGGTCTGTGTAGATCTCGCACTTCTCGCCATATAAATAGTGCCTCCATATCTTTAATGTGAATACCACTGCGGCAAGTTCAAGATCATGGATAGGATAGTTTTGCTCAAATGGTTTCAGCTGTCGGGATGCATAAGCTATCACTTTGTCAGTTTGCATAAGAACACATCTGAGACCATTCTTCGAAGCATCACTGTACACTACGTACTTCTCACCAGGAGTGGGCTGAGCTAGAATGGGAGCGGATGTCAACTTTGCTTTTAGCTCCGAGAAACTCTTTTCATAATCGGCACTCCACTCAAACTTGGTCTTCTTTTGGGTCAATCTGGTGAGGGGAACAGCTATCCTCGAGAATCCTTCAACAAACTTTCTGTAATATCCGGCTAGCCCGAGAAAACTTCTTACTTCAGTAACATTTGTTGGCCTGGGCCATTCCGTGATAGCTTCAATTTTCTTGGATCTACCAAAATCCCATCTTCCGAAATTACATGACCAAGGAATGATACACTTTGCAGCCAAAACTCGCATTTGCTAAACTTGGCATACAACTGTCTTGCTCTTAGAATATTCAAGACTGTCCTCAAATGGGCTGCGTGAGTCTCTTCGTCGGGTGAATAAATCAGGATGTCGTCTATGAAGACCACTACGAACTTGTCCAACTGTTCTTGGAAGATTCGATTCATGAGGTCCATAAAGGCGGCAGGGGCATTGGTCAAACCAAAAGGCATGACTAAGAATTCATAGTGTCCATAGCGGGTTCTGAAAGCAGTCTTAGGGACATCTTCTGCCTTAATCTTCAATTGAAAGTATCCAGATCGTAGGTCAATCTTACTAAAAATTCGAGATCCCTACATTAAAATACTTTAGATAGGGTTTCAAAGGACTTAAATCTTAGTCAAGTTAAAACTTACGAGTCACTTACCCTGAGCTGGTCGAATAAATCGTCAATCCGGGGCAATGGATACTTGTTCTTTATGGTGATTTTGTTGAGCTCCCGGTAATCGATGCATAAGCGCATACTTCCATCTTTCTTTTTCACGAATAGCACCGGAGCACCCCATGGTGAAACACTGGGGCGAATAAGTTTCCTTTCTAACAGTTCATGTAACTGTTCCTTTAGCTCCTTTAGTTCCGCAGGTGCCATGCGATAAGGGGCTTTTGATATGGGTTCGGCTCCTGGAACAAGGTTTATTTCGAAAGCAATCTCGCGATCAGGAGGTAGTCCAGGCAGATCATCAGAAAATACATCAGGGTATTCATTAACAACTGGAACTTATGCAAGGGTAGGGCTTTCTTGTTCAGCAACTAGAACGTAAACCAAGAATCCTTCATGACCTTTCCTTAATGCGCGGCTGGCACGAGCTGCGTTAACAAAGACTTTCTTGGATGGTTTCTTTAACTTAGTTCCTCCTTGGAATGACATCTCATCTCGAGCTGGGTTCTTAATGATAACTTGCCTGCCTCGGCAGTCAATGTGGGCACAATTCTTTGAGAGTCAATCCATTCCGAGAATCACGTCAAAATCACTCATAGATATGGGAATCAAATTGGCCTCAAACAACTGGTCATTAAACTCAAGCGCACAATTTCAGAATATGTGATGGGAAACAAGCACCTGGTCGCCAGCTGCTTGTACTCTATAAGGTGAATCTAATCGGACTGGATCATGATCGATATTCTTAGCAAACTTCCTCGAGATAAATGAGTGGCTAGCGCCACTGTCGAACAACACATTTGCAGGTATGCTACACACTAAGATAGTTCCTGAACCAGGCACGTTTTTCTAAGTAATATGATAAGGTATTGAAGACATAAAACTTTAAATCTTACCAGTCACTACGTCAGCAGTCTCTTCAACATCAGCATCAGTCATGGCGTGCACCCTTGCATTTGCACGTGGCCGCTGATTCCTTTGCTGTTGTTATGGTTGTTCTCCCTTTTCCGGGCAATCCTTAATCATATGGCCATCCTTTCCGCATCCAAAGCACTTACCTGTCTTCCACCTACACTCTCCCATGTGCCTCTTTTGGCAATGAGGGCATACTGGTATCGCTGGGTGCTGAGCTGGGGCCTTATTCTTCGGCTGATTATTTTGATTTTGCTTGCGGCGCTGATTCTGTCCTTGAGATTGTCCCTGACGAACGGATCCTCTGAAATTCTTCTTAGCCATTTTCCTATACTTCTCATTTCTGGTCCCTTGTCTTTCTCGCTTTTGACCCACATCATCTCTTTGTATAATATCTCTCTCTATACGGTAGCATGCATCCAGAAGTGCTCCAAAATTGGCAGGATTTGCATTTACCAACCACGTCCTAATTCTTGGGTTTAGACCTCTTTCAAACTTCAGCATTTTCGTTTCTTCATCATTCATAGTAACAGGCTGAAACCTCCCAAGTGCGATGAACTTATTTGCGTACTCAGCTACTGTCATGCCCGACTCTTGCTTCAGAGATTCAAACTCATGCCTCTTTTGCAATTTGACTAACGGAGGAATATAGAACTTATGAAATTCTTGCAGAAATCTTTCCCAAGTGATCGGTCTGGGCAAAGGTTGCAGATTCGTCTTCCACCATTGATTATCTTCACTGATCAAGAAGGGTCTGATAGCCTGAGCCTTCATTTCCTCTGGGGCCTGAATTAGCTCAAAACAATTTTCAACTTCATCTAGCCACTTCTCCGCAGTATTTGGGTCTGGTTTTCCCTCAAACGGTGGTACATTAGCCCTCTTGAGCTTCTCAAAATAGTACTGGGCATCCCTTACTGGCTGATGTGGCTGAGGTGGGGCATTCTGATGAATTAGGCCTTGTCCTATCTGAGTAACAACTTGGCAAAAGGTCTGAAATGCATTCATATCCGGGATGACTGGAGGAACAGGTGCCTGTGAAGCCGGTGGTGGATTATTGTGTGCTGGAGGGTCCTGGTCCGACTGAGGTGGCGGCGTGACCTGTTCTGGTGGTGGAGGGATGGGCTCCTGAGCAGCTGGTCGTGCTCTCGGGGGTCTGCCACGTGGTCTCACCATCTGCACTTATGGGTTTATCATCTATTTAGGATATCGGAATAAAATCAATTTATTTGACCAAGGACCATAATTCGAAAATTTTAAAATACGAGAGGACAGGGCATGTCTTTCGCCATAGACCTAACTTTCATAGTTCATGATACTTTATTAAGTTACATCCTAGACCCGGTCTACGTGGTCCTAGTCTAAGGCCATCACTCATCTAAGATCATGACTTAGGTCTAAGATCAAACTTAGATTGCTAAGATCATAACTTAGTCCTATGTTCTGCCCGAAATCTAGAGCCTGGGCTCTGATACCACCTGTAGCGCCCCGCACCCAGGTCTCGTCTGGATACGGTGCACCCGCCGTACTTCACTAAGGAGAGTACAAGGCGTCATGCATAACATGCGAAATTCCATAACATAAGTCATGGACTCCCATGCTAACATTCAACATGGTAGTAAAATTTAGGCAGAATTAAAACTTTTCAAATTAAACATGCATCACTAAATTACTAAGTTCCCAAAAGTAATAGTCCCACAAAATAACATAACCGAAATCCAGAGAGTTCAAACATAGTCATGATACAAAACGTCTTGGCAGCACAAAAGTCCTTAAGCTTAGCTCCCTTCATATCTTCTCGCCTATGGATAAGGTACCCTCGGCTCGTCCTCGATCCATTCTATCTTGGCATTATCTGGCTCTGGGGAAAAAATAAAGTGTGAGTGATAAAAATCACCAAGCAAGAATACAATAAACTACCATGAAATATGAAAAGAATCATAACATGAATGTATCACCCAAAAAAACCTCAAATAATCATAATTCATACCTGATCTTAAATCCTGAGCTTGCTTGACGTTCGACTTAAGCATGTTTTTAGGTAATACTATACCAGTAATAACTTATAATCCTTAACTGTAACATGCAACATGTCTTCATGATCGTGAGTTATGCAAGATGCAATGCATGATGTCATGTCATGTCAAAACATCATTTTGGTCCCATAAGGTAACATGTCGTAAAAACAGAGTGTCAGAGCAATTAACCCCGGATCTGAGCGGGTCCAGAACAGATATCAGATCAATTAACCCTAGATCTGAACAGGTCCAGAACAGATATCAGATCAATTAACCCCGGATCTGAACGGGTCCAGAGCAGATATCAGATCAATTAACCCCGGATCTGAACGGGTCCAGAACATATCATGTCATCAGACCAATTAACCCCGGGCCTGGAGTCGGGTTAGTCGCATGCTTGGCCGGCAAAGGAATCATGAAGCTTTCTATAAAAACATGGGACCATAAAAACTTTTCATGCATAACGAAAACATGGTTGCTTATAAAACTTGCTTGCATAAGTAAAATCCATAAAACCAGTTTCATGATCATGCATGATACATGTAGTGATATGCAATGCAAGTCATGACATGAATAATCGTATGCATTCCTTATAATGTGTCAACATGCATGGTTTCGAAACCGAATATTTCCAGACTTGTACTTCATATTCATGGAGCGGTTAGGCTAACCAAATAGGTCCATTTCCATAATCTTTTGTCACAAATACGTTTGGTGGAATCTTAGATACATGTCATAAAAATTACAGATTATTTAAGTAACCATAAAGGGGTTCATTAATTTAATTTCCGAAATAGGTTAGGTGCTGAAACTGAACTGACCTATTTTACTAAAAATTCAATTGCGGCCAATCCGTGGTTCGTTTTTCAGAAATTCCAACTTGCACAAATCATAAACATGTGGAACTAGTATCCTACCGAAATTTGGCCTATTTTCATATCTCTAAGTCCCCTTTCAGAGTCCAGAAAGTTGTTACTAAACTTCAGGTTGGTTCTAGTGATTTCAGTTGAGCAGTTTGACTAATTAATTCATATAAAATAATCCAGAATTTGTTTTACCAAAATTCAAGCTTGCGTGTGTACTACACTCATAGGATTATTACCATGCCAAAAATCAGCGGTATTGGTCATCTACAAGGTCTCTTTTCAAGCCATTCAAAACGTTACACCATTCTGTCAGAATTTACAGCCTGAGCAGTCTCACCAATTATTTTATTAAAAATTAACCATAACTTATTTTACCAAAATTTCAACTCTCATCTCTGCTATACTCATGGGACTAGCTCTGTGCCAAAAATCAGATTTATTGAAGGTCCACAAGGTCCTCTTTTAATTCGTTGAATCCAGTGACCAATTCTGCCCAGTTCCCGAATTTTCTACTGGAGCAGTTTTACCGTATAATTTCTCAAAAATACTACTTAGCTGATTTTAACGAAATTCTAACTCTCCCTTGTGCTACACTCATAAGGCTAACTTTGTACCAAAAATTAACTTTATTGAATGTCCGTAAGGTCAGTTCTTAACCGTTTAAAATATCATTTCATTCTGCCCTATTCCAGTAGTTTGCTAGTTTGTCATCTATACAAGTCAAAAGTCCATGTTCACCTTCTATTCCATCCTTTAGGCCGAAACTTATGTGGTGCCTTAACCACAATTTACAACCTATATTCAAGCATGCATTCACATTCAAGATCATCTTAGTCTAATCCTACAAACAACCTCATAAAGCTCCTATCTTTCACATGTATACTTTTCTTAGGACCTTTCGTGTTACATTCAAAAGTTAATCTTGTCTAGACCTACTTAGGTGAACCTTATTTCACTCTAGATCAGCCTCATTCCATAATGCATATAGGAAAAGACTCCATCTTTGAAGGAACGAATCACATGCAAGGCATTGTTCTTTGGGAATCACTAAGATATAGTCTTAAACTTAAGATATTCAACTAAAGATCAAATCTTAAGGACCTCTAAGCATTCAAGTCACTAGCTCTTTAAATAAATCATGAGAGATCATTGTATACTTGCCTCTTCAAGCTAAAGCTCTTGTCTTTGCTTGGTTATGGAGTGAGTTGAGTTGAAATCCACCTCTTTCTACTCCCTTGGACACATGGTTTTGATGGAGAGGAAAGAAGAGGGTTAGTCCTCATTCAATAGTGAAAATAGGATATGTTTGAGGCTAGAGCATCTTACCAAAATGAGCTTGAGTGGAGATTCAAGCACCACAATATGTCTCCACCTAAGAAAGTTGATGGCTTTCACCTATTTGAACCATGGAGGCCACGGTTTTGATGGGGATGGGAGGATTCATGTTAGCTTCATTCTTTACCAAAATAAGAATTCACTTAAGGAAGTTTGGAACAAGACTTACCTAGATGTCTTCTTGAATCTTGAAAGTGAAGTTGAACTCCTATCCTTCAAGATGAAGGGGCCGAATTGTTGGTGAGGGAGATGAGGATTTTCTAAGTGTTATACTCTTGCTTGAATGTATCTTGAGAGGAGTCTCAAGATGACAAGAAGGTAGATGTTTCTAGAAGGGTTTAAATCAAAACATGTTAGGGACTTGGGAAGGGGAGGGACGGTTTTGGAGGGAGAAATATGAGAGTTAGGGTTCTCATGAGTGTTAAACAAGGTTAGGTTAGTAATAACCTTGGTTACTTTATTCCAACTATGGTTACTTTAGTGCTAACCCAAGTTACTTTATCAAATCATGGTTATCTTAACCTTGGTTTAAGGAAAAAGTAACCATGGTAGGATTTAAAAATCCTCCATGTCTAGACATAAAGGGGCGGTTTTGGGTTGGGGTCTTTATGACCTCAACCATACTACCTCCTTCTTTAATGAGTTGTCTTACTTGTTCTTTAAATGCATGTCTATTTTGTTTTCTATTTAGCTTTTTAAATTTTCTAATAATGGATAGAAAAATCAAGAGGATTCTAGAATTCTCCATGTCTTGGCCGAATTTTAGGGCCTTTTGGGCAACTGGATATTTCTTGTAATTTTAATTCATGTACTACATTGTTTTTTTTATTATATTCCAAGATTAGCATATGCATGTATATATATATGTACGTACACGCCTATATGTTCATGTACTAGATGTATATATATATATATATACCTTCCTATGTATACGCATGTAGGTATTTATACACATATATCATATACACGTACATACATATATAGTGGTATGTATCGTTCATATAACTCTATATTTCATGTATCACTTTCTTGAAGTCTCCTAATTTAATTTGCTTAGTATCACCTCAATAGTACTTAAGTAAAGAGAGTTAAGTTGACTTATGTAACACGCGCTTAAAGAAATTGTCGCTTTCATTCTGTCTCTTATTCATAGTTTTCACGTACATGATCGTTGGGGTACAACAAAAACAATTAGATAAGTTAGAAAAATATTACTAAACACAACCAATAAATCTATGAGTGAAGAATCACCTAATCAAAAATTAAACAACCATTATTCAAACCCTTTCAAATATCATCTTCTAGTATGCAACCTATATCTAATAAAGATAATTTCAATCAATTTATAAAACAACAATTAAGTCGTATAGAAAAATTTTTGGAAAATAGCAATTCTATAACAAATGAAGTAGTAGCGGATTCAAATATTAATACTTCTATAGCTGGCAGAACTAGAAATAAAGAAAAAGAAGTCACTCTTTCTAAAATTAATGATTTAGAAGAAAACGAATCTTCAAATAATTCTGATAATTCTGATAGTTTAGATAGTGAATTATGTAAAGCATATAAACAATTCAAGAATAATAATTCTAAAAGAAATAAAGTAGAAAAAATAGAATGGGATAAATTTATAATACCAGTACAAATGTTTAAAGATTTAAAAATAAAACCTATTTCCCAATATCGTTTTAATGCACAATCAATTTATTCTTGGAATATAGATGGAATGTCAGAATATCAAATAATTAATGTATTACAACAAATGACAATGGAAGCAAATGCTTATAGAGCTCAGTTAACATCTGATGATAAAGCGATTGCTGAATATCTTATTTCTGGGTTCTCTGGACAACCAAAAGTTTGGTGGGATCATTATTTAACGCCCATAAAGAGACAAGAAATATTAAATGCAATAAAAGTTGATGAAGAAAATAATCCTATAATTATTGATGAGGGAACAATATCTGATTATGTTGCCACACTTATATTATGTATATGTTTACATTTTACAGGTGACCCATCACATATTAAAGATAAAAATTCTGAATTACTAGCAAATTTAAGAAGTAGAAAACTTAGTGATTTTCAATGGTATAGAAATACTTTTCTAACCAGAGTTATGATTAGAGAAGATTCTAATCAGCCATTCTGGAAGGAAAAATTCCTTGCAGGATTACCAAATTTATTATGAGAAAAAGTTCGGAATAAAATTAGAGAAAATTCAGGACAACAAATAATTTCTTATTCAAACTATACCTATGGAGAATTAATAAGTTTTATACAAAAAGAAGGATTAAGATTATGCCAAGATATAAGATTACAAAGTGGTTTAAAGAAAAAATTCAGATAGACTAAGTCTGAATTAGGAACTTTCTGTAAACAATTTGATAATGATCCATATAAACCATATAGTAAAGAATGTCAAGGAGAATGTTCTAGAAAACCCTATAATAGGAATATTAGAAAACCTTGTAGGATCGGCAAAGCACCACTAGAAGGGGGGTTGAACAGTGGGTGCGGAAAATTTGGTTTTTAAAATTATTTTAGACCAAAAACCCAACTTCTAAAAACAGTTTCTGTTTTCAGGACCTGTATTGAAACGTTTTGAAAACTAGGTTTCAGGTCTTCAAAAATTCTGAAATTTGGAGAGATATTAGTTTCAGATGTTCTGAGTATCGCTTAAAAATTTCAGATTAAAATTCAACCTTTAACCCCTTTAAAAATGGTTGATGGTCAGATTGCACAAATCTACCAAAAACGGTAGTCCGATTTGAAAAATTAATTCCAATTAAACCGTGACTCCAAATGCTCTGAAAATTTAATGACACGATCCTTATTATGTCTATTTAATTGGGTTGAAATAGTTTTCAAAAATTCTTTTGGAAAGTTAGTCAAATACGTTTAAAGTATCAACCTTTGTAAGCCTGAAAATCAGACTGCACTAGTCTCAGAACTTTTGATGTTTGGATGACTTATGCTTGTCCAAAAGGGTTGAAATGTGCACCAAATGAACCTTAAGACATGTGTTTAGGTTTCCTGAAAGTTTTGTGATTTGTGAAGTTCGTTTACTATTTTTACGAACATCATAAAAATGATGCACTGTACTGGAAACTAAAAGTAAGTGCTGAAAAGTAAAGAACACAAGGAATTTTATACTGGTTCGGTTAAATCAACCTACTCCAGTCTTCGAGGACACCTTCCTTGGTTATCACTAATCACAAAACAACAAACAACACCTTACCACATAGGGTTGATGGAGTTACACACCAACTCCAACCCTTTACAAGCCTTGTAAGTGATTACAACGATCACGAACACCACCACCTAGCGGATGCAAGATTGATCACACCTTGATCAATCTTTTACAAAAATATAGAGTGTATGGTGGTATAGATGAAGCCTATTCAAGATGTATGAATATGAATACAATACCCTTTAAGAGAGAGGAAAGAAATAAAGGTACAAGAAGAAAGTCTAGAAAACGTTTTTCACTTTTGTACTTCTGAGACTTGCCTTATATTCTGCATTACTTCTTCTTCATTTTATCAAGCCTTGGCCGCCCCCTATTTCTCGATCTTCCCCTTGAAAATTATCTTTTATGTCCTTGGAAGAATATCCTGCATCATTGTGACATTCATTTGCTTACTTGGCAACTCCTCATTGGATGATCATTATAGGCTTGCTTACTTGGCACTCATTGATTGGATGAAACTTGTCATCATTTGATGACTAGATAAATCTGAAAATAACAATTAAAAACATGTGTCAATTAGTCATAAAA
>AP025044.1:41656581-41686898 GCA_036186865.1 Eustoma russellianum
AAGTATTTAGTTAAATGAACTAAGTAGTTCATTAAATGGAGATATATTTGGAGAAGGCATGATGGCAACAAGCATGGAAATGGAAATTCTCCTTCTACATCTATTCACATGTTTTATATATATAAATTATATATATTCACATTTTTTATAAAAAGGCACAATATACATATATTCTGACGTACTACCGACACGTTACATATATTACGAACGTATGTCAACATCACGCCACTATACTTACCTCATATTTCTGAGTATATTCAGGTCTTATATCATATGATATAAGTCATGGCGATAACAAAATTATTTCGACACGTTACAAGGTTCTAAACCAAAAATTATCGTATCGGGTCACTATCGAAACTTCGCCAACGTGTCACGTACTTGCCATATATAGATGGCAAGACCCTACACTTAAAAAATGGCCACAAATTTCGTGGCTTACATGGTATATTCAACCATAAAATCATTTCATGTTGGCACATACAAATCACCCCCAATTAAGGCCAAATTGTGGAGACTTCAAATTAAAAGTTTAAAGAACATGGGGCGCCACTTACACTCAGCCTTTAGAGCTGAATATTCAAGTTATTCTATGTATATTATGTGTGACGTAATATATATAACATGTGCAAAAAATTTTGAATTTAATTGGAGAAAAATCGCGTAATCGACAAAAGTCGATAATTCGGTTTTCTACGAACACAACACATAGAACGTTCTTGGCATGACATGTAACATGTATCTAGACACTTTTTACATATTCAATACATATTAAAGTGTTCTAGAAAATTCAAATTAGGGCTGATTATAATTTATCATATATGTGTGAATATTGCATATTATTTGACAAAGTTTACCAAAAGAAAATTCAGCACATGTGCAGGAATTTCACACATCATTTTCAGCTTTGTTGGAGCCTAGATGGAGCTTATTTGGCATTTTAATTGGTGGAAAATAAGCCACACATGATGGGTGACTTTAAAGAGGGCAACCCACAAGAAAAGATTTCAAAAATGCAACACATGCTGAAAATTTTCAGCACATGTGAATAGTGGCCGAATATACTATTCATTTGTCCTTAATTTGCATCCCAAAATTGAAGGGATTGAATGGTGATTATTTGGTAGTGTTTTGAATTCTTTTTGGCACATGTTTTTCAAGTCAATCTCAGATTTTTACATCAAACTAAATGGTGACAAGGTTGGACTAATCATGAAGTGCCAAGTAAGCAAAGCCAAGACATTCATCCAATCATATTGTGTCAAATGAGCAAGATGGTGTCATATCTACACAAAGCAATCTCCCAAGGGCATTAAAGAGAATTCTCAAGGTGTTGGAAGACCTAAACGGGGCGGCCATGTTGTGATAAAAAGAAGAGAAGAGAGCAAACAAAAGTCAAGGCTACTCTCGTATTCCATCAAGTGCAAAGAAGCCTCTATTCTCTTCTTCTATATTTCTTTCTTCTTCTTCTTCTCTCAAGCCTATTGTACTCATATTCAAACATATTGAATAGGCTTTGTTCATACCACCATACACGTTTAAATTGTAAAAGGTTAATCAAGGTGTGATCAAACCTTCATTCGTTCGGTGGTGGTGTTCGTGAAAGGTGTGATTGCTTGTATTGTTTGTAAAGGGGTGGAGTTGGTGTGTAACTCCAGCAACCCTTGTGGTATGGTTTTTTTTTGTGATTAGTGATAACCGAGGAAGGTTTCCTCGAAGACTGGAGTAGGTTGTGTTAACCAAATCAGTATCAAATTATCGGTGTTATTACTTTCAGAATTTGACTTTCAGTTTCCAGCACAGTGCATCATTTTCATTACAATAGGAAAAATATCAAACGAATTTCAAAAATCACGAACCTTTCCAGAAACATAGTCACACGTTTTAAGTTTCATTTGGCACAAGTTTCAACCCATTTGGATAAGTATAAGTCAATCAAACGTTAATAGTTCTGAGGCTAGTGCAATCTGATTTTCAAACTTGCAAAGGTTGAGAACTTGAAAAAATGCACTTAGTGCAATTTACCTCCAATTACATACTATTAACTATCATTTACTGAGTGCAGAACTCCCAATTACCCATATAAGATAAGGACCCTCCCTCATGCCCCCTATGAGGATAAACGTGAATCGGCAGGGAAGATGGCAACGACTGCCGATTCAAGTTTATCCTCATAGGGGGCATGAGGGAGGGTCCTTATCCTATATGGGTAATTGGGAGTTCTGCACTCAGAAAATGATAGTTAATAGTATGTAATTGGAGGTAAATTGCACTAAGTGCATTATTTGATATACTTTCCAAAGGAATTTTTAAAAACTGTTTCAACAAATTAAAATAAATATCTTAAGGGGTTTGTCATTAAATTCTCAGGCCATTTGGAGTTACGGATTAATCGGAATAAAGTTTTCAAATCAGACTACGGTTTCTGGCAGATTTGCACAATCTGACCACCAACGATTTTTCAAGGGGTTAGAGATTGAGTTCTGATCTGAAATTTTTAGGGGATACTCAAAAAAATTTGAGAGTAGAATCTATCCAAATTTCAGAATTTTTGAAGGCTTGTAACATGGTCTTTTAAATGTTTCAAAACAGGGCTTGAAAACAGAAAATGTTTTCTAAAGTTGGGTTTTTGGATCAAAACATTTTAAAAACCAAATTTTCCGCATCCACTATTCAAACCCCCCTTCTAGTGGTGGCTTGCAGGTCCTACATATATAATATGATATAAGACTTGAATATACTCATAAATATGAGGTAAATATAGTGGTGTGACGTTAACGTATGTTCGTAAAATATATAACGTGTCGGTAATACGTTGGAATATATGTGTATAGTGCCTTGAAAAAATCTGAATATATATATATATATATATATATATATATATATATATATATATATATATGTTAAAAGGCATGTATAAAGGAGAGGAGGAGACTTTCCATTCTTCAATTTGTTGCCTTTGTGCCTTATCCAAATATATCACCATTTAATGAACTACTTAGTTCATTTAACTAAGTACTTCACTTAGTTAACTAGTTTAGTTCATTAATGGTGGCACCCGAAAATAGTTCAAACACAACAAATGTTCGCCATTTGATGTAAGCTTTAAGGCTTCATGGCTCGTTAGTACGACAACATTATATATGAACTATATAAGGCAGGTTTCATGCAAAAATGTGTCAAGTCATAAAACGTTTAATGCATTTCTTTAGTACACGTTATTTAAACCATGCATTTTGTAATCACTCAAACCCCTTTTTCTCAACAATCTCCCCTTTTTGATGATTTACAAAATAACCTAAGCTCATGATTTAAATTTTGTTGCTCCCCCTCTAATCGTGCACAGATTTCAGATCTTGAATTTTGAATTCTCTCCCCCTTGATTTGTGCAATCAATCTCGCTCTCCCCCTTAAATCATGCATTCTCTCCCCCTTTATTTTTGAAAGAAAATCAAAAGAGCATGTATAGATAGAAATTAAAAAGAATCATGCATTTCAAATAATATCAAACGTGCGTTCGTAAGGGTTATTTATTCAACCCTTTGAAAATGTCCCTTTTGGTACCCAAATTTGGGTGACCTTTCTAGGTCTTCCAAAAGGTGAGAAAGGTGATGAAGACGCAACATAATATACGTTAAGGGCAAATGCGTTTGGCCTTTGGCCGAGAATCCCATCATCCATATAGTATGGTTTTTGTTTTTGATATGTATTTTGGTTCGCGTGCACGGGGCGTGATCTAGATGCATTTTTATGATATGTGAAGCGCCCCGTACTCGGCTACCCCTCGTACGGTGCACCCGCCGTACTTTCCCTTTCAGAAAAGTACAAAGCGTCGATACTTAACTCGTAAAACCCATGGATAAACATGGATTACCAAGTCACGATCTTAACAGGTAGATAAAAATACGGCAGAATTTGAACCTTAATCCGAAAGCATCAAATCGCGAATACATAGCAAAATTATACAAACTGAACCGATAGCAAACTACACCGTGAAATTATACAAACATTATCCGAAAAGAATCTGAAAATAGCTAAGTCCCAAAATGTCCCAAAGGTTCATCAAAAGCTTCCATCATCATTCTCTTAACGGCAATTTTCCATAACCTACGGGTATGGCATCCTTGGCTCATCATCAATCCACTCGACTTCATTACCTGGCTCTGGGGGGAAAAATAAATGGGTGAGCGACAGAGTCGCCAGCAAGTATACAGTAACACCGTACAATAAAGAGAAAACGACATACAAGAATCAAACCCCAATTCCTTAGGTTAAAACATACCTGCCAATACCTTTCTGAAGCATCATACTTAAAGTCATATCAACACTTAGCTAAGATCTAAATGTCATCACTTAGTTAGGTTTTACATACTATAGTCCACCCTTACTTCTATAAATAGGTATTATGCATAATGTGTATGAAAATGTGAATGAGATGCAAATGCAAATGCAACGGAAAACATTCTTTCTTTCATTTAGACATGCTCATAAAAATGCTTGAACTTTCTTTCTTTCTTTTAAATCATGCTCATCATAAAACAAGAGTGTGTGTCAGCCTATTATACCGGGCATGACTCGGTTCTTATAACATGATCACCTTCAGGTCTATTATACCAGATCTGGCTCGGTTCTTATACTCTTCAGACCTATTATACCGGGCCTGGATCGGTTCTTACATTTCATCAGACCTATTATACCGGGCCTGGATCGGTTCTTATACTTCTTCAGATCAATTAACCCTGGATCTGTAGCGGGTTAAGCTGGCCAGAAGGGACGAAATTCTTTCAAAACAGAAACTTTATATAAAACATCGATAAAATCATGAGCATGGAACATATGAGCATGTCAATGCAAGTGCATGAGATGCAACATGGTAAAATGCACTTATAACATCATAAACAATTTTCTTCATGGGCTGGAAAACGATCCAGCAGCATGTCCTGTATTGCCCGGCCTCAAAATCAACCTTTTGAGCCTATTTTCCAGAAACTAAAAATATGGACATGCACCACATGATCTTAACTGCATTCTGTACAAATTTCATGCGATTCCGACAAGCGTAGGTACCTCAATAAAAATAATTCCCAACAAGGGTACAACAGGAATTCTGCTGCACTCTCAACTCCATTCCTTACCTCGTCTCCATCCATAAACTCATTTTGGGGCTCAATTAGCACCTGGAAATCTTTCCTATTTCTTTCATAAACAATATCAAAATGCCCTTTCACCAAAACAAGTCAAAATAAATACAATACAAATCACACAAGCACAAAGGGTCAATCTGCCCAATTCTCCAGAATGTTACACCAACTTTCCCTCAATGGTTTACCATCAAGATCAATAGATAAAATCAATTTATTTACATGGATACTTAGCTCTATGTCTTAAGTACTTCCTGTAAACATTTCAGGTCAATCCAAGATGTTTAAGGTACTTAAATAATTTTTCTCCCTAAGGTGGTACGACCAGAAACTGTTTTGACCCCTTGATACTAAAAATTCATTTTTGGCCAATCCACAAATGATTTTCCAGAAATTCCAACGCCAAAATAAACTAGACATAATAAGCTACGACCACACCAAAAACAAGCTCAATCCAACATTTAGAAGGTCCTTAACTAAGTCTATCAATTTGGCATAAAATCTGTCCAGAACTCTGTTTTCAGCCAACATGCATAGAAATATCCTTTCCTTCCTAATTTTGTTCTTTAGCCTATAATCCAAGTTAATGGTCATTCAATAGACATAATAAGACTTTCCTATGCTACTTCAAGTCTCTTGTTAGCATGCAAAAGTCGTTCATATAGGCTGTTCATTCCCTCTAAACAAAACGGTCCTCTAGTCCAACAATTTCACATATTAACATCACTAAAAATGCTAGGTTTCATACCAATCATGTCTCATTCAATATCAAACATAGGGCAGTCCCAAATCCATCACTTTTAACTCTTATTTCAAGTTTAAACATGCTTTATATTGCAACATAAGAGAGGTCTATCATCCAACCTTTCAAAACATAAGAAAAGGTAACAACTTAGGCATATTATCACTAAAATCATGTCTTAAGCTTCTAGACATTCAAGTATGCACATAATCACATATATTGTAAGGGGTTAAAGTATACTTGCCTCTTCAAGCTAAAACTCTTGCCTTTTCTTGGTTATGAAGTGAGATGTGATGAGATCCTTCACCTTCTTCACCTTAAGCATACGGTTTTAAAGGAGTGAAATGAAAAGATTAGTTCTTTACTCAATAGAGGAACTAGGTTATATTTAAGGCTAGAGCATCTTACCAAAATGAGCTTGGAATGGAGGTTCAAGCATCTCAATATAACACCACCTAGAAAAGTTGAAGGCTTCCCCCTATTTCAACCATGAAACCCACGGTTTTGGCATGAAGAAGGAGAGTTCATGTGAGCTTCATTCTTTACCAAAATGAGAATTCTCTTAAGGGAACTTGGAATAAGACTTACCTAGATGTCTTCTTGATTCTTGAAGTTGAAGTTAAACTCCCATCCTCCAAGAGTATAGGGCCGAAATCTTTGTGAGAGTAGGAGGGAATTTTGCTAAGTGTTGCTTGGCTTGCTTGGGAAGAATTTTCTAGATGATTGTAAGATGTTGTCTTGTAAAATTTAAAAAAACCTAGGAGAGGAGAGGCTTGGCCGATTTTGGAGGGAGAATAGGGAGGTTAGGGTTTCTTGAGTGCTAATCAAGGTTAAGTGAGTATAACCTTGGTTACTTTATTCCAACTATAGTTACTTTTATGCTAACCCAAGTTACTTTATTAAATCATGGTTACATTAACCTTGGTTTAGGGAAAAAGTAACCATGGTAGGATTTAAAAATCCTCCATGTCTAGACACTGAGGGGGCGGTTTTGGTTGGGGTCTTTATGACCTCAACCATACTACTTCCTTCTTTAATGAGTTGTCTTAACTTGTTCCTTAAATGCATGTCTATTTTATTTTCTATTTATTCTTTGCATACTAACTTCTTGTCTTATTATTTTAACTAATAAAATTGGCTAGAGATTTCTAGAACATCTCCATGTATAGGCCGAAATTTTTAGGCTTCTTGGGTCATTTGATATTTCTTGTAAATTTTAGTTCATATACTATATTGTGTCGGATATTTTATTGTATTCTAAGATTAGCATATGTATGCATACATATTTCATATACACGCACATACATATATATTGGTATGTATGGTTCATATAACTCTACATTTCATGTATTACTTTCTTGAAGTTTCCCTTATTTAATTTGGCTTGGTATCACCTTAATAATGATTAAGTGAAGAGGCTTAAATTGACTTAAGTAACATGCGCTAAAAGAAATTTCCGCTGTCATTCCGTCTCATATTCATAGTTTTCACGTACATGATCGTTGGGGTACAACATCCTTCCCCCCTTCAATAAAGTTTCGTCCCCGAAACTTATGAACTGTCAAAGAGATAGGGGTACTTTTGCTTCATGCCTTCCTCTAACTCCCAAGTGGCCTCATCAACTGAATGGTTCTTCCATTGCACCTTGACCATAGGAATAGACTTATTCCTCAATGCTTTCACTTCCCTATCAATTATCCTTTCAGGTTCCTCAACATATGATATATCAGCTTCAATCCTCAAAGGTTGTTCATCCATAATATGGCTCGAATCATGCACATACTTACGCAATTGAGATATATAAAACACATTGTGTAATTGAGACAATGATGGTGGTAGTGCAAGTCTATAAGCAACTTCTCCAATCCTTTCCAAGATCTCAAATGGTCCAATGAATCTAGGACTAAGCTTCCCTTTAATTCCGAACCGCTTTACTCCTTTCGATGGAGATACCTTCAAGAATACCTTATCTCCTACTTGAAACTCAAGTGGTCGACGCCTCACGTCGGCCCACGCCTTGCTTCTATCCTGAGCAGCCTTCAATCTTTGTCTTACAATCATAACCTTTTCCTTGGTTTGCTCCACTAAATCAGGTCCTGTGAAAATCTTATCTCCAATCTCATCCCAATACAATGGCGATCGACATTTTCTTCCGTAAAGGGCTTCATAAGGAGCCATTCCAATAGATCTGTGATAGCTGTTATTGTATGAAAACTCAACCAACTTCAAACTCTTATCCCAGCTACCTCCAAAGTCCAACACACAAGCACGCAACATGTCCTCCAATGTTTGAATTGTTCTCTCTGATTGACCGTCAGTCTGGGGATGAAAAGCTGAACTCATGCGAACTTCCGTACCCATCGCTTTCTGAAATGCCGTCCAAAACCTTGATGTGAAGCGGGGGTCTCGGTCACAAACTATGCTCATCGGAACTCCATGCAAACATACAATCTGATCAACATACATAGAAGCCAACTTTTCCATGGGTGCTTTAATTGACATTGCCATGAGATGAGCACTCTTTGTCAAACGATCCACGACAACCCAAATAGTGTCATATCCACTTCTTGTCTTAGGTAAATCGGTCACAAAATCCATAGCGATGTGATCCCACTTCCACTCAGGCACCTCGAGTGGTTGTAATAATCCAGCTGGCCTCTGATGTTCTGCTTTGACTTTCTGACATACAAGACATTTCTCAACAAAGTCTGCTATATGATTCTTCATTCCTGGCCACCAAAACTTTTGCTTCAAGTCATGATACATCTTATTTGCTCCTGGGTGAATAGACAATCGAGAATTATGGGCTTCCTGAAGTACTTCACTTCGTATCGCGTCATCATTAGGCACACACAATCGACCTCTAAACCATAAACTGCCGTCACTACGGACTTCAAAATCGTCAGATGGCTTCTCCTCCAGCTTGCTCTTAACTTTCATCAATGCATCATCCTTATCTTGAGTATCCTTAATCCTATCGATCAAAGAAGGAACCACTATTAACTTTGCAAGTACGTCGGAAATCGAATTCACCTCTTCCAGACCAAATTCTTCCATATCACGCTGTAGAGGTGATTGACGGGGATGACTCGTCTTACGACTCAAAGCATCAGCAACTCTATTAGCTTTACCTGGATGATACTGAATAGAGATGTCATAATCTTTGATCAACTCAAGCCATCGCCTTTGGCGCATATTCAGCTCCTTTTGAGTGAAGAGGTATTTCAAACTCTTATTGTAGCGCCCCGACCCGGACAGCGGAATCCGAACCGGTGCACCCGTCGTAGCTTACTGAGAAGACTACAAGACGTCTCATCTCTCGTGTACACATCATCAGTGACGTACGAAAGTAAAAGCGGAAACATGTATCTAACGAATGTCAACCGTCAACTCGTACATCAAAGAATACTAAAATCCCAACAAACTAGCCATGATGTTCACCAACTCAAATCCTCAAACGAATGAAATAACCGAAATAAACAACATTTGTCTCGACTACTCGCCATTGGGCACTCTAAGCATCCCACTCAGCCCACTCGCCGTCGTCTTCAATGAAAATCATGTCATAGCTAGGCTCATCTGCACCATAAGAGTAGTACCCTTAGCGAAAACGCTAGCAAGTAACCCACTTATAAGACATACGGGATCAACACATGGCAAGACATGAGTAATAGATAAATTGAGGGGTGTGAGGGCACATGTCTTGTAAACTTTCAAATATAGAATTTGAATAACGCAGTAAAGCAAGTACGGCAGTTTGCTCACATTTAACAATTAATAGGCAATCGAGTATCACACACGTTCGTAACACATTGACTCTCGTGATGCGTGTCAAGATATGCACTACACTACTCATCCACTTATGCATGAACACTTTCTCTTTTAAAACAATGCAATGCATGACATAATGCCCGGTCACTTCATATAACTTTATACCCTGTAACGCGCCCCGGCTTATATTTCCATCCCGGTTTACGTTACAGCCAACTTTATACCCTGTAATGCACCTTGGCTTATATTTCCATCCCGAGTAGCATTACAGACAACTTTATACCCTGTAACGCGCCCCGGCTTATATTTCCATCCCGGTTTACGTTACAGTCTTTTGTGCCCTACAATGCGCCCCGGCTTAAATTTCCATCCCGGTTTACATTGCAGGTCACCTTCGCAAATCTGTGCCGAAGCACCTTTCTTTTCAAATCAATATGCAAATGCACGTGCCATGATGCAAGACTCCTTGTTCATTCACATTCCTCGATCACATATGCAATTCACATTCACATGCGCAAGTACAGGTAACAGGCAAGAGTACGCTAGCTTACTAGTCAACACTTAGACCTCAACTAGCCCGTCAACACATACCTTTGATTCTAAAGTTCACCGCCTACGCGAGTATCCCTATCTTTCCTTCATTGAACTCTAAGACACCGTGTACGTTCATTTCCTAACCCTCCTAAGTCATTCACGTTGGAACTCGGTTTGAAAACCCATGGAAGTCTCCCATTATTGATTCACCATCCTAGGTCAGATTCCCAAGACTTAGGCTACCCTTAATCAGGTCTTAAGAAGTCTCTAAAGTCACCCAAAGACTCCCCGAGCTTCCCTTTTTCTTTCTCTATTTTTCCACAAAACTGGGGGACATCATCCCCTCACATCGATCGATCTATGTACTTCATACCCTCACATCGATCGATCGATGTCCATCAGAGGACATCGATTTCTCAGCCCTTCCTACATCGATCGATCGAAGTGACTTCATCCCCTCACATCGATCGATCGATGTCCATCAGAGGACATCGATCTCTCAGCCCTTCCTACATCGATCGATCGAAGGGACTTCATCCCCTCACATCGATCGATCGATGTCCATCAGAGGACATCATACCCTCACATCGATCGATCTATGTACTTCATCCCCTCACATCGATCGATCGATGTCCACGATTCCAGCACAGAAACTTTGCGATTTTCGCAGAAACTACAAAACCATAACTCCAATTGATCCCAAACTTCATCCCAATCAATCCAAGCCTAAACCCTGCTATAATCTCATGCTTAAACTACGAATTAAACGCTACACAATTACAAATCACAGATTCAATCCTAACACACGACTCATCCATCACAACAACCCAAAAATCCTTCTTTTCTCTCTCAAACCCACGCATCCACGCAATCACATCAAGAGGGGATTCAAGGGATAAGGATTTGCAGGATTTCACAGATTCAACAACAACAACAATCACATTTTCATATACATCGGCCAAATCTTGAAACGAAAGCACATAAACATATACACATAATCAAAGAACGAATCTACTGCATGGTGATCCAATTTGATAACAAAATAGGCCATTTTTCTTTCACAAATCGCAGGAACTTATAAACAGATTACTTGCCTTTGATTACTCGAAGAAGAAATGAAAGACGAACGAAGATTGGATTGAGGATCTTGAGAGAGGTCTCCTAGGGTTGCTGAAGAAGGAGAGGAATCGCCTATGAGGGGAGATGAGCGTCGGTTTTCTCTGCGTAATGGGAAAACTGACGTTCTGTCAGTTTTTATATGGAAAGGGGAAAAGTTTGGTGTTTCTAAATTATATCTATTATCTATTTATTTTAAAGGATAAATCTAATTATTTAATTCTAAATTAAATACAATTAATTTCTAATATTTATCCCTTCATTTAATTATCATTAATCCTATTATTTAATTCGTATTTAGTTATGGTTGACCGTCATTAATTCCCGTTGACTATCATTAAACTCCGTTTAATTCCTTCTTGGCCTTTTTATTAACCTACGGAGTGTGCGGGGCATAACATCCCTGCCCCCTTATAAGAAGTTTCGTCCTCGAAACTGGCGTACCTTATTGGAAGAGTTGTGGGTACAGCTCCTTCATTTGTTCCTCAAGCTCCCACGTGGCTTCGCGCTCCGTTTGGTTACTCCACTGAACTTTGACATACGGAATGACGCGTCGGCGTAGGACTTGATCTTTCCTATCCACGATCCTTATAGGACGTTCTTCGTAAGTGACATCCTCTTTAACATCCAACGGTTGAGCTTCAAGGACATGGTTTGGATCCGATACGTATTTCCTTAGTTGAGATACATGAAATACGTTATGGACTTGTGATAAGTTCGGAGGTAAGGCTAGTCGGTATGCTCTTTCGCCGACTTTACCAAGTATTTCGTAGGGTCCAATATATCTAGGGCTTAACTTGCCCTTCATTCCGAATCTTGCGACTCCCTTGGTGGGTGAAACTCGTAAGTATACCTTTTCACCTTCCTCAAACACCAAAGGTCGCCTCTTTGTGTCAGCCCAACTCTTGCTGTGATCTTGAGCCACTTTGAGTTTTTCTCTTATCACTTTCACCTTTTCCACCGTTTGCTCCACCAACTCGGGTGCGGTGATTGTCCTTTCCCCCACTTCGTCCCAACAAATCGAGGATCTGCACTTACGCCCGTATAACGCTTCGAATGGCGCCATGCCAATTGCACTGTGATAGCTGTTATTGTAAGAAAACTCCATTAACTTCAACATGCTATCCCAGTTCCCTTTGAAGTCCAAGGCGCATGCTCTCAGCATGTCTTCCAATGTTTGGATGGTCCTCTCAGATTGTCCATCCGTTTGCGGGTGGTATGCTGTGCTCATTCTCAACTCTGTACTCATAGCTTTCTGGAACGCTCTCCAGAACTTAGAGGTAAACTTGGGGTCACGGTCCGATACTATGCTGACTGGGACTCCATGTAGGCTTACAATGTTATCCACATAGATATGGGATAATCTTTCATACGAGGTACCATGCGGCATGGCTATAAAATGAGCCGTTTTCGTCAATCTGTCTACAATTACCCAAATCATTTCGTTTCCATTGCGGGTCTTGGGTAGTCCCATTACGAAGTCCATCGTCACGTGCTCCCATTTCCATTCTGGAATCTCTAGTGGCATCATCAAGCCACCAGGTCGTTGATGTTCAGCCTTGACTTGTTGGCATACCAAACACCTTTCGACATGAGTCGCAATTGATCTTTTCATCCCTATCCACCAATAGTTTCTTTTGAGGTCCTTATACATCTTAGTACTTCCGGGGTGGATGGACATTCTTGAGTTATGCGCTTCTCGGAGCAATTCTGTTCGGTGCTCGTCTTTACTTGGCACGCATAATCGATTCTGGAACCATAGACTCCCATCTTCTCGCAACTGGAAATCCTTTACCGGTCTCGTGGTTAATTTGTCGCGGATCTCTTTCAGTGCCGGGTCCTCAAACTGTGCCTCTTTGATTCTGTCTACCAAGTCTGGGCTGATAGACAAAGCTGTGAGAACATTCGCCACTGAGTCTACCAATTCAAGATCAAATTCCTCTATCTCTCTTTCTAATGGAGATTGTCTCGCGTGGCTAGACTTTCTGCTCAACGCGTCCGCCACTCTGTTGGCTTTACCCGGATGGTAGTTGATGGTCAAGTCATAATCTTTGAGTAACTCCAACCATCTTCTCTGTCTCATATTCAACTCCTTCTGCGAGAATAGGTACTTCAAACTCTTATGATCTGTGAACACGGCACATTTCTCCCCATATAGGTAGTGTCTCCAGATCTTAAGAGCAAATACCACAGCCGCGAGCTCCAAGTCATGCGTCGGATAGTTCTGCTCATATGGTTTTAATTGTCTTGACGCGTACGATATGACTCGTTCGTTTTGCATCAAGACACAACCTATAAACAGAGGGTTAGTTTAAGACTTGCATAAGTATATACAATGCATTAATTGTAATGGTGTACATACCTAGTCCTTTCTTGGACGCGTCACTATAGATCACGAAACCGTCGGTGCCGGAAGGTTGTGCCAACACCGGGGCTGTGGTCAATCTCTTCTTGAGCTCAGTAAAGCTCTGCTCGCATTCAGCAGTCCATTCAAATTTAGTCTTCTTCTGAGTAAGTCGACTCAATGGTACTGCTATCGTTGAGAATCCCTCAACAAACTTCCTATAGTAGCCTGCCAAGCCTAGGAAGCTTCTGACTTCGGTCACATTTGTGGGTCTTGGCCATTCAGTGATGGCTTCTATCTTCTTAGGATCCACAGAGATCCCATCTTCAGAAATCACGTGACCAAGGAAGGCTACACTTCTCAGCCAAAATTCACACTTGCTGAATTTGGCATAGAGCCTTTGTTGCCTCAGAATTTGCAACACCACTCTTAGATGTTCAGCATGAGCTTGTTCGTCGGGGGAATAGACCAAGATGTCATCGATGAACACTACTACAAATTGGTCTAACTGTTCTCGGAATACAGTGTTCATCAAATCCATGAAAGCTGCTGGGGCATTAGTTAGTCCAAAAGGCATCACTAAGAATTCATAATGCCCGTATCGGGTCCGAAAAGCCGTTTTAGGTACGTCTCCGGCTTTCACAAGCAGCTGGTGATACCCTTGACGAAGATCGATCTTTGAGAACCAGCGAGCTCCTTTTAGTTGGTCAAATAAATCCTCGATCCTTGGCAGAGGATATTTATTCTTAATGGTGATCTTGTTCAACTCCCGATAGTCAATGCATAACCTCATGCTGCCATCTTTCTTCTTTACGAATAGAACTGGGGCTCCCCAAGGTGATACGCTGGGACGTATCAATTTCTTGTCTAACAACTCTTGCAGTTGCCCCTTCAACTCCTTGAGTTCAGCCGGAGCCATTCTATAAGGTGCCTTAGATATAGGCTCGGCTCTAGGGATCAAGTTGATCTCGAACTCCACTTCTCTCGTTGGTGGTACTCCCGGTAGGTCGTCTGGAAACACATCCTTGAACTCGTTGATCACCGGGATTTGGTCCATAGGGGGGACCTCCTGCTTCGCGTCTAGAGCATATACCATAAACCCCTCTGCTCCTTTCTGTAAAGCCTTAAAGGCCTTAATCGCCGTCATGTATACCTTCTTTGGGGCTTTGGTTATCTTGGTATTTCCTTGCACCGTGACGTCATTCATCTCAGGGTCTTTGAGGGTCACTTTCTTGAGTTTACAGTCGATATTGGCATGATTCTTGGTCAACCAATCCATGCCCAATATTATGTCAAAGTCCTTCATCGGAATTGGGACTAAGGTCACTGAGAAGAGTTTCCCACCTACTTCCAAATCACAGTCTTTGTACTGATGGTGAGAAATCAGTACTTGTTCACCTGCTGCCTGTACCCTAAATGGGTTCTCAAGCCATTCGGGTAGACAGTCGAGTCCTTTGGCGAATCGCTTAGAAATGAAAGAGTGGCTAGCGCCACTATCAAATAACACGTTTGCAGGCACGTTGTTAACTAAGATCACACCTATCATGAAAGTGCAGCACATAAAGGTCTCATATAAAGCATATTTAATCATCAACTTAAAAGGCTAAAATTCAACTTAGGCTGCTATTATTAAACTTAAGTCGTACCTGTCACGACGTTTGCATCCTCCTGGACTTCAGCGTCCGTCATCGCATGGACTCTCGCATTAGGCCTGCCTCTCTGCTGCTGGGCCGGCCCTGCTGCTGCCTGAGGTTTAGTATTCCATTCAGGGCAATCTTTGATCCTATGTCCCGTCTTCCCACATTTGAAGCACGCTCCACTTACCTTCCAACATTCGCCCACGTGTCTCTTATGGCAGTGTGGGCATTCTGCAGGTGCTTGTTGACCAGGTTGGTTTAGTTGTGGTGTCCTTTGCACTGGCCCCGTTTGCACCTTCCTAGGGATTTTGACCCAACGTCCGGGTCTACTTCCGCTTGATTCTACTCTCGGCCTCTTGCTCGATTCTTCCCGAGCCTCTCTTGGTTGTGACCTGCGCATGTCACTCTCAACGCGATAGCAGGCATCTAACATCTCCTCAAAGGTTTTCAAGCTTGACCCCGCTATTGCAGTCCGAATGCGGGGGTTCAGTCCTTCTTCGAATTTCAGCATTTTCATTCTGTTGTTTTCTAAAACCAAGGGTGTGAACTTGCCCAAGGCGTGGAACCTGTCCGCGTAGTCAGAAATAGTCATCCTCCCTTGTTCAAATCTGTCAAACTGCCTCATCTTCTCCAAAACGGCAGTCTCAGGCACGTAGTAGTCTTTGTAGGCCTTCACAAACTGACTCCACTGGATGGGAGGAGTCATCTTGGGCAGAATGCCGTTCCACCATGCATTCGCTCTACCAGTCAGAAAAGGCGTGGCCACATCCACTTTGTGTTCTTCAGGCACTTGCACTAGCCTGAAGCATTTCTCTACTTCGTCCAGCCAAAACCCAGCCACCTCTGGGTCAGTTGTCCCTTCAAAGTTTGGGGCATGCATCTTTCGCATTTCCCCAATATAGTACCTTATGTCGTGCTGTGGCGGCGGGGGAGGAGGTTGCTGCGGTTGTTGTTGCTGCTGAGCAACCCCTTGTGTTATCACTGTGATAGCGTCAATCAGTGCTTGAGGAACCAGGACAGGAGGTGGTGGTGGTGGAGGGTTATCGTTGTTCCCATTGCCACCGTTTCCTTGATTGTCTCTCCTGGGAGGCATTTTCTGCAAGATCACGCTCATTAGTGTCGAGCAATTCCAAAATAAAACTTGAAATCCATAAGGGGGTACAAGGCGTAGTTCATAGGTTAAAACGATTACATCTATTTGATTTCACTAATCGCGCTCGTACACACACCCATCCCAGATCAAGCTTAAATCTAAGATTGCATACTTAAACTAATAGATCAACTTAAGGTAAAGATCATAACTTAAGACTCTACATGTCATAACCTAGGTCTCCGGGGTAGATCTGAAGCCTAGGCTCTGATACCACCTGTAGCGCCCCGACCCGGACAGCGGAATCCGAACCGGTGCACCCGTTGTAGCTTACTGAGAAGACTACAAGACGTCTCATCTCTCGTGTACACATCATCAGTGACGTACGAAAGTAAAAGCGGAAACATGTATCTAACGAATGTCAACCGTCAACTCGTACATCAAAGAATACTAAAATCCTAACAAACTAGCCATGATGTTCACCAACTCAAATCCTCAAACGAATGAAATAACCGAAATAAACAACATTTGTCTCGACTACTCGCCATTGGGCACTCTAAGCATCCCACTCAGCCCACTCGCCGTCGTCTTCAATGAAAATCATGTCATAGCTAGGCTCATCTGCACCATAAGAGTAGTACCCTTAGCGAAAACGCTAGCAAGTAACCCACTTATAAGACATACGGGATCAACACATGGCAAGACATGAGTAATAGATAAATTGAGGGGTGTGAGGGCACATGTCTTGTAAACTTTCAAATATAGAATTTGAATAACGCAGTAAAGCAAGTACGGCAGTTTGCTCACATTTAACAATTAATAGGCAATCGAGTATCACACACGTTCGTAACACATTGACTCTCGTGATGCGTGTCAAGATATGCACTACACTACTCATCCACTTATGCATGAACACTTTCTCTTTTAAAACAATGCAATGCATGACATAATGCCCGGTCACTTCATATAACTTTATACCCTGTAACGCGCCCCGGCTTATATTTCCATCCCGGTTTACGTTACAGCCAACTTTATACCCTGTAATGCACCTCGGCTTATATTTCCATCCCGAGTAGCATTACAGACAACTTTATACCCTGTAACGCGCCCCGGCTTATATTTCCATCCCGGTTTACGTTACAGTCTTTTGTGCCCTACAATGCGCCCCGGCTTAAATTTCCATCCCGGTTTACATTGCAGGTCACCTTCGCAAATCTGTGCCGAAGCACCTTTCTTTTCAAATCAATATGCAAATGCACGTGCCATGATGCAAGACTCCTTGTTCATTCACATTCCTCGATCACATATGCAATTCACATTCACATGCGCAAGTACAGGTAACACGCAAGAGTACGCTAGCTTACTAGTCAACACTTAGACCTCAACTAGCCCGTCAACACATACCTTTGATTCTAAAGTTCACCGCCTACGCGAGTATCCCTATCTTTCCTTCATTGAACTCTAAGACACCGTGTACGTTCATTTCCTAACCCTCCTAAGTCATTCACGTTGGAACTCGGTTTGAAAACCCATGGAAGTCTCCCATTATTGATTCACCATCCTAGGTCAGATTCCCAAGACTTAGGCTACCCTTAATCAGGTCTTAAGAAGTCTCTAAAGTCACCCAAAGACTCCCCGAGCTTCCCTTTTTCTTTCTCTATTTTTCCACAAAACTGGGGGACATCATCCCCTCACATCGATCGATCTATGTACTTCATACCCTCACATCGATCGATCGATGTCCATCAGAGGACATCGATCTCTCAGCCCTTCCTACATCGATCGATCGAAGTGACTTCATCCCCTCACATCGATCGATCGATGTCCATCAGAGGACATCGATCTCTCAGCCCTTCCTACATCGATCGATCGAAGGGACTTCATCCCCTCACATCGATCGATCGATGTCCATCAGAGGACATCATACCCTCACATCGATCGATCTATCTACTTCATCCCCTCACATCGATCGATCGATGTCCACGATTCCAGCACAGAAACTTTGCGATTTTCGCAGAAACTACAAAACCATAACTCCAATTGATCCCAAACTTCATCCCAATCAATCCAAGCCTAAACCCTGCTATAATCTCATGCTTAAACTACGAATTAAACGCTACACAATTACAAATCACAGATTCAATCCTAACACACGACTCATCCATCACAACAACCCAAAAATCCTTCTTTTCTCTCTCAAACCCACGCATCCACGCAATCACATCAAGAGGGGATTCAAGGGATAAGGATTTGCAGGATTTCACAGATTCAACAACAACAACAATCACATTTTCATATACATCGGCCAAATCTTGAAACGAAAGCACATAAACATATACACATAATCAAAGAACGAATCTACTGCATGGTGATCCAATTTGATAACAAAATAGGCCATTTTTCTTTCACAAATCGCAGGAACTTATAAACAGATTACTTGCCTTTGATTACTCGAAGAAGAAATGAAAGACGAACGAAGATTGGATTGAGGATCTTGAGAGAGGTCTCCTAGGGTTGCTGGAGAAGGAGAGGAATCGCCTATGAGGGGAGATGAGCGTCGGTTTTCTCTGCGTAATGGGAAAACTGACGTTCTGTCAGTTTTTATATGGAAAGGGGAAAAGTTTGGTGTTTCTAAATTATATCTATTATCTATTTATTTTAAAGGATAAATCTAATTATTTAATTCTAAATTAAATACAATTAATTTCTAATATTTATCCCTTCATTTAATTACCATTAATCCTATTATTTAATTCGTATTTAATTATGGTTGACCGTCATTAATTCCCGTTGACTATCATTAAACTCCGTTTAATTCCTTCTTGGCCTTTTTATTAACCTACGGAGTGTGCGGGGCATAACACTTATGATCCGTGAAGATCTCACACTTCTCTCCATACAAATAATGACGCCAAATCTTCAGAGCAAATACAACTGCTGCAAGCTCAAGGTCATGTACTGGATAATTCTGCTCAAACGGCTTAAGCTGGCGAGACGCATACGCGATCACACGCCCATTCTGCATAAGAACACAACCCAATCCATTCTTGGAAGCATCACTGTAGATCACAAACTGTTCTCCTGGAATGGGTTGAGCCAAAACTGGTGCAGATGTCAACCTTGCCTTCAGCTCAGAAAAGCTACTTTCACAATCCTCATTCCATACAAATTTTGTCTTCTTCTGAGTCAATCTAGTGAGTGGCATAGCTATCCTTGAAAATCCTTCAACAAACTTGCGGTAGTAACCGGCCAGTCCGAGAAAACTCCTTACTTCAGTGACATTGGTCGGTCTCGGCCACTCAGTAATTGCCTCAATCTTTCTGGGATCAACTGAAATCCCATTTTCAGTAATAATATGGCCTAGAAATGACACACTATGCAACCAAAACTCACATTTACTGAATTTCGCATAGAGCTGATGCTTTCTTAGAATACCAAGTATTATCCTCAGATGAGCTGTATGAGTTTCCTCATCAGGCGAATAAATCAGGATATCGTCAATAAAGACTACCACATACTTATCCAATTGGTCCCGAAACACCCGATTCATAAGATCCATAAACGCTGCAGGGGCGTTGGTCAGTCCAAAAGGCATCACGAGAAATTCATAATGTCCATATCTCGTCCTGAATGCTGTCTTAGGAATATCCTCAGCTCTTATCTTCAATTGAAAATATCCAGATCTTAGGTCCACTTTGCTAAACACCCGAGCTCGCTGCATTAAGATACTTTAGATATTATTCATGATTATTATATTTGAATAAGACTTGGTAATTACTGACCCAAAGCTGGTCGAACAGATCGTCGATCCGAGGCAACGGATACTTATTCTTCACGGTGATCTTGTTGAGTTCCCGATAATCAATACACAGCCGCATACCTCCATCCTTCTTCTTTACAAATAAAACTGGAGCACCCCATGGTGATACACTTGGACGAATCAACTTCTTTTCCAATAATTCATGCAATTGCTCTTTTAGTTCCTTCAGCTCAGCGGGTGCCATGCGGTAAGGAGCTTTAGAAATGGGCTCAGCTCTGGGGAGGAGATTTATCTCAAAGGAAATTTCTCGATCAGGGGGGAGTCCTGGTAGTTCTTCTAGAAAGACATCAAGAAACTCTTGAACTACTGGAACTTGCGAAATGTCCGCTGCTGCCTGCTCGACACTAAGAGCATAAACAAGATAGCCTTGACATCCCTTTCGCAATGCTCGACGGGCACGAGCTGTATTCACAAAAATATTCTTTGACTTCTTCAACTTGGGACCTCCTTGAAATGATACTTCCTCTTGCTCCGGGGCTCTGAAAGTGACTTTCTTCTGATTGCAGTCAATATGGGCATGGTTCTTAGACAACCAATCCATACGAATAATAGTGTCAAAGTCACTCATAGCAATCGGAATCAGATCAGCCGCGAACCGATGGTCATCGAGCTCGACCGTGCAATTCTTATACAGATAATGAGACGTAAGCACTTGATCACCAGCGGCTTGGATTTGATAGGGTGATTTAAGCCGGATAGGATTATGGTCTAATCCCTTTGCAAATTTCTTAGATATAAAGGAGTGGCTGGCGCCACTATCAAACAACACATTTGCAGGCATACCACATACGAGAATAGCGCCTGAATCATACAAAGTTTTAACTACGCAGCAATATAATATTTATCAACTTAGTATTGCATAATTTAAATCATACCAGCCACGACGTCTCCAGCTTCCTCAACTGCAGCATCGGTCATCACATGCACACGCGCATTCGGGCGCTGACGTTGGTTCCTCTGCTGCTGACCACCATGCTCACGACAATCTCTCAGAATATGCCCAGTCTTCCCACATCCAACACAAGCAGCTCCCTTATCAGGACAATCCCTAATTATATGACCAGTCTTGCCGCAACCAAAGCACTTACCAGCTTGTACATAGCACTCGTCCAAATGATTCTTCTGACAATGGGGACACATGGGAATGGCCTGCTGCTGCTGTCCTTGATTTCCTTGATTATTTCTCTGATTATTCTGATTCTGCCCATGGCGCTGTCCACGATTCTGATTTCCTCTTTGGTTCTGATTCTGCTGTCTACCTTGCCTCCCATGAAAATTCTGTCTAGTCATTTTCCTTGCTCCTTTATCACCAGAAGTGTCCCTTCCTCTTTTCTGGCCCATCGTCGCATCACGACGAATGATATCCTTCTCGATCCGATAACATGCATCAACGAGCGCCTCAAAATCAGCAGAGATAACATTTACCAACCAAGTGCGAATCCTTGGGTTCAGCCCACTCTCGAACTTCACCATCTTAGATTCCTCATCATTCATCGTAGCCGGAAAAAATCTACCCAAAGCCAGAAACTTGCTCACGTATTCAGACACAGTCATACCAGGTTCTTGCTTCAACATTTCAAAATCATGCCTCCTTTGCATCTTCACTGACGGAGGAAAATAAAACTTGTTGAACTCTTGGATGAATCTCTCCCATGGAATAGGTCGGGGCAAAGGTTGCAGCTTAGCCTTCCACCACTGGTTTGCCTCACCAAGGAGGAAAGGTCTCACAGCTTGGGTTTTCATATTATCAGGGGCTCCATTCAGTTCAAAATAGTTCTCCACTTCATCTAGCCATTTTTCAGCCATATCGGGGTCAGACTTGCCTTCAAAAGGCGGCACATTCGCTCGCTTGAGCTTCTCAAAGTAATACTGCGCATCTCTTATCGGTTCATACAGAGGAGGAGGGGCAACTTGCTGAATCATTCCCTGGCCAATCTGAGTTATGGTCTGACAGAATGCTTGGAAATCCGGAATAACAAGTGGCACTTGCGGAAGAGGGTTTCCTTGAGCTGGTGGGGGATTTTCATTCTGCGGTGGAGGAGGAGGCGGTGGATTCTGATTCTGAGGAGGAGGTGGAGGGACTTGATCTTGAGGTTGTGGAGGGTTGGGTTCGGGTGCATGGGTAGCATCTCTGCGAGGTCTACCACGAGTCCGAACCATCTGTATACGGAGCAGAAAGATATATATATGTATATATGGATCGAGATGACTGACTGAATTTAGACATGCTTGGAAAAGGAATTTTAAAGCAGGAAAAAGAGTTAATATGCGACATATCAGGCTAGCAGATCAACCAAGGGGACGCTATTTCCAATCTAAGTTGTCTAAGCTAAGGCCATCTCTCTTCTAAGATCATGACTTAATTCTAAGATCAATTCTTAGTTTTCTAAGATCATAACTTAGCTTCTACGTTCTGCCCGAATCTAGAGCCTCGGCTCTGATACCACCTGAAGCGCCCCGTACTCGGCTACCCCTCGTACGGTGCAAACGCCGTACTTTCCCTTTCAGAAAAGTACAAAGCGTCGATACTTAACTCGTAAAACCCATGGATAAACATGGATTACCAAGTCACGATCTTAACAGGTAGATAAAAATACGGCAGAATTTGAACCTTAATCCGAAAGCGTCAAATCGCGAATACATAGCAAAATTATACAAACTGAACCGATAGCAAACTACACCGCGAAATTATACAAACATTATCTGAAAAGAATCTGAAAATAGCTAAGTCCCAAAATGTCCCAAAGGTTCATCAAAAGCTTCCATCATCATTCTCTTAACGGCAATTTTCCATAACCTACGGGTATGGCATCCTTGGCTCATCATCAATCCACTCGACTTCATAACCTGGCTCTGGGGGGAAAAATAAATGGGTGAGCGACAGAGTCGCCAGCAAGTATACAGTAACACCGTACAATAAAGAGAAAACGACATACAAGAATCAAACCCTAATTCCTTAGGTTAAAACATACCTGCCAATACCTTTCTGAAGCATCATACTTAAAGTCATATCAACACTTAGCTAAGATCTAAATGTCATCACTTAGTTAGGTTTTACATACTATAGTCCACCCTTACTTCTACAAATAGGTATTATGCATAATGTGTATGAAAATGTGAATGAGATGCAAATGCAAATGCAACGGAAAACATTCTTTCTTTCATTTAGACATGCTCATAAAAATGCTTGAACTTTCTTTCTTTCTTTTAAATCATGCTCATCATAAAACAAGAGTGTGTATCAGCCTATTATACCGGGCATGACTCGGTTCTTATAACATGATCACCTTCAGGTCTATTATACCGGACCTGGCTCGGTTCTTATACTCTTCAGACCTATTATACCGGGACTGGATCGGTTCTTAAATTTCATCAGACATATTTTACCGGGCCTGGATCGGTTCTTATACTTCTTCAGATCAATTAACCCCGGATCTGTAGCGGGTTAAGCTGGCAAGAAGGGACGAAATTCTTTCAAAACAGAAACTTTATATAAAACATCGATAAAATCATGAGCATGGAACATATGAGCATGTCAATGCAAGTGCATGAGATGCAACATGGTAAAATGCACTTATAACATCATAAACAATTTTCTTCATGGGCTGGAAAACGATCCAGCAGCATGTCCTGTATTTCCCGGCCTCAAAATCAACCTTTTGAGCCTATTTTCCAGAAACTAAAAATATGGACATGCACCACATGATCTTAACTGCATTCTGTACAAATTTCATGCGATTCCGACAAGCGTAGGTACCTCAATAAAAATAATTCCCAACAAGGGTACAACAGGAATTCTGCTGCACTCTCAACTCCATTCCTTACCTCGTCTCCATCCATAAACTCATTTTGGGGCTCAATTAGCACCTGGAAATCTTTCCTATTTCTTTCATAAACAATATCCAAATGCCCTTTCACCAAAACAAGTCAAAATAAATACAATACAAATCACACAAGCACAAAGGGTCAATCTGCCCAATTCTCCAGAATGTTACACCAACTTTCCCTCAATGGTTTACCATCAAGATCAATAGATAAAATCAATTTATTTACATGGATACTTAGCTCTATGTCTTAAGTACTTCCTGTAAACATTTCAGGTCAATCCAAGATGTTTAAGGTACTTAAATAATTTTTCTCCCTAAGGTGGTACGACCAGAAACTGTTTTGACCCCTTGATACTAAAAATTCATTTTTGGCCAATCCACAAATGATTTTCCAGAAATTCCAACGCCAAAATAAACTAGACATAATAAGCTACGACCACACCAAAAACAAGCTCAATCCAACATTTAGAAGGTCCTTAACTAAGTCTATCAATTTGGCATAAAATCTGTCCAGAACTCTGTTTTCAGCCAACATGCATAGAAATATCCTTTCCTTCCTAATTTTGTTCTTTAGCCTATAATCCAAGTTAATGGTCATTCAATAGACATAATAAGACTTTCCTATGCTACTTCAAGTCTCTTGTTAGCATGCAAAAGTCGTTCATATAGGCTGTTCATTCCCTCTAAACAAAACGGTCCTCTAGTCCAACAATTTCACATATTAACATCACTAAAAATGCTAGGTTTCATACCAATCATGTCTCATTCAATATCAAACATAGGGCAGTCCCAAATCCATCACTTTTAACTCTTATTTCAAGTTTAAACATGCTTTATATTGGAACATAAGAGAGGTCTATCATCCAACCTTTGAAAACATAAGAAAAGGTAACAACTTAGGCATATTATCACTAAAATCATGTCTTAAGCTTCTAGACATTCAAGTATGCACATAATCACATATATTGTAAGGGGTTAAAGTATACTTGCCTCTTCAAGCTAAAACTCTTGCCTTTGCTTGGTTATGAAGTGAGATGTGATGAGATCCTTCACCTTCTTCACCTTAAGCATACGGTTTTAAAGGAGTGAAATGAAAAGATTAGTTCTTTACTCAATAGAGGAACTAGGTTATCTTTAAGGCTAGAGCATCTTACCAAAATGAGCTTGGAACGGAGGTTCAAGCACCTCAATATAACACCACCTAGAAAAGTTGAAGGCTTTCCTCTATTTCAACCATGAAACCCACGGTTTTGGCATGGAGAAGGAGAGTTCATGTGAGCTTCATTCTTTACCAAAATGAGAATTCTCTTAAGGGAACTTGGAATAAGACTTACCTAGATGTATTCTTGAGTCTTGAAGTTGAAGTTAAACTCCCATCCTCCAAGAGTATAGGGCCGAAATCTTTGTGAGAGTAGGAGGGAATTTTGCTAAGTGTTGCTTGGCTTGCTTGGGAAGAATTTTCTAGATGATTGTAAGATGTTGTCTTGTAAAATTTAAAAAAACCTAGGAGAGGAGAGGCTTGGCCGATTTTGGAGGGAGAATAGGGAGGTTAGGGTTTCTTGAGTGCTAATCAAGGTTAAGTTAGTATAACCTTGGTTACTTTATTCCAACTATAGTTACTTTTATGCTAACCAAAGTTACTTTATTAAATCATGGTTACATTAACCTTGGTTTAGGGAAAAAGTAACCATGGTAGGATTTAAAAATCCTCCATGTCTAGACACTAAGGGGGCGGTTTTGGTTGGGGTCTTTATGACCTCAACCATACTACTTCCTTCTTTAATGAGTTGTCTTAACTTGTTCCTTAAATGCATGTCTATTTTATTTTCTATTTATTCTTTGCATACTAACTTCTTGTCTTATTATTTTAACTAATAAAATTGGCTAGAGATTTCTAGAACATCTCCATGTATAGGCCGAAATTTTTAGGCTTCTTGGGTCATTTGATATTTCTTGTAAATTTTAGTTCATATACTATATTGTGTCGGATATTTTATTGTATTCTAAGATTAGCATATGTATACATACATATTTCATATACACGCACATACATATATATTGGTATGTGTGGTTCATATAACTCTACATTTCATGTATTACTTTCTTGAAGTTTCCCTTATTTAATTTGGCTTGGTATCACCTTAATAATGATTAAGTGAAGAGGCTTAAATTGACTTAAGTAACATGCGCTAAAAGAAATTTCCGCTGTCATTCCGTCTCATATTCATAGTTTTCACGTACATGATCGTTGGGGTACAACAATATGAATGTCTCATATGCATCAATGGTCTCTTTTCATATTTGTACGATGCAAAATTATATCTCATATGATATGAAAATGAAGCACAATAAGATGTCATAGGGGAAGGTCTAGGCGTCTTCTTAGATGCCACATATGTCTTCGATGCATCTATTTTCTTAGATGGAATGAATTTGGTTAGTTTGTTTAGTGACTCATTTTTCTCAATGTATCCTAGTCCAGTTTTGTCACTATCATGTTTTTGTGAAGAGATGATGTGATCTAGCATGTTTGTTCCCGTGTAAAATTGTTTCACCATTTTCTCTAAATTCGCATTCCTTGATTTCAAGTTTGAAATCTTGGATTTCATTTCATTATTATGCATGGTCAATGATGAGATCTCTGATTTTAATACATTAATTATGCATGACGACTCTTCTTTTGAATCGTTTAATTGAGAAACAAGGTTCGTGTTAGAAGATTCTAACAACTTCTTGTCTTCAATTAATCGTTTCTTTTATTTTTCAAGAGTCTTTGAAAACTTATGCAACTCTAAATATTTACTAAATAAATCATCGTAAGAACATTCAGAATCAGAATCAGAGTCGGAAGATACCTCATTTGATGCCTTAGATGTAAAGCATACTTGTGTCTTTTGTTCTTCCGTATCATCAGTCTCAGAGTCGGATGTGCCACTCCAAGTGGAGGCTTTGAAGGCTCTTCTCCTTTGTTTAGGTTCTGAGACGAGTCTAGTTTTGATCCGATCCTTGTCAAGGTGTTTGTTTGCTTGTTTGTCCTTGTTAGGGCAATCATATGACAATTGTCCAGGTTGTCCGCATTCATAACACTTTATTTCCTTATTTTTATTTTTATGATCTTTAGATGAAGTAGACTTATGTTTATTTTTTAATCGATTTTCTCAAGACTTTTCTTAATCTTTTAGCCATTGTGATTAAATCCTCATCATCAGAATCTGTGTTACCATCATCTACGACGTATTCATTTGATTTAAATGCTATAGCCTTATCATTTTTGGAAATAGACTCGGAATGTCTTGAAGTGAGTTTGTTTTCATATATCTTTAAAGATCCGATTAGTTCCTCCATTTTTATTGATTTGGTTTCCTTACTTTCCTCTATTGCTGTAACTTTAGGGTCCCATTCAGATGGAAGACTTCGTAGTACCTTATGGACCTTTCCTGCGTGGAGAAAGCTTTCCCAAGAGACTCAAGAGAATTATAGATGTTAGTCAATCGTAAATCCATCTCAACAATTGTTGCACCTCAAACGTATTGTACTTGAAACTATGATGAAGTGACGTAATGAAATATTAATTCTTCCAAGTAATTTTATTAAGTTATATTAGTGCTTCTTTACTTAAATTTCTTTAAAATAGATACTATATAATTATACAAGTGAGTGTCATGGAGTGCATCAAATGACCATTTCGCCCCTCCAAGACCTTGGAATTTCGGCCACAAAGCCTTAGAAGACCTTAGAGTATTTTCCTTTTTATAAGAAGACTAACGTAAATGGTCTTCATAAAAGCAAACCTAAAAACATATATAAGAAATTAGATAATATAAATAATGGTATAATTATATAAGTATGTGTTATGAAAAAAAATGTAAAATCACAAAAATGCCCTCCCCAAGGCCTCCAAGAATTCGGCCAACCCAAAGGGTCTGTAGAACCCTTTCCACTTTTCTAGCCTATTCTTAATAATTAAAAATATCTAATTAGATTATAATTAAACAATAAAATAATGCAAGCATGGGAAGCAAAAGCTAGCCATTTACAAGACCAAGACTACTTTTCTTACTTTTCATGCACCACTTTGTCTCCCTCTTCCCCCATGCGCCGGCCCCCTCACTCTTCCACACCCTAAAAGCCTTCTTTATATTTATCTAGAAGCTTCTTCTCCATCTCCACCTTGAACACCCTCAAGAAGTTCACAAGCAAGACATTGGAGAGCATTGAACACTTAGGCTATTTCATCACCATCATCCTCCTACCATACGGCCCCTTGGAGCTAGGAGATTCAAGACTGAGCTACAAAGAGTTATCTAGGTAAGTCACACTCCAAGCTTCTTAAGCGAATTTCTTAGTCTAAAGAATGAAGCTCACATGGTTCCCTTTTTCTTGCCCAAAACAGTGACCTCCTTGGTTCCTAGGTGCAAACTTTTCAAGCTTCTAACTGGTGCTAGCCTCTTGGTGGTTTGAATTCCTTTCAAACTCCATTCAAGCTTCATTTTGGTAAGAAAATCTAGCATCAATTTAGCTATATTCTTTATTTGAAATGGTAGCTAATATTCCTCCTTTTTCCTCCCTCAAAACTGTATGCTACATGGAAGTAGTGGAGGAAACTTCAACCCATTTCATCCAACATCCAAGCTGAAAGAAGGTTCTAGCTTGAAGAGGCAAGTATACTCAAGACTTTCATGATTTATTTATGGAGTTAATGACTTGAATGACTAGCTATTTTTAAGATATGAATTTTAGTTGAAGATACTAAGTGTTAAGCAAGGGAACTTAATGGTTCTTTAAGAAAAGTGACTTGTGTGTGAATAATTCTTCTAAAGATGGGTTCTTTGCCTACATGCAATATGATATGAGGGTTGTTTCAGGATGGTGCATGGATTACCAAATTGATTCTTGGCAAGAATAGATTTTGTGTGAGGGATGAGAAGTATGAAGATGGCGTGTGTGCTATATGTAATTTTGCAAAGTTGTTTTGGCATGCTTGAATGATTTGTTACATTGGTGTATTTGTACTCAATTTGAAATGTGACATGAGTCCTTTTTGGCACAAGAAAACGGGCTGTTTAGGGAAGCTAGGTAATGCATGAATTAGTTGTACCAAGGGTAGACTTTATAAAGTGCAAAATGAGCAAAAGTGATGAGTGCTATGTGCAAGTTGCAAACTGTTTTGGGGGTGATTCATATGTGACTTAACAAATGTTATGAAACCTGGAACATTAGTGTTAAAGAGGTGTATTTAGTGTCTAATAAGTCGTTTTATAGGAATAAGGTTAGTTGGTAAACACTTGACATGAAAAAGTGACGAAAGACAAAACTACTGGAGCAGTACAGTTTTATGCGGCGTGTTGTGTGACATGAATATGGACCTTAAGAACATGCAAATGAGCTATTTTTTTGTAGGATACTAGCCTTGCATGTTTATTAAGTCTGTGAGTTGGAATTTTGGTAAAAGGACTCATGTTGCCACAATGAAATTTTTAGTAAAACTGGTCACTCCAGAATCAGCACGTAACTAATTTTGGGAAAATAATTAAATGACCCCTATAAAGTTACTTGATTGCTCTGGAATTTTTATGGTAATTACTTAGGACATATATAAGCATGTCCATGTAAATTAATCAACTTGGAATTTGTGTTTTGAGGGGTAACAACTGAATTGAAGTTGGCGTCACAAAACAGGAAAACATGACAGAATTATAGAATAAGTTTGGAGGCCTTAGTCTTGTGGATTTGGACATGTATGAATTGTTTGGGCATATGCATATTACTCCTTGATGTGTTTACTGTGTTTTCCAGGTGTTGGCCCAAATTAATTAAGATTTTATGGTTTTGGGAAATTAAGGAAAAGATGGATACTGTACCGCTGGATTCAGCAGTACACTTTTTTGCGACTTAAAGATTTAAGGGTCTTACTCATCTTGAAACGTTACAAAAATTTTATGGCATTTAGATAGGACCCCATTATGCATAAGGCAAGAGATTATGAAAATAGGCCTGATTTGTTATATTGGAGGCCTTATGAACAGAACGTAAATTCTGGAAAATTTTCAGCTCATGGGATTATGTCAAAGTCATGTTCTAAGTAATTTTTAAGATAATTTATGACATGACTTGCATTGCATTTCATCCCATGTATATGCATGATCATGTGCATCATGAATCTGATTTTTCTAAGTTTTTCCGTATGCAAGCAAGTTTTCGTTATGCACGTAAGATATTTATGGTCCAATGATTTTCAAAAGAAATGCTTTATGACTTCTTTGCCGGCTAAGCATGCTCATAACCCGATCCAGAC
>AP025044.1:41698571-41767836 GCA_036186865.1 Eustoma russellianum
AAGGGGCCCAAAGATATCTATCTCAAAAGAGAAGGACAAATTATATCTTGATTGTTCAATATCCTTTACATAATTTCTATCGTATTCAATCATGACCTTTATTATTATCCAGTTACGGATAACGTTTGATCATGTCAAAATATAATAGTCCTTATGTTGGAAACTATGACAAGCTGAAGTCTAAGGATTAAAACATGACTATCATGAGATTTACTTATGACGCTAATCCATGTAGTAATCTCATGATGGGTCTATCCAATACACTGTTCTCTAACAAGTATCTATGAGATTGATTTGTATCACCATACACATAATCATCTCATGATTATCAAATCAATACTCAAACTGGTTATAAATTATTTTATCTTGTAGTAATTCCAGAAAGAAATTCCAGAAGAACAATTACTATGAAGGATTTAGAGAAGAGAAAAACGTGTAGAAGGCAGAGAAATATGATATGAAGACAAACAACGCAAACACAAAGTTGAAGAAGAATCAATGTATTATTGAATTCTTACATGAGAACAAACTACTACAACTAGCCAACTATATATACAAGATGGAAGAAGGTCTTCCTTCAAACGGCTATATTCTGCCTCAACGGCTACATTCTGTATTTCTACACTCCCCCTCAAACTTAGTGCATAGGTAGATGCAACTAAGTTTGGAACATGTATACTAATAGGAATCTTTAATATTTTTTCTATAACTGCAACGTCTTTAATGTTCCACTTAGTGTTGTCTTCATGTAGATTTTTCTTGTTCAAATGAATAGCAACTCCAATCTATCTTGAGTATCCACAATCCCTCTGACTCTTAGGCACCTGCAATGGAAATAACTTTGGTCCTGCAAAACAAATGTTAGTGTATAACTCCTGCTATTACTTCTTGAACACCTGCAAAACAAATGTTAGTGTATAACTCCTGATATTACTTCTTGAACACCTGCAAGAAAATTACACTTTCCATCCTGCATTGTAACTGTTAGTCATGAAAAACAAAGTTTAAAAACACCTTTGAAAAACAATTTATATTGCTAAGCAACTGTAACATCAACTATTTTTTATAGCAAGCCAATAAGTAATAACTGATTTGAACATGTCAAGAAACTACTGTTATTCATACCTAGCTATATAAACTAGAATGGATTGATCACTATTACCAGCAGTGTTATTTAATTCATACCATAGTCGGAAATGAAAAATTAAGTCTATCCTAACTGAAAAACATGCTCATTAAGTAAAGAAACCTTTAAAAGTCAATGCAATGGCGTACGTTGTGATTTTTAGACAATGCTTTAGACATACAAACACAACCAAAAAATAACAGACAAATAACAGGTGATATAACAGGTGAAGATTTATTAGATTACTATTATAACAGGTGAAGATTTATTAGATTACTATTGTATTCTCCCCCTCAAACAGGTCTTATCAGAGAATCATCTACAAGCTATAAAATAAACTAGGTTACAAACTTAATACGAAACTTGGATATAAAAGATGTAATCAGGAAAAAATACATATGAGTTTGATATTAGTAGAGGACAATACATATAAGAGCGAGTATGCCATCATAAAATAAAGTTCGTAAAAGAGGAGTTTTAGAACACCTAGCAAGTTACATGTATCAATCATGGAATATTAGACATAAGTACTAGTATAACATTCTAACATGTAAAGGACTATAGGAACATTTGTGACAAATATCAGGATTAATCATTAGGACAACACCAGGTAATCCAAATAATTAGAATAATAATTTGAAATATAGTTCATTCAAATAGATATTTCGGGATAAAGGAAGAAAAGCATATAGGTTTAGAGAATAATAAGATAGTCATGAACAACAGATAGATCATAACTTAACAAGTTATACAAAGCACATAATAGATCCCAAAGGTCCATTGAATCACTGAAATAATTGAATAGACAAGATATCCTTAGAGAGGAAAAATATTCACAAAGTTACCATATTTAAACAATCAGGCATTATACATGAAATTCCATGGTTTTTTTTTCCGTACTCACAATATTTTGCCAGCCAAATATAGGGACAAGAAATGCCACTGACAACACACCGTTGATATTTAGGAAACAACATCTCACAAGTGATACAAAGAAATGCATGGCACCAGGAATAATAAAAATATGAATGGCAACTACGGCCTCAATAATGGTTTAAGAAGATTTCAGCTATGTAGCTAAGGCTCTCCTAGCCTGATTTAAGATAGCTCAGAGGAGTCCATGTCTATGACTCAGAGGAATAATTCAAGATTATCCGTGTTCATAGCTCAGAGGAGTCCATGTCTATGACTCAGAGGAATAATTCAAGATTATCCGTGTTCATAGCTCAGAGGGACTCTTGTCTATTCAAGTAATAGTGGCAACAATGACCACCATAGTAAACTGAATGCCAAGACAAGTGCCTTATATCAACATGTAAGATGCTTCCAAAAAATTATATTTCACCTGACATGGCTCAATATTTAAATATCATTTTCACAAGCTTTTCAGGTGAACTTTAACTGTTTTACTATTGTGATCAGATCATAAAACATTTTACAAACTTAGATAGGCCAACCTTGACTGAGCAGAGAATTCATGCTAAAACAAATCTTTAACATGATGATCAATTATAACACTTGAATTTCCAGCTATTATGCCATTAGGTTAAAACAAGCAGTTGATAAAAGAAAATATGCACAACCAGATATTAGTTCTTAGACTGAGGCTATATTTGCATAGACAGCAAATGATCATAAGTAGGAAGGAACCAGAGATATATAGCAAACAACAGAGAAAATTGTAAGAGTTAAAACCCGAGTAAAACCTTGGCGGAGTGAGTATTTTCCATACGATTGCACAACCTCCGGTGACGGAAGCAAAGTTGGTTGTCAAATTGGTACTTGCCGTCGAGGCCCCCGATCATGGAGGCGGTGGTGGTGGATGCCGGCTCCAAGCTTCTCATGACTAGTTTCACAATTCCAGACCAGGCTCCTTCAATGATAATCCTCTTTACACAGGGCTTGAGTGGGAAATTGGCAACGAAGGTCAAATTCTGTTTACAGATCCACTCTGCACTCCAAAGATGTTGACTAAACTTGGTTAGACTGTGATCCCCTTGTATGCTTTCATGTCATCAGGTTGTTAGGGAGCAGTTGGTGCAGTTCAACACATAGCTTCTAGAAGACATGAGCTGGGTGGTTTGGATTTGACAAAGCTCAGTTTATCTGATGTTGAAAAACTTTAAAGAGTAATATGCATTATGTGCTGAAGATGATGTCTCTTTCAAAAAACTACAGCAAGCTTGTCAGGAAGAGCGGAAGAGCTAGCCATATAATACAGAACAACAAGATTATTCATTAACATGATGGTTTGATATAACAGAACATACTATATTACTTAGCTGAAGAAACATATGAAAACATTATATGAAAACATTACACAGGTAATGAAGACATGCCTAGAAATCACTTGCTTGAGAATCACTTGCCCATAACATAATGTTAATCATAACACATGCTCCTTCTCAAGTGATAACTGGGCATATGACATTCTATATATCATCATATCAACATCCATGTACTATGTAACAAATATGAAACATATAGATTCAATTGCAAAGCACATAGACTGACGTACTGTTTTAGTTATAAAAAAAAACAGATACACAAAACCTTATCAGCGGTTTCAGCGAACAAACCCAGAGGAAGAGAAGTATTGCGTAAACTTCAAAGCAACTTTAACTTTGAAATCTGCAAAGCCTTTTGACGGAGTAGCTACTTTCCAGAGCAGCAAACTATGTACAAGAAAACATCTTCCAAAGTGCACTTTGAATCAGTAAAGACGCCCATAATCATACGACTCAGACAGATTGAACAAAGGCACATGTAAAACCAAGACGTTTTGAAAAACAGTATAAAAACAAAATTTTAAAAAACGCAGTCAATCATACATACCCAATCCAAGGTATTCAAAAAACACACCTCCAAAAAATAGAATGACTGAAAAACTTGAAGGGAGAAAACATTATTCATGAGAAAAGGAGTCTTTTCCTATACAACTTGCAATTTACGCGTGTTTTAATCTTACTGCACGATATTGCAGCAGCAGATAGCAGCAGATTTTGAATGACAATGGAACTGCTTGGTCTACGGTTCAAAGAGGAAACATATGATGAGGGAAGTCATGGAAGTCATTATGAAGCAACGTAACAGGTTCAAGATTGCTTGTGAAGAGCTCAAGGCTTATAATGCAGAGGTTGTGAAAGTTGAGAAAGGGCTTTCTTTTATCAGTGTATTTTCCTTTTGCTTCATCTAACCTCTGAGGTGGTGAAAACCAGTGACCATTGCTGTGGACATTTTTGGTACAAACGCAGTACTCCTTACATGACACACTTGAGCTTGATAATATCAAACTGGCCTTTAAAGATGGCTCAATGGCCTTAGAAATTCATGGCTGTAGAATAATAGATTGAAAAGATTTCAGCTGTATTGCCGAGGCTCTTCATAGCCTAAGATTCCGGCACTAAGCCAAGGCTCTTCATAGCCTCTTGAAAAAGATTCCGGCACTAAGCCAATGCTCTTCATAGCCAATTGAGAAGATTCCGGCTTTATGGGCCAAGGCTCTTCATAGCCTATTGAAAATTTTTAAACTTAAATAGCCATGAATGTTGTAAGAATTTTGGCCCAGTTGAATAGAACCTTAGAGGAATTGCGTAAAAGATGAAGATTTGTTCCCAGCAGGTACTGATGTTATTTCACTTTTTGCTCAGCCATGTAAAAGATTGAAGCTTATAAGTAGAGATAATAGATGAGTGGAATAAGTATGAAGGAAGAAGATGAAACCAGAACAATAGAAATGTAGAAAGATGAAAAAGAATGCAGAAGAGGAGAAAGAAGTAATGAGGAAAAAATGGAGGAAGACAGCTGGGCCTTTTTCGGCGTGCAGAGAAAACGTGCAAAAGTAAAAATTGTTGGTTTTAATGCACCTTGGAAACAAAAATTAAGAAAACTGAGATAGATATACTATCACAGCTGGCATCCGGTTGTTTTTCCTTACTCATGCAATATGGACATTTGTCCGTGAAAAAAAAAATTTCCTTTCCAAATCACATGTGTGTGTAGATGACTGACACGTGGATATTTAACAGATATGGATGATGTGCTGGATACCACTAATGTGTCTGAACCAGAACATTAATTTTTGACTGAGATGAATGGAAATTGGTGCTTTGAGACAAATGCCCTTACAATGAATTCCTTATTTACTCTGCCTTTTTCTTTTTCGTTACTCTGCCTCCTCCTTTTTCGTCGTCTTTCTCCCCCTCTTTCCAGGTGAGAGAAGAAATTGAAAGATTTTTTTTTTTCAACAGAAGATGATTGCTCGTGTTGAAGGAAGCTCTGAGTGAGTAAGTATTTCAGAAGTTTCTCAGATAGGTATTTCTTCAAACTGATGTCTTCGGAGTAGTTGAAGATCAGTAACTGAAAAATAGCTATAGGAATGAAGCAATGAATTGTTTTTAGTGAATACTTTACATCACAATCTCTCCTTCTACAACCCAGCTCTGATACCATGTAGTAATTCCAGAAAGAAATTCCAGAAGAACAATTACTATGAAGGATTTAGAGAAGAGAAAAACGTGTAGAAGGCAGAGAAATATGATATGAAGACAAACAACGCAAACACAAAGTTGAAGAAGAATCAATGTATTATTGAATTCTTACATGAGAACAAACTACTACAACTAGCCAACTATATATACAAGATGGAAGAAGGTCTTCCTTCAAACGGCTATATTCTGCCTCAACGGCTACATTCTGTATTTCTACATATCTCTATAACAATAATGAACCAGGGACATATATCATAATTGTGTAACATACTAACCAACAATAATGATAATAAAACCTCTTTATTAATAATAAATATATAACATAAAACATCCAAATCATGGCCTAGGGCATATACACTAACACTTACAAACCTTTACAAGCCTTTTACCTCTTTTTTCTTGTGCCTCTAATCCAATCGTGGGCTAGAAGCAACCAAGATGAGCAACAACGTGGAGGTCTTCAACAGCTTGCGTAATCTTCAAAATTAGTATCACCAAAGTAAGAATGGATACCGAGCAAAGGACTTACACACACTTGGACAAACTCTAAGATTCAAGGAAATTATGAAACCAAACGTGATGTAAAAGGCTGAGACAAAGAATTGCTAAGGGGTTGCCTTAGGCAATCCTTAGCCACGCTTAGACTCAATGCACTTAATCACACGTATGCAATGTCCAAGATGCATAAACGAAGAAGTGTCCAGAATTGTGTATAAAGAGGTTTTTTTTTCGCCGCGGGTGTTGTAGGAAGTTTTGTGTTTTGATGGTGCATGGATAAATCAATTCAAATAGCTCTTTTTTTAAAAAAAAGGATGTTTTGTACTCTTTTTTTTTTGTAATGCCTTCTTTTTTTTGATGTTCTCTTTTTTGTTTGGGCTGAAATACAAGAAGTTCAAAGTAACCAAAGGATTGATCAACAACTTTCTTGCTCCAATTTTTTTTTGTCCTAAGTCAAATCTTATACAAAAGGATGTTTAAAGATGTTTTTGTGAAAAGAGACTCAATCTTTTGTAGTGTAAGGCTTGTATGAGTATGGATCACTTGTATGCATCAATAAACACAACACACAATGCAAGTAAGACGCACAAATCGAAGTATGACTAAGAGCTTCAAATAGCAACAAGATTTAAAGTCAACAACGGTGTTTTTTTAGGCTAGTAGAAGCAATATAAGTGTGGCTGAAATGAAAGCTCTCTATGCAACGATCCTAATACTCAAGTATGTATTCAAGCAAGAATGGATACAAGACAAAGTAACCCAAATGAAAACAGGTGTGAACAACAACAAAGATGCAATCTTTTGATTGTTTTAAGATGTTTTAAAGATTGTCTTTGTCCTTGTATAGGGTCCTTGTCAAGGTAACTCCAATATGTGACGGTCCTTTGTCAAAATGTCCAAGGAGTTCGGTACTTGGTCCTGTCCAATATGTCCAGTCCAATATGGTCCAATAGGTCCAAAGTGTCCAATAGGTCCAATATGTCAAATAAGTCCAAAAGTGTCCAATAAGTCCAATATGTCAAGGAAATTTTGGTCATTTGTCCAATATGTCAAGGTATTGATATTGTCAAGTCCAGAAAGACAGGTTGTGTTTTTCAATAAAACATCAAGTTTGATGAAAGTTTTAAGGCTCAATTTTTTTGGGAACAGGAGTGTTTTTTTGATGACACAAAAATGAAGACTAAAAAGACACGAAATGAAGACAAAAAAGGCACAAAATGAATGTTAGATTAAAAGAGAACCTTTGCTCTAATACCAAACTGATGCGCGGTTGTCACGCCTCGTACGGATCGTCTCCTTTAACACTTGGATCCTTAATGGTTGTAGACAAGAGTTTAACTCCCTCCTAGCCGTTGATCACCAAGGTTTTTGTTTGAGTCTTTCTCCTTCAAAAGTTACTCGTTTTCCAAGCAAGTTTGCACACTCTTGCTTAAGAATTCTTATGAATCAATTCTCCAACTTTTCTTCCTCTATATGGACGTCCATGCCCCCTTTAGATAGGGTCAAGAAGACTAAAAAAGAGTCTAGTGTACAAAGCTAAAGAAGAGGCTAGTCAAAGGGCTACAAAAAATGCTAAAAATGTGCAATCTGTTAGTAAACAGTTTGACCCCTTCTAGAATATGATTCTGGTCTTTATCCCTTCTTGAGAATTGTAGACCACGATCTAAAATTAAATTTTGGCTTTTGAATCACCTCATTTGGACATGGGATGAGTTAGATATGGCCCTTCAAAGTTTGGGTGTCCTGAATGCTTTCAGTATGGGCTCCTGAAAACTTGTATAAATTGTGGCCTGTTTTTGGATCACTTGCAGCTCGAATTAGGCCTTGACTCTTCTTAGAGAATTGTAGTTCATTGAGTGTAGAAAATAAACATATGCATTTCTCTGAATTTGGCCCAACCATTGAAGAGATAAGTCCAAGTTACTAAACATGTGTCACAGAATTAGGCAGAAACAGTACTTGAACTTCAATGCTGTTTTTAGCCATTATAATGACAGATCTTGGAAATGTGCAAAACATGAATGTGCTAGATCTTTGTCTTGTCTTTCCAACAAAACTTGAATCACTTGATTTGCCCTTGTGGTTGAAGAGATACGGCTGTTTTACAAAAATTGGTCCTGCTAGAAAATTACATTCTGAAATGGGCTTGCTTCTCTTCAACTCCTTTGGTCTTCAACGTCTCCAACAACCTTACAAGTCCTTAAAATAATTCTAATAAACATAGAAACATAATAAACAACCCTAAAGGCCTAACAAGCTAAAAGACTCAAGGTTGCGTCATGCAAGACCGAAAGAACAACCTTTATAAACAAGAAACTTTAAGCAAACGACTCAAGGAATGAAAGAAATAATACAAACGACTCATATATGTTACAACACATAAAAACTCAAAGATTGGGCTCAAGTAGGTGAACCCAACGACACTTTTTGTTTATAGGCTCATCTCGCACATGTCTGAACAAGAATGCATCAACTTCTTGGCTCAAACTTTTTGCCATTCTTCTTACCACTGGGTCTCGACTTGCCTCACCTTCGTTGCTGCCCGGCACGTGTACCACATCACATAGAAGACTTGGACATCCAAATCTTTTGTATATGAAACGATTATGCAATGGTTATTTGATAATATTGACATAATACATTACTATGTGATTTTTATCAATTAGCAAAAACCACAAAGTCAAGAATGTATCAACTTGCCAACCTTTCATTCTTGTTCATTTTGATATTTGGGGTCCTTTAAGAACCTCAAATATTAATGGAACAAGGTGGTTTGTTACATTTGTTGATGATCACTCAAGGGTCAATTGGGTATATCTTATGAAAAATAAATCTAAAGTAAATCAGATCTTTAAGACATACTTCAATTTGATTAAAAATCTGTTTAATTGTACAATAAAAACTTCAGAACAGATAATGGATCTGAATACTTAGATGAGTCTTTAAAACAGTTTATGAATGGCAATGTTATTTATCATTAAACTTCCTGTGTGTATACTCCTCAACAAAAATGGAATTGATGAGAGGAAAACAGACATTTACTTGAAGTTACAAGAACTATAATGTTTACAATGCATGTCCCAAAATTCTATTGTGGAGAGGCATTACTAACAGCTACATCTCTAATAAATAGAATGCCCTCTAGGATATGGAAATTTAAGACACCCAGAGAAACATTCTTCGTGCTCTTTCCATAGACAAAGTTGCTATCTGTATTGACTTTAAAACTGTTTGGTTTTACTACCTACGTCTATTTGCAACCTCACCTGAGAGGAAAATTAGATCTCAGGGCTATTAAATGTATCTTTCTGGGATACTCGGGATCTCAAAATGGATATATGTGTTATTGTTCTGAAACTAGAAAAATGTACGTCATATTTGATGTTTTATTTGATAAAAAGCATGCTTTCTATGATCAAGTATCAGAATCACAAAGTAGAGTACAAAATGATATAGTAGACTTATTGCACTTAGGAAGGGGACAAGAGAGGTACAAAACATCAACTTTATATTACATATGATAGATTAAACCTGCAACTGAAAGCTTTTACATGTAAATTACATTCTAGTATCATTCCAAAGGATATATATGAAGCAATGAGTATACCCGTCTGGAAAGATGCAGTAAAAGATAAAATGACAGCATTAACACAGAACTATACTTGGAAGATTGTTCCTAGTATAAAAGGAATAAGTCCTATAAGATGCAGATGAATATTTACAACTAAGTTTAATACTGATAGAGCAGTAAACAAATAAAGGCTAGGTTACTCACAAATTTATGGGATTGATTTTCGAGAATCTTTTGCACCAGTAGCCAAATTAAATACAATTAGAATCTATTCTCTATTGCTTGGATTCTTAATTGGGAACTATATCAACTGAATGTAAAAAATGCATTCCTAAATGGTGAATTACATGAAGAAGTATATATGACTATACCCCCAGGATTTGAGAATCAAACTAATAAATGTAAAGTCCGTAAATTAAACAAATTACTACATGGTTTACAACAATCACCAATGGCATGGTTTTAAAAATTCTCAAACACGGTAAAGGAATATCAATTTGTTCAAAGTCAGAGTGACCATACACTATTTTGTTAGAACGTCAACAAAAGAAAAAATTTTATTTTACTTGTATATGTTGATGATATCATTATTGCAGGAAATGATAAACATGAAATACAGTTTATTAAGACACAGTTATTAAGAAGATTTGAAATGAAATACCCAATGAAACTTAGATATTTTCTGGGAATGGAAGTGGCAAGAAATAAAGGTTGTATGAGTATATTTCGAAGAAAATATATACTAGATTTGCTAACAGAAACAGGGATGAGTGGGTGTAAATTATCTAGTACACCAGTAGAACCTGGACATAAACCTAAGGAATTATGGGACAACAGACCTATAGATAAGTTGCAGTATTAAAGACTTGTAGAAAAACTGGTATATTTATCACATACAAGACCAAATATTGTTATGGTGTAGGATATATTAGCCAGTACATGCATGATCCCATTAATAAGCATTCGCAAGTTGTTTTAAGGATCCTCGGGCATTTAAAAGGTACTACAAGACAAGGGCTATGTTTTAAAAGAACTACAAACATGACTCTTAAGGTGTATGCAGATGCAGACTGTGCTAGCTCCAAAACTGACATAAGGTCTACAATAGGGTATGCAACATACTTGTAGGGTGACTTAGTGACATGGAGGAGCAAAAAGTAAAGTGTGGTGTCAAGAAGTAGTGCAGAGGCTGAATTAAGGGCTCTTGCACGGGACTGTGTGATGGATTGTGGCTCAAATGAGTAATGAATGATCTTAGGCAGAGCATAATGTTACCTACCCAGATTTTCTATGATAACAACTCTGCTACAAACATGGTTGAAATCCAGTACGCCATGATAAAACTGAACATGTGGAAATTGATAAGCACTTCATCAGAGAGAATATTGAAGATAAAACAGTCATCCGACACATATTCATGCTAATGACCAGATTGTAGATATTCTAATACATTATGTATGAATCACACAAATATGTTGTATATACACATACCCAATACGCACATTGTATAGACGCAAAATACATGATATAACATGTACATATACACATCAAGCCATTGAAATCTGTGACTGTTAGGATACGAAAGAAGAAAGCCGTTGAAAAGGCAATATAGCCATTATAGGAAATCGTATTTTAGCCGATAGAGCAGTTTGCCTTCAAAGGATATTGTAAATGATATAAAGGCCATCACATCATTTTCTTTAAAAAGTACAGCTTCAGTTTTGAAGAAGGGTTTAATGAAAGTGTCACGGCCTGATAGTGTTTGGAGTATAAACCACTTACCTAGATATTCTATTATTCTTTAGATGTCCTGTCGGGAAAGATTAATTACGCAAGGGAAGCTCATAGAATGGGGAATAATTCAAGAACACAAATTTGTGTTGTATATCAAGAGCGTTTGTTCTTTTCATGTCCTTTTTCGGCTAGTATTTGGAGTTAAGTTTTGCAAAGTGCTATGTGCGCTCAACGATTCTATCAGTGGAAGTCCGTTTTTGAATGGTTGTCAAGTGTGACAAATGGAGAAATTTCCAGAAAGAACTCACGAAACTATGTCTGGCTGCATCAGTATATGGCATTTGGAGAGAGTAACCAAAGGTTATTCTAGATAACCAAGAGACATCCAGGGTGAGTGCGAAAGAAACATGGGGGATAATATAAGATGTTATGTGAACTCCTAGATAGGAGGTAGGAATTTTTTTTCGGAAAAGTGCTGTTCACATATGCATAGATCGTAATACTTTTGTGAAAAAAGATAAGAGTAACGTATAGGGTGTTTTGGGGCATGCAATTTTTTGTTGGGAGTGCAGATAGTATATTGTAAATGATTGTCTATCAATGAAATTTTAAATACAAAGCGTAAAAAAGAAATTTTTTAAAAATGTGTGATTAAAGCTAGAAATTATACTCGAGAGTTCCAGTTCATAAATACAGTAAAACTCTGTTCTTTCTTATATATCATGTCATCCATGAGAAGCTGCATTTCAGAAATCTACCCTTTTGCCCTTTCTGTCATATCTAGTGCATGACAGAATTGTGACAATGCAGGCGAGCAAGCTCCCATGCAAACCCAGATCGAGGGATATATGTGAAACATTTCAAAAATATTCCTATGGCTGATATGGAAATTGTGCTTGTAAGTTGCTTATCCAGTTATCCTTTCTCCTATTCTTTCATTACTTCTTGCCCAAGTCTTATATGTACTCTTTGTTCCAAAGAGCTTCACCTTTGTAACAACTTAATATTAAAGCTTTGATTATGTTTCCTGATAGCCAGAGAAGAAAAATCCAAGTTTAACTCCTATGGATTGGGTCAAATTTCTTGTTTCTGCCGTCGTTGGTCTGGTCAGTGATTCTATTTATTCAGGCTTTTGATTTGCTCAGTGGCCTACTTTCGCTATTTAACCATTCCTTGGGTTCAAAACACATTGCTTTTTGCCCAGGTTGCTGTTGTGGGTTCGCTTGAATTGCCTAAAGCTGATCTCTGGGTCATTTTTGCTATTCTCTCCACTGTGGTTGGTTATTGTGCAAAGATATATTTCACGTGAGTCCGAAGTGTTAAGTTATAATGTGTATATTATGGTGGTGTTATGCATGTTTAATTGAATTTTTTTACTATTTTGTTTGGGACGGATTGCCCCTTTTAGTTGGTTTAGCATTTATAGAGGACCTGCTCGTGTTCAATGTTTTCTCTTTTCTTTTTCTTTTATTTTTGTAAGAAACTATATAGGTGTGTATGGAGTGGGAGCCAACTCATTTTTTTCTCACTAGAATTTTTCTCTTGCCTCTCACTAGATAATTCGGACAGACTACACTACCCAACCTTTCCACTTATTCTTTCTCCTAACCTCCAACAATAAACACTCACTTTCCCCAGCCACGACGGTCTTATTTGGTTGATAACGTCTCTTTTTCCCATTTTTCTTCTCTCCCCACTTCTTTTCTCCCTTTCTCCGCCCTTATCCTCTCTCTACCTTCTTCTTCCTCAGTTTCTTCAAATCTTCATCTCCTTTCTTTGGAATTGACTAAAATTACTCATTGTTTCTCCCTCAGACCTTTAAGGCCACTCCGGTAGGCGCATAGCACGGTCGGAGAACGTGAAACTTACATTTCTACCTTAAAATGGCGGGATCTTCATGATTCAGCTTAGACCTGCAACATGCATGTTGAAGTATGTGCAATATCAGCTTGAGCCTCTTTGCTCAAGGCGGATTTTTGTCCCAGAAACTTTTCTACCCTCGCATCTGCTCGAATTGATGTTGACAAAGGGAAGATATCTTTTTGCTATCTATCTTGTGGAGATAGAAAACGATACATGCAAATGAAACTTCTCCATAATAGAGCAAGTTATGAGCAATGATGTGTCCTACTTTAACATGAAAATCTTCGCTGAGCAAAGATGGAACTCTAAAGGGCTTCTGGAAGTACAAAAAGTTGAAGAAGACTTATTTATCTTCAGATTCCAGTCTGAAGACTCAAAACAAGGTATAATTGAGCTTTCCCTGATGCCCTTTGGGAACATGATCTTCTTATGGCTCTGGCTCCTGGATAAGCCAATCAAAAGCCTGAAACTGAAAGCTGTTCTGGTATGGGTTCAATTCTCAAAGCTAAGACCACACTATTTCAATATCCATGCCCTTAGGGGGCTAGAAACTCTAATCGGGAAGCCCGTGTTTATGGACAAACTATACTTGAGCTTTCCTTTATGCCCTTTGGGAACAGGATCCTCTTCTTGTGGCTTTGGCTCCTGGATAAGCAAGCCAATCAAAAGCCTGAAACTGAAAGATGTTCCGCTATGGGTTCAATTTCCAAAGCTAAGACCACACTATTTCAATATGCATGTCCTTAGGAGGCTAGAAACTCTAATTGGGAAGCTCATGTTCATGGACAAACTGACGACAACCCAATCGCGTGTTGCTTTTGCAAGGGTCTGTGTAAAAATCAAGGCAGATGTGGTTCCACCCACATGCATCAATTACACTGATGAATATGGAAATGATTGTACCCAGGAAGTTGTTTACGAGTGGATGCCAATGCAATGCTTGAATTGTAAGACCTTTGGGCACAACTATGTTTCTAAAGCTCCCTTAGAGAAGCAGTATGTTGGTAATATCCCTCAAAACCAAGCTTTGCCTAGAAGAAATACTCATGACCAACCAATAAAACAAGGTCAATACCATTCGAGGAGGGAATAGGAAAACAAAATTCTTGGCGCTACCATAGAGAAAAAGCATAAAAATGACAAACGAAAAGAAAATATTACTGGAACTGCACTAGAAAAAGCTGTAGGATGTCAAAGAAACATGGGATACAACTCCAGTAACAAAAATAATGACTTTAAAGTCAGTCTCAATCAGCATCCATCACCAAGAAATAAGGATATGGGAAATGAGGTTGTCAACATAAGGCACTCTCCGACAAAATGACCATACCGCTCCAAATACCACTCCAAAGTGGATAAGTATATGAATGAAGAAGCTAGTAAGATGCTTTCTTCTCCTATGGTTTATGGGTTTTCTCATTTTCAATTGGACTACGAGGCACCTATATCATCTGCCCATTCCCTAGGATTCCTTAATTGAAGTAGAAATTTGGTCATACACCCTTCAAATCTATAAAAGGTTGGATGAAACACCCTACCTTTAGGATATTCCTAAAGGAGATGGGAGGAAACTGAATAGGGTAACCCCTTGTTAGTCTGACTAAGAAATTGAAAAGGTTGAAAGACCTTTTCAGGAAACTGAATAAGGATAAATTTGGAAATATCGGAAAAAGGGTAGAATTAACTAGAATAAAGCTTGAATAAACACAAAGAAAGTTGGTCGGTGACCCCCATAAGCCACAGTTGCATATTGAAGAAAGAAATACATTGGAGGCATATACCTGAATGATGTCCTTTAAGGAATCATTCTTTAAGGAGAAATCAAGGGTCAAATGGATGAAGGAAGATGACAGAAACACTAAGTTCTTTCACAAAACTATCAAGGTTCACAATGGTAGGAACAAGATTCTTAGATTACAAAATGAAGAGGGTATTATGATTGAGGATTATAGTCAAGTCCAAGCAATGGCTGCTGATTTCTTTGAAAAGTTGGTTTACTGACCCCTCCCCCTCAAATCATCCTATCTAGTCCTGTGGTGGGAAAACACTAACTGACACACACAGCTAATCCCTTAGTCCCCTCATCTCAAGATTAGAAATCAAAGAGGCTCTCTTTTGCCTAAAATTCGAAAGTGCTCCTGGACCAGATAGCTATACTACTGACTTCTTCAAAAGCAATTGGACCCTTCTGGGGGATGAGTTCATGTTGCAATAGAGTATTTCTTCAGAGAAAATTACATATATTACCATGTTATTGGCACTACCATGTCTCTGATCCATAAAGTTGTCCACCTAATAATGATGAAGGAATTTAGGCCCACATCTTGTTGTAATGTCACCTTTTCTGGGGGATGAGTTCATGTTGCAATAGAGTACTTGTTCAGAGAAAATTATATATATTACCCTGTTAATGGCACTACCATATCTCTGATCCATAAAGTTGTCAACCTAATAATGATGAAGGAATTTAGGCTCACATCTTGTTGTAATATCACCTATAAGGTTATACCAAAGATCCTAGTGAATAAGCTTAAACCTCAGTCGCCTTCTTTGGTGGATGAAAATCAGTCAGCTTTCATAAAGACGAAAACCATATATAATAATATCCTTTTAATGCATGAGTTAGTAAAAAATTACAACAGGACTATAGGTCCAAAATATTGTGACATAAAGGTAGATATAATGAAAACGTTTGATGCGCTTAGATGGCAATACCTTCTGTTAATCCTTAAGTTGTTGAACTTCCCTGAAAGCTTCATCAAGTGGACTGGTCTGTCTCTTCATCCTTGTTATTGAAGGTTTCATGAAAGGAAATATCAACTCTCAGTTTATTGTTCACCCTAAATGTGATAAACTAAACCTCTCTTCTTTGGCTTTTGCAGATGATTTATTTATTTTATCTAAGGCAGACATCGAGTCTTTCAAAGTAATAAAGGAAACTCTAGAGGATTTCCAAACTCTTTCTAGTTTGAATCTTAATCTACAAAAGTGTGATGTTTTCACCTCTGGTATCAGCTACCAGGAGAGAACAAAGATTGCTCAGATTCTGGGTATGCCATTGGGGCATCTACTTATAAGATACTTTGGTGTTGCACTTATAGCTAGAAAGCTATCATACTGTGACTGCAGAATTTTCCTGGACAGGCTAACAATAGAGTGCAAAGTTGGACTAATAAGAATCTTTCGAATGGAGGGAAAGCTCAGGTAATAAACTCAATGTTAACAGCAATCTGTATGTATTAGACAACTTCGTATTTTCTACCTAGAAGGATTATCAGACGGATTGAGAAATTCTGAAAGGCTTTCTTTGGGGTAGCACAAAAAAAGGCAAATGACAACCTAAGGAAATATAAATGACTTGGTGTTAGTGAATAATGTCTATATTATGAAGGACATTTGGGATTTTTATCAACTGAAGAAACGTCTATGGGTCAAGTGGGTGCCTACGGTGATCTTGAAAGAAAAATTCATTTGGGTAACAAAGCCAAGACCCTCAGATTCTTGACCTTGGAAAAGGTCCTTTGGAGTTCGAGACAAATATGCATACTATGTTTACGGAGAGATAGGAAATGAGAAGAGACTTCATTCTGGAATAACCCCTGGTATCCATGGGGTACTTTGAGAACTAGGCATCCAGTCTATGTTGGAAGGGAGTGAATAGAGACTCCTGTATAGAAGAGGTTGGGATGATCATGTCATCCAATTCTGCATTGCTTGTAGGAGTATCAAAAGAAAACATGAGGAGGATGGCTAGAGATGGAAGCCCAGCAACAAGTTCTCCGTCGAAGATCCCATCAAGACCCTTTAAACACCTCTGTCTATAGTTCAATAGAGCAAAGTTGTCTGGTTAATCACTTCTTTCACGCTATGCAATTATTCTTTGACTTGCATATTGGAAGAGAATGAGCACATTGGATAAATTATGTGAATGGCGTATGATTCAAATTAACCTATGTGTCTTGTGTTGCAGGTGCATTGAGGATCAGGATCGCCTCTTCTTTCTATGTCACTGCTCAAACCATGTTTGGAGGGCTCTATTCAACCAGATGAATAGATAAATAGCAAAGTCAGTACACACGGACGACAGAACATAATTAATGGCTTAACTTAACTGATGTTTGGAACTCGAAGTTACAGAAAGATATAGCTAAATTTGTATTCTCATATGTTGTCTACCACATCTGGCGTGAAAGGGATGGAAGAATCTATCAACAAAGTGGGAAAGCTCACAAAGTTGTCCTAAAGGAAATTATGGATAGTATTTGCTATGCTGCTGTTATTTGGAGAGGATATAAAAAAAGTAGGTTTAATTAGGAACTAGCCGTTAACCTTGGATTATCAATGAAGATCTTCACCAAGGTTCTGGTACCTGCTCTTACATGGTCACTACCCTTGCATTACTTAGCCTTAGCCTTCTGTTGGTCAACTCTTACATGGTCATATTCAGTGAGTCTTCTTCTCGACACCTCAACAAGGTCTACAATTGATGCACATCTAAATACATGAGGTACTTTTGGGGTTGTTTTATGTATGTCATGCTTAGGGGTTGTAGCCTTTTGGCTCCTAAGTGTGAAGCTATGTGGAACCGATACTGCTTTGTAAACAAAATATGCAATCCCTAAGTCATGGTACTACCTATTCCATCGTGATTGTCTTCACTGGAATCATTTCATCTGCCTTGAATCTCATCGCAATACTAAGTCTACTTATGGTAGTAACATGTGTCACTGGAGTGGTTATTGCACGCACAATAGTTATGTTGGGTCATTATTTTGCATTTTGGGAAGGTTGTCAATCTTGGGCTTTTGGAAGTGGAGTATGCTTGCACAGACGAATGCTAGTTTATGGTCTTGTATATTTTTGCTTGGTGTAATTACCCTCAGCAGAGGTGCTTCTAATTTCTCTGTTGCTTTTGATGCCAAGTTTTTTTAAGTAGGGTGTTTTTTAGATTATTATTATATTTAACTTTAGGATGGGGATTTTTGGGCACCAATCTTATGTTTGGAGATAGAAATCAACTATTGTGTCAATATATTTTGATCAAGTTGTGCTTGCGGTTGCTACCTCCAAGCAACAACTATTGTAATTCTGCCCTAATTTGGCTCTTTCATGATAACTTTTAGCTTACAAAAAAATGTGTATGGAGTATGCAGGTAGGAGAAGAGACATGTAGATTCTTATGGAACCCATAACCCAAGAAGACTTTATATCAGCCTGCCTCAAAATTTTTGTCCAGTCTACCATTCACTACAATGTCCCAGTTCTTGTTTTCTTAGCACCTCTCGCTGCTACATATGGTCTAATATTATCAATTACTTTTAAGTCTGGAATTTTCTCCGATTAGTGTGAAATCTCCTGTAGTTGCCAACACCAGTTGTCACCTCTTGAAATTCCATTTTCCACTGGCTCCCCTAAAGCCACAAAAGGACCTGCTGCCACATAGTAATTTCTTGAATGTTCAGTTATCATTATCACGAGTGCTTATTTTAGTTTACTCCAATACTAGGAACAGTCTGTCTTTATTTCACAAAATTCGTTTTATCTTTCTGTGTCTTCATAGCTAAGTGAAGTTCGTGGAGTCCTCTTTTGCTTCTGCAGGTTTCAACAGAATATGGCCACGTATCAAAACTTAATTACACAATCAATGTATGACAAGCAATTAGATAGTGGAAGGGGCACCCTTCTTCACCTTTGTGATGATGTAATACAACAAGAAGTGAGTGCAAGCTGCAAAGTTCCCGTTTACCTTGCTTTTCCTTTCTGTATGAAAGTCATTTGACAGGGTTAGATGCATATAATTTACAAAAAGAAAAAAAAAAGGGTTAGATGCATATATGTTAAGACTTAATTGCGAGTAACTTCAGTCATGGTTGACAGAATTAGATGCACATATTATTTTGCCATTCGTTTATTTAGATTTAATGTTGACAAACTAGATGCATATATGGCAGAATAAAGTGTAACTTCGGTAATGGTTGGTTGTGTTTGAAATGAAAAAAAGAGTTGGCTTAGTTTGACCAAATGCAAATGTAGCCTGTATTCATAATTTAATAGTTTGTCACTTAACACTGAAGCTTCAGAACTAACCAATGATGACAAGTAGTATTATGGCTCTGACATGTGTAGGTAAAGGAGGTCATAGTTTCGTTCTTTATCCTGATGGAGCAGGGCAAATCTACATTGGAGGTTTTCTTGTTCTTTACCCTCTTCAACTCTTTTCGTAACATTGTTTCCCTCCACTGATTGCTGTTTATATTGGACATAGGATCTTGACCTGAGATGCGAGGAGCTAATAAAAGAAGAATTTGGCGAAAGTTGCAATTTTGATGTTGACGATGCAGTACAAAAGTTGGAGAGGTTGGGGATTGTTGCTCGGGTGAGTTTAATCCCATTATCCTACAATTGACAGTTGCGATTGAGTTTAGTTTGGACACATTTTGTTGTATAAGCTGACTCATGCATAGTTTGATGCAAGCACACTGTTGCTTGAGGGCTGCCTATGGTTCTTTCAATTTTGCAGGAAAGGTCTCTCTTGCAAGAAGACGATATTTTTTTATCCTAATGTCATTGACATTGATTTTGTCAAGTCATTTAGATATTCTCTCTCCGTCCCAAAAAATATTGTCCTAGAATCTATTTTGCTCAAATTGTTCACTTTCTAAAAATATGAATATATTAGTTGTCAAAGTTTCAATATTATTTTTCACTTAGCATATACATGATTTCTCTAGTTTACTAAACCAGTTAATGGTAAAGTATGAATAGTGATCAAAATAGTTTGACTTCAAACTATGACCATATTTTTAGGGCGGGGGAGTGCCTCTTTTTGTTCGTTATATCTTTGTTGTCATTTTGGTTATTATTTGAAAATAGTTGTAATCAGTTAAGAAGGGAGGATTGCATCTGCAAGTGCTTTTTTTTATTTTAATCCTTATTTCATTCATCAATTAAGTTTTCTTCCTTTGTGTTTTAAAACTTAGGACACGATTGGAAGATACTACTGTGTAGGCCTCAAACGTGCCAATGAGATTATTGGCATCACCACAGAAGAAATCGTCATTAAGGCAAGACAAGGTGGTGGAGCTACCTGAATTGCGTGAGAGCAGCCGACCCTTTCTTGAAGATTGGTTTTAGCTGCATGTCTGACGTCCGTCAATGGGCATGTCGAATATGATTGTAAATTCCGCACACACCTTGTTTGTCTAAGATTGTATGAGACAGCGAACTGTTTGGGTTTCCTAAGAACTGCTCTAAAAAGAAGGAAAAAAGTGGGGTTGGGGGGTGGAGGAACACTAACTCGAGATTTCAGCCCTTGCGTTGTAGGTGGATGTTTGAGAAAGGCGGTCAGAGACCTTAATTTTGTGAACATTTAATTATCTTCATTTAGCATTTAATTTCATAACTTCGAATTTAGAATTACCAGACAGCCACCCATTCATACTTCAAATCAAGTCAATGTTTTCCTAAAGAAAAAGACTAGGATGGCATAAAACGTTCCATAAGTTTCAATGGCTATATCTTAATAGGGACAAACATGGTCAATGACAAATATAAACCTTTTTGATAAATACATATTTTATTACTTTTACATTATTCATTTTATCTTATTCAATCTTGATTATTCACTATCTAAGAGGATGTGTGTTTATCATAGAATGGTGTGTTTATCATAGAATCCACATACATATACACATGAACATTCATATAGATATACACTGTGTATTATTCGTCAAGGTTTTTGGCGGAAAAGTAGAAGGGCGGTCATTAGAGCAACTGGTATGATTGTTGTTTCGTGACCTAGGTCACAGATTCGAGTCGTGGAAATAGGTTTTTGCATAAAGTGTAATAAAAGTTTTCATACATTAGATCAGGAAACTATCCGGTCTTTTTCTAGATTCTATGCAAATGCAAAAACCTAGAAAAGCAGGCCGCTCTAAAAGCTCAACAGAAATTGTGGCTTGTTGCAATTCTCACTCAATTAAACAGCGTGTTCTTTTAGATGTAGCCGACGTCATAAATTCTATTTTTTTCCTGAATAAATTTTGTACTTATAATTTCAAAAGAAGATATGTATTCTCGTTTTTTTGCATCTTTTCCTTTTCATCCATATAACAATAGTATAATCCGACGAGTTATCAAATCTCTACAAAATTATCATACTCAAATAACCAAGAACAATCATAAACAAACAAAATATGGCTCCAAAAATTATAAAGAAAGAAGAAAAATCATTCAACAATCAACAAAGAGGAAACAACAAGACGTCCACAATGAAGATGAAACAAAAGCTAAAAGCAAAAAAATAAAATCAACAAACAAATTAATAGATACAAAACACTTTCCGTTCCTCACCAAATAAAGGATTTAAGAGGAATCCACAATCTTAACGCATATGAGCACACATTCTAAAGACATTCTCTTGCATTTTACCCAGACTGATGGCGATTGGTAATTATGTTCTTTTAAGGTGCAACCCTCAAACTCCTTATTATGTAATATGCAGTGTAACAATTCTTTCCAACTCCCTTAAAGAGATTACAATCCTTCTACAAAAGGAAAAATTCGAGAATACGGTTAGTATTTCTTCCCTCAATTCCATTCACCTTGGTTTTTATTGAAATCAATCGTCACCATTTTATCTTATTCAGAACGGTATAATCATATGTGCAACACCACTTAATAGGGTTGCAGCCGTCCATTTATTTTTCTCTTTTTCATATCGTCATCAGAATACGGTGACTGTCTATCTTTTAAATTATCTTATAACCATAATCAATGTGATACATATCTGAAATATGGTGATGACATCCTATAATACCTATCTCTGTTTTTTTTTGGTTGAAATTTTCTAATTACCAAAATTATGATGACACGTAACCGTATTTATGATAAACCATCATCGTGATCGTTATTAGGTGTAAACGTATATACATTTAACATAGCACTATTCACTGCCTGCAATTTCTGTGTATCGCAAAGAGAGTCCAAAAAACCGATGTCTTCTGTGCAATGTGCAATTTTGCCCCTCCCCTGTATAGTTGGGCGCAAATTCACCCCAATTACTTCTTAAAATACTTCATTCGTCCAAAAAGTATTGCCATGGTTTCAGTTTTACATATTTTAACCACTATTCATATTTTAATCATAGTTGATTAATTAAAGTAAACTAGAAAAATCATATAAGTAATGATTGAAAGATAATATTGGAATTTTGACTATATTCCAACTCTAAAAAGAATGTAACATTTTGAGAAAAACTAAAATAAAAAATAACAATATTTTTCTGAAGGTAAGGAGTAACAGTCAATATTATAAGTAGTGATTGACCGGCATAAAATTTGCATGTATATATTGGTTAGACTAATTTTGAATGAAATATTTCAAATCCAAACTAGCCATTTGCTTTTAAAACCAGAGCCATCCATTTAGTATCCTGACGTGGCATCTTTTCGAGCAAACGAGAGTGAGAAGTAGCTGGTCGACTAAGCTTGCTACTTCCAACTTTCCAACCTTTTATATGATCAAGAATTCCTGGATACGTGTAGATTCGTTAGTTTATTTCCATGGCGCAAATACCAACCATTCAGACGTTTGATTCGGTTGTTTAAGAGTTGGGTGGAGCGTGTAAGAAATCCCGTGATTTGGGGATTTAATTGGAGAAATCAGAGTGTAAGAAATAAAGATCTACTAAGATTTGATTCCATAGTTGAAAGATTTGATACAACTACAATCTCCGTAAATGTTGACTTAGATAGAATATCTTGTACTATTTATACCCATAGTGATGTAAATCAAAAGTGATATACAGAAAATATTTTTCCAACTTTCTCTTCAATTGCTTTTAGCTTCCTTTGCTCTCAAATACACATGGTATCAGAGCAGGAGCTTTACTCGTGCAATCTTTGAGTCAAGAATAGGCTCAGAGATTATACTCATCACTGCCTTGCCCCTTACCGTGATCAAGAACTGCAGTCATCTTGTTCAGACGAAAGGCTCTGAAACTGTGTTTTTCGTCATTGCCCGTTATACCCACCTTGACCCGGATTAGATCAAGGTTGTACCGTGTTCCCATCAGCAATATACCTGCATATCCAAAACGAAAAAATGTCACAAACCTCCAGAACTGCTGAATCCAGCCAAGAAACACCAGAAAAAAACCCAAACATCCCTGCGCAATTTGATTTCTCTGAGCAATTTGCTCGTTTTCTGCAGCAAAGTATGAGTATTTCCCAACCTGCACCATCTTCTAATCTGACCCTGAAAATCAAACTTAACAGTACCAATTATGCCTTGTGGAGCAGACTAATGAAAATAGCACTTGGTGGTAGAGGGAAGAGCACCCACATCACTGGGGTACCTCCATCCCCTCTACCTACAGATCCAACCTACCCTTCTTGGGAACAAAGTGACCAACTGGTCTTTACATGGATTATTGATAATATTGATGATAATTTAGTGAATAACGTGTCCAGATATTCAACAGCTAAAGCCTTATGGGACGGATTGGCTATCACGTATGGGTCCGGAGGAGATCCATTACAGATCTTTGACTTGCACAAACAGTGCTACACTGTTAAACAGGGAAACCGTTCCCTTGAAGTACTTTGGGATCAATTTCAGGGACTGTGGATGGCCATTGACTCCATGGATCCCAATCCCATGGAGTCATCTAATGATATTGCAACATACAACCGTAAGCTTCAAGAACAGAGACTGTACCAACTACTGCTTGCAGTAGATGATAAATACGCTGATACAAAAAAGGAGATTTTGAAACTGGTCCCGAAACCCACCGTTGAGGCTGCTTACAATGAGCTTCGCAGATCAGGTATACAGAGGGACGTTCTCACCCCATCAGAATCACAATCATCATTTGGGGTGGGTCAAGGCTTGATAGTCAAACCCTCCGGCGAACAAAGAAAACAGAAAGGAATTTCAGACTATCCACGCTCAGGACCACCTTCATCGCGTGGAAAGGAGGACAAATCCCAAATGGAATGCACTCATTGTAAGAAAAAGGGCCACATTAGAGAAAAATGCTTTCAATTACATGGATATCCGGAATGGTGGGCAGACTTTAAAAAGAAAACCCAGGCCTCCGCCGCACAGATTACCACCGAAGGTGGCTCAGGCAGGCAAAGAAGTGTTGAAGACCAGAACCTCCGACAAATCGAAGGAAAAGCCAACGCAGCACTGGTGGCAGCCATGGAATCAGACCCATCGCATACCAGCGGCGATGAAAGAGGAGGTAGACGGGTTAGGGATAACCCTAACCCGCTGAAGTGCTGTTTAAATAATGGCACAAAATTGTGTTTTTGCCCCCTGATCCCTGCACTTAATAAATTTAACAGTTTAGTCCCTGTGTTTTCTGAACATGTTAATTTAGTATCTGATTTTCCTGAAATTTCCCCAGAACCCCAGAAGTTTCCATTACCCTCACTGGAGCCCTTCCATAATCCGTATATTACCCCTGGACCCCCACATTCTTCCCAATTACCCTCTTTATCCTCATACACTCCATCTCCATCAATGTCCATATCTCCTTCCCAATGCCACCAGGTTCAAACAACCCCTCAGTGGATATTTGACTGCGGGGCTACCGACACTATGACATATGACCCATCTGATCTCTTAACTCATAATAAACCAACAAAAACCATTGTTGAGACTGCGAATGGGGCCTCTGTTCCAGTAAAAAGTGGAGGCACTATATCTATTACCCCCAATATTACCCTTAACCACTGTTTATATGTTCCCTCCTTGTCCACTAAACTCTTATCCGTTAGCCAACTTACAAAAACACTTGACTGTATTGTTCTAATGTATCCGAATTTTTGCCTTGTTCAGGATATTCATACGAAGGCAATCATTGGGCGTGGTACTGAGCGTCAAGGGTTGTACTTTGTTGATACGGTGGTGCAACAGGGACAGTCTAATCTTGCCACCGGGACATCTGGACGACAAGTGTGGTTATGGCACCGTCGTTTAGGTCACCCGTCATTTGAATATTTACATCGTCTATTCCCTACATTGTTTACTTCTCCTCCAGTTAATTTTACATGTGATACATGTCTTCGAGCAAAACAAACACGTGCATCCTACTTTGCCAATAATACTAGAGTTGATCGTATGTTTTCATTAATACATTCTGATGTCTGGGGTCCCTCACCTTATAATACCCCTCTTGGCTTCCGCTATTATGTTTTGTTTGTTGACGATTTTTCCAGAATGACATGGCTATATATTATGAAGCACAAATCTGAGGTTACTCAAAAATTCATTCACTTTCATCACATGGTTCAGACTCAGTTTGATACAAAAATACAAATTCTCCGATCTGATAATGGAGGGGAATATCTTGATTCAAATTTACGTCAATTCTTCAGTAGCCATGGTATTATACATCAAACTTCGTGTCCCTATACACCCGAACAAAATGGTGTGGCTGAACGAAAGAATCGTATTCTACTTGAGATGACTCGTGCTATGATGTATGACTCTCACGTCCCAATGAGTTTCTGGCCCGAAGCTGTCTCTACTGCTGCCTACTTGACTAATCGCCTACCAACCAAAATCCTCAAATATAAAACTCCACTCCAAACACTATCTTCCCAGTGCACTCTTCCATCTATACATACTCTTCCACCAAGAGTATTTGGATGCACGGTATTTGTTCATACACCTAAGCATCAGCGTACTAAACTTGATCCTTGTGCTGAAAAGTGTATTTTTGTCGGCTACGCCACTACCCAAAAGGGTTACCGTTGCTATAATCCTCATACTCACCGTATTCAGGTCACCATGAACTGTGTCTTCGTAGAAACTGAATATTACTATTCCTCCCAATCTCGTGTTCAGGGGGAGCGATCATCTGACGGAACTCTAGATTGGTTGGTACCATCACTCACTTGTTCAACCATTGATGTTCCAACACGGCAAGTAGATGGCACCGACTGTGCTATAGCACCCAACATTGACATACCTGAGACATCAGACTCACCTCGTGATTCGCCATCTGTGAATGAGGTAACAAATTTCGATTCAAATGATGAACAAACTTGCCTTATATCTAACCAAGCAGAAAATAATACTTTTGCCACAGATACAATCCTTGATCATCAAAGTATGCCAGAAACACACACTAATACTGATAATCTTATTGAGCAACAGCAGGTACGGGTATTACCACCCAGAGCTAAGCGCGGAATTCCGTCCGAGCGGTACTCTCCTGAAATAATGTCCAAAACTTCGAGGTACCCGTTAAATATCTCTATGAAAGGTGTGTCTGACATGGCTCGAGGATTCTTTGTATCTATATGTACAGATCAGGTACCACGGACCGTGGAAGAAGCCCAGGCTAAACCAGCATGGAGAGAAGCTATGAAAACTGAAATGACCGCCCTGGAGAAAAATCAGACATGGGCAAAGTGTGTTCTTCCATCAGGAAAAAGGCCAGTCGGGTGTCGATGGGTGTTTACCATTAAACACAAAGCGGATGGAAGCATCGAGAGATATAAGGCTCGGTTGGTCGCAAAAGGGTACACTCAGACATATGGAGTTGATTATTCAGAGACTTTTTCTCCTGTGGCCCGGATCGACACTATTAGAGTACTGTTTTCTGTTGCAGCAACTCAGAATTGGCCACTTCATCAATTCGACGTTAAGAATGCTTTTCTACATGGAGATTTGAAGGAAGAAGTATATATGGATCCTCCACCTGGTTTTGATGCAGATTTTAAGACAGGGGAAGTGTGCAAATTAAAGAAGGCATTGTATGGGTTGAAACAGTCTCCTCGTGCTTGGTTCGGAAGATTTACGATAGTCATGAAACAAGATGGCTACCGACAAAGTAACGCAGATCATACGTTATTTGTCAAACACAGGGAAGGTATGATAACATGTTTGATTATCTATGTGGATGACATGATCATTACAGGAAATGACACTAAAGAGATGACTCGACTCCGAAAACATTTGTTCAACAAGTTTGAGATGAAGGATCTTGGAGGGCTCAAGTATTTCCTAGGCATCGAAGTCTTGAGATCAGGTACTGCAATTTATATTTCACAGCGAAAGTATATTCTGGACTTGTTAGCAGAAGTTGGAATGCTAGATTGTAAACCGTGCGATACCCCGATGGTTCCGAATCACAAGTTGCAAATGGTTGATGGCGCGTCCCCTGCAGAGAAAGGGCAGTACCAACGTTTAGTAGGAAAGCTCATATATTTGTCACATACTCGGCCTGATATTGCCTATGCAGTGAGTGTGGTGAGTCAGTTTATGCATGAGCCTCAAGAGCACCATATGGAGGCAGTAAGACGTATTTTGCGGTACCTGAAGTCCACACCAGGGAGAGGTATTGTGTTTCGTAATAATGGACATTTAAAAATTCAAGCATACACTGATGCTGATTGGGCAGGAAGTCTGGTTGATCGAAAGTCAACTTCAGGATATTTTACACTTGTAGGAGGCAACCTGGTGACCTGGAGAAGCAAGAAACAGAAGGTAGTTGCTCTCTCTAGTGCTGAAGCAGAATTTCGAGGAATTGCAAAGGGGATCACCGAGATCCTATGGTTACAAAAACTACTCAAAGATATTGGAGTTCGTATTAATCTTCCTACTCCACTCTTGTGTGACAATAAAGCATCAATCAGCATATCTGAAAATCCAGTACAGCATGATCGGACTAAGCACATTGAAATTGATAGACATTTTATCAAGGAAAAGTTAGAAGGAGGCGTGATTGATCTTCCATTTGTCCGGTCAGAGGATCAGTTGGCAGATGTGTTAACCAAGGCTATCAACGGAAGGTCGTTTGAATCTATTTTGCGCAAGTTGAACGTCGTGGATCCTACTGTTCAACTTGAGGGGAAGTGTAAGAAATCCCGTGATTTGGGGATTTAATTGGAGAAATCAGAGTGTAAGAAATAAAGATCTACTAAGATTTGATTCCATAGTTGAAAGATTTGATACAACTACAATCTCCGTAAATGTTGACTTAGATAGAATATCTTGTACTATTTATACCCATAGTGATGTAAATCAAAAGTGATATACAGAAAATATTTTTCCAACTTTCTCTTCAATTGCTTTTAGCTTCCTTTGCTCTCAAATACACAGAGCGGGATCATTGGTTTCTGCATCCCTTTATTCGCAAAAATGAATTCTGCTGCACTGGCGCCGGCCCATTGTGTTGGATACTGGGTTCGGATGGAGAAGAAAGTAGCAGCGCATGGTCGTCCTCGATTCCAATTGGGTCTGGGCCTTTATTCTATCGGCTTGGCACGTGGTAGCAGTTGGGAACTGGGTGCTGCTGGCGGCCGCACCTCTGGGTCTGGACTGTCGGTTATATGTCGGGATGTCTCTTCAGATGTTGATGGTAAAGCAACGCAGAAGAAGAGAAATCTTAAGAAGAAAAGCGCAAAGGATGACTCACAGATTGGTGTCGATGAAGTTGATAACCGTCAGATGGAGCAGCCTCCATCGGCCTCCTTATCAGTGATAAAGAGGCTAGACGATGTGAATCCAGTGGGGTTGGGTAGACGGTCCCGACAAATATTTGATGAGGTGTGGCGTAAGTTCTCCGAATTGGGACAAATCTCAAGGACCACCCGCGCCATTGATGAAAATAACCTTCTTATCAGGGAGGGTGGTCCAATGTGCGAGTTTGCCATCCCTGGGGCCCAGAACACTACTGTCCTCGTTGTTGGCGCCACCAGCCGCGTGGGTCGCATTGTTGTACGCAAGCTCATGCTTAGAGGTTACACTGTCAAGGTCCTTATTCCTTGAATTCTTCCAACTCTGACTGTATTATGCTAAAAGGGGGAATACTTTTAACTCAACTGGTTGCCTGGGAGTGATTTTTGCGGAACCTGAATGAATTGCATGAAGGACAGCATGAACTTGAGAAATGAATGCATATTGCTGGAATTGTAAAGTATTTTCTCGACTATGAGGCCCCAATTTACCCAAGACTGCTATCTTCTTTCTTCTTTACATGCATCCCTTTCGATAAACATTCTCAATAAGAAAATAGCAACTGTTGAAACAAATTATAATCGAATTTAGACAGAAAATGCAAATTGTGCTTCTAGCCTTCTCTCTTGCCTCATGAGTATGTAACAGGCACCAGTTTGTTAGCCTTCTCTCTTTGCTGCTTGCGTTTGTCCTATTATGATGTCATTTTAAATTCTCAAAAACATGGTAGGGCATTTGGTTCTTTAAAGATATCTTCCCCTGATACGTCCAGAAAGAACTCCTTCACTCAGCAAGTTGTCTAGTCGCTTAGCTGCCCGGAGAACCCAGTGGAGCATGGGAATCCTCTCACGGGCATACATACTGTTTTTGACAATACTTGAGATTCGATTCTCTGTGCATGGGAGCTCATCCGTTTTCTTCTTATTATTATGCTTTGGCCTGATCTGTCTTTTGCGTAGCAGCCATCAGCAAACTTCTCACTAAATGTTTCTGCCACATTATTGCTTAGCACAAACTTTTCAGGCGTTTCACATTTCATGGAGTTGAAAAATCTGCTACCATCTGCTATGTAGCTGATAGTGGTAGCCTCTATTCCACAATTTAATGTCTGTGCCAATATCTGATCAATGAAGGCATGTGTATTAGCTGTAATAATGTGCATAATACTTGAAGAAATTAGCATTGTTGGTGATCAAGAGATTGTTCTTGTTCTCCATCCCGTTCTCTTTATCCACCACCGCATGCGTTTTGGTTCATGATCATTATTTTCTGTGATGCATAATTGATCTTTTCTTGCACTGGTGTCTCTTTATCCACCACCAAGTTCTTCTCACATGACATGTCTCATGTCACCTACAGCTTTTTTATTTGAAAAGCCAATGTATTCTGGCATATTAGACTTGTTCTTTTTGTTTTCACAAATTTGTGTATTTCATTCAACAGGCTCTGGTTAGAAAATCTGATCAAGAAGTGGTGGAAATGCTTCCGACTTCGGTTGATATTGTGACTGGGGATGTTGGCGATCCTCCTTCTCTCAAAACCGCCATTGAAGGTTGCAATAAGATTATCTACTGTGCTACAGCACGTTCCTCTATCACTGGCGATCTGAACAGAGTGGATAACCAGGGAGTTTACAACATCGCCAAAGCATTTCAGGTTTATTCTCTTGCATAGTAGTCATTCAGACAGTCAATAGATGTGTCATGACTTCTAATGCTTGTGGATCTACATTTTTTCCTACAAAATATGAATAGCATCTTCCTCTCTGTGACTATTTAATTGAAGTTCTCTTTCTTTCGTATATTAGAAAAGAAAGTCGTTTCACTTTTTGGGTGAGGGAGGGGTCCACAGAGGACGGGGGCAGTCGATTCTGCCACCCGTCCCCATGCCAATAATTTTGGCACATAAATTAACAAGTCATTCCAACTGTTACCACAATTCTTCTGGCATATGCTTCGGTAATTATAGGTCTTTTCTTTGCTTTCTTACATGCCTGATGTAAAACTTACAATGACTTTGTTCTTTCTTTCTTCTTTTTTCTTTTTTGTAATTTTGAAACTTGGTACCGTAACTAAGTGGGAGATAAAGAGTGCAATTGCATCTGAGATCATGTCTCCACATCTATTCCTATCTACCGGCTTCCAACAAAGCAAAAATAACCCATTTTCCTATCCTTCAGAAAATATTTCAAATCAAAACAACTATCAACCGTCATGGTCCAATTGAACTTGTTTTTCCTAACATCTATCCATGAACTAAGAAAAATGCTGATATTATCTAAAATTCCAGAGCTTTAGCTATTGTGACTATGGTCATTTGTTGGTACATGCGTTGGATCTTTTCTTGCCGTACCACTTGTACTGCTGCAGCCAAGCTTAACTTCATCAGTTGCCTCTGAAAAATTCAGAAGCCATGATCCTCATCAATCCACTCAAGTACCTGCTGCCACTTGCACAACATTTGCTACACAAGTACCTGCTGCCACTTGCACAACATTTGCTTGCATAGGGTAAAGTTTAAAATGGGCACCCCAAACACGTTCGGATATGGATAACCATAAATTAGAAGATTGATGCTCTCCTGTATCTCCGTACACAACAGACAATAGTTCTGTTGAATAAGCCCCTACTCTAGAAGCTTTTCTCAGGTAGACACTCGATCTAAACATGTATGCCACAAAATGATTGCGTATCAGCTAGGAATACAACTCTTTGTCCTCACAATATGAGCCCATGGAATGATTGGAGTACGTACTCGTAAGGCATCTATGGCACTCTTAGCTGAAAAAGACTAGGTCAGACACCACCACCAACTCTTCTGAAAATGACGCCGACTCATGGGAACCTCACATCATCCATGAACTTTTGAATTTCCTCATCCCAGCGTCTGCCTCTGTGCCAGTTCCAAATTCCTGTTTTTATAAATTCAAAACCTTTGCTGTTGAAGCAATCTTGATCTTTCTTTTCAAGTTGTCACTAGTAACCTGTTTGAGAATACCCCATGGTTGCTAAAGGGAAATGCAAAATGAAATAGTCTTACCCTGCGCAATGATTTCATTCTGATGTATTGCTTCCTGGGATGTATAGGATTACTACAATAAATTAGCTCAATTGCGGGCAGGAAAAAGCAGCAAAAGCAAGCTTTTGATTTCAAAGTTTAAGTCTGCTGATTCACTTGATGGGTGGAAAGTTCGTCAAGGGACATATTTCCCAGATGTGATTGCTGCTAAGTACGATGGAGGGATGGATGCGAAGTTTGAGTTCACGGAGGCTGGAGATGCAGTATTCTCAGGTATGGCTTAGTAAAATTATGTTAAAAAATGATACACCAGCCTGGAAAAAGTGTTACTTTTTGCCGCTGGGAGTTAAGAAAAAATCTTCCACTTGTTTTAACTCCAGACAAACGGTGGATCTGAATCCTTTTACCAGTTGAATGCCTGAAGAAAATACACCCAAAACATGCATACCCCTAGGGGTGGAGGGTTATTATGATTTTCCTTGTCTAGGACTTTGAAGTTTTCCGGTCTGTTCCTCTTCCTTTTTACAAGGGTTGGTATACTTCTCCTTGTCTTATTTGGACTTTTGAGTTAAACATCCTGTTTCTTTACCTTCTTACAAGGATATGTTTTTACGAGAGGAGGCTACGTGGAGCTTGTGAAAACACTCGCACTTCCTTTGGGTTGCACTCTTGACAGGTAACAGAGGTCCTTAACCCTTTTTCTTTTCTTTTTTACACTGGTATTGTTTTTCTGGCACAGATTAACATAATTGGTCCATGCTAGGTATGAGGGCCTTGTATTTTCTGTTGGTGGGAACGGACGTTCCTTCATTTTAATTCTTGAAGCTGGTCCACAAACAGATTCAACTCTCAGCAAAATGTATTTTGCAAGAATTAATACAAAAGCTGGATTCTGCAGGGTGAGCAAAGTGTCTCCCTCGGGCCAAAAAAGGAGACGAATAAATGTAGCTACAGTTTGGCAGGCTAATCTGTTATCCCATTTGTCGTAATTGTTGTGTTCACATTCTGCTGACAGGTGAGGGTGCCATTTTCATCCTTCCGGCCAGTTAAACCTGAGGATCCCCCTTTAGACCCATTTCTGGTGCATACCTTGATCCTACGCTTTGAACCAAGAAGGCAGGTCTGTCTCAAAAATAGATCTGTATGTTTCCTTTTGTTAAATTTTTTGAGGGGAAAACATGCGTTTGCGTGTCGGACGAACAAAACTTTTTTTAGGGAATGGTGTTCGAGAAATAGATTAACTTTACTTTGAAATTAGCATGCAAGGTAAAATTGCTCACTGAAACTAAAATTACCCTATTGCTGTAGAGACCTATCGAAGCACCTGCTGTAACGAAGCAAGACTTGAGAACTTTCAAGTTGATGTTAGAGTACATCAAAGCTTTCCCTGTAAGTGGTTTGAATATGTTTCCAAGACTGTATTTAGCTGGGAAACGAATGTAATGTTTTATTGTTATCTATTCTTGAAGAGAGGCAGGGGTGGGGGGGTGGTGGTGGTGGTGGAGACACCTGAAAATATATGAGTCATTGAGAAAGATACAGCAAAAACAAGAATTGAGGACAATATGGTAGGCAGTAGCATTAATGGCTCAACAGGATCTACAAAACCAACTTCACTATATATATATATGTGTGTGTGTGTGTGTGTATATGTGTGTGTGTGTGTGTGTGTGTGTGTGTGTGTGTGTATATATATATGTATATGTATATGTAGTGTTTTCTGATGGAAACACTTTTTTTGTAATTTCTGATGGAAACACATGAACATGTTTTCTTTGCATGTAAGTATTATAGTAGGGTATAGAAGGCAGTAATGAAATATTTGAGATCCAATCCAAGATGGGATCAGTGGACAGTGTGTCAAGGTATCAGGGACACAGCCAGGAAGGATCTCATTCCTCAACGACCTGCTGACGTTAAGCTTCTCGGTGATTGTATAATTGTTATGGTGGGAAAGGAGTGCTAGGCTTTTTAATGGCAAGGAGAGAGGATGTGGGGTCATGGTGCTAGTAACCAAGAACCGTATCAGATCAAGTGTAGCATGATGGAGCGGGGTTAGAAAGTCAAGGAAGAACTGGGAACTAAGTGTTGAATGTGCTCTCTCCCTGGTTATATTTTTTATGAAGAAGTATGGATGGTAGGCAGGATGTATCATCTGCAGTAGCAGATTGGAGAATGCACACATGAAAATATCAACAGAAGTCTGTTTTAAGTAATTAAAAAAACTGTTTGTGTGTGTGTTTATATGTATTTGTATATATTTACTTGTGTACTTGTGTATGTTATGTATTTGATATATGTATATATGCATTTGGCTAATTAGATGTGTGGCATAAAAAAAAGGATAAAATAAAAAATGTACATATAAGGTAAAAGGTTAGGATGACTCCTATAGTTGAGAAGATGAGAAAGTCAAGGTTAAGATGGTATTAACATGTACAAAGACGCCCTGTGAATGCACCTGTTAGGTGGTGTGAGACAATAAATGAGATGCATGTTAATTATGAGAGAGAAAGACCAAATAAAATATGAAGAGAGACAGTATGAAAGTATATGATTTATATGACAATTGAAGAGTATATGGTCAGTGATAGAGCACAATGGATATATTTGATTCATGTAGCCGATGTCATGTAGATGATATGAGATTTAAGCGAAAATTTTAGGTATTTAGGCCTGAATCACGGTTGAGATGATATGATAATTTTCAAAGATGCGTATTTTAAAAGCGCATGTTAAGATGATATGATAATTTTCAAAGATGCGTATTCTAAAAGCGCATGTTAAGCATTAGGTATTAAGAAACACAAGGAAGGTAGGATTTAGGTTTACGAGTAAAAAAACAAAACAAAAACAAAAACAAACAAGAACAAAATAAAATAAAAATAAAGTGTAAGAGAAATGATTGATCCATATAGCCGACTCCACATAGTGGAAAAAAGGTTTTGAGTGTTGTTGTATGCATTTGGCTGATAATTTTGTTGATATTCCTTTCCTGACCCTTTTGATGTTACATTGATGATTTGGTACTTATGAGTTGTAGCATGGAGAAGTGAAATTTGAGAAATTTCATCTTTTTTTTTTTATTTTTCCATGAAAAACTACGCCTAGCCATAACAATTGGGCAGATTTTGGCAAAACCAACTCCAGGTTGGATTAAATTAATATCCTAACTAAATTGACATTATTGGTGTAAAATTTTCACATTTGATCTGTTACAAAAGCAGGAAATCAAGGGATAATATTTTGCATTTATTGCTAAGGAATAAAATCAGCATCATTGCTGAGAATAATAATCAAATATTTCCTTTCTCATTTTTATACTGATTGAGATTTCCTTTTGCAATGTTGTAGGAATAAAATCACTATCTGCGATTGATTCCATGTGTTGTACTTTCCAGTTGATCGCATATATAAGGGCTGGTTGAAGAATAAAATAATCAAATAAGAATTATCAAAAAATAGGTCTCTTTTTCTTTAAGAGCAAAAAAAGAGGGAAGGCCAGCCTGCAAAGTGGGTTTGGCTGGGCCTCTGGGGTTGAGACGACCCCGCGGCCAGTGTGTGTGAGAGAGTGGCATCCCAAACCCGTGGCCGTATCACAAATTGGACGCATAACATGATCCTTGAAAGTTTGAAAGTTGCGGCTCCTCTTATATGTTACGTTACATGCTTTCTATGTCCAGTTGCATTAGTTATAAGCCTAAAACATCATTCTGTTTAAGAGTTACTATTTAGATACGACTCATGCAAGAGGAAAATCCGATTTGCATACGTTGCTATTGATGATATAGTATTGGTAGAAGAGACAAAAGAAAGAGTTAGTGGGAGAGACTGATAAAGATTTACGTATGAAATTTAAGAGAAATGGTTGAAATAGAGAAGGCTATCTTGCCTTATATACGGTGGAAAAATTCCTTAAATTTTAAAGGTAAGTTCCTTAAATTTTAAAGGTAAGTTCTGTAGGATGGCGATAAGATCAATGATGATATTTGGGTCTAAATGTTAGGATGTACATTGTAAGCATGAACATAAAATGAGAGTTGGGTAAATGAAAATGTTAAGATGGATGTGTGAATATTTAACGATGGGCTAAGGTAAGAAATAAGTATATTATAAAGGAAGTTGGAGTGATATCTATCAAACGAGAGAATGACGTTTGAGATGGTATGATTATTTTATGGGAGAACTTTTGGATGCATTGGTCATGCATGGTGAGATTCGAGAAGAAACCAATTCCAAAAAAGGAAAAGGGAGACGGAAAAAGACGTGGAGAGACAACCAAAATAGAAAGTCGTTTTGGGTAGTGGAGAGATATGGTACATATGATAAAACGCATGGGAAACAAAAGAATCATATAGCCGATTTGACTTGGTGCAAATAATTTTGAGTGTTTTTGTAGTAAAATCCGGTGTAAAGCTTGCAAGCTCTTTATTTCTGGCTCTCTTCTCCTGCTTCTAGTTTTATGTATGCTTGTGTACTGTGTGCTAGAGAAGCTAATTATTGATCAATAGGTGGTGATATTAATGTAGGTCTAGATGTGTATGTATACGCATGCATATATGTATCTACATGTGCATTTATATCTGTACTTGTGTATTTATACACGCGTACTCACTCTCTTTCAGAGTTGTAAACCAAAAGCACCTGTATATTGTATCTTTCAGTTATATTGATGTTAACATTATCAAACTTTTGCATTTCAACCAATCATGTCTGCGAATTGATAAGTCTGTTCGTGGAGAAAACTGATTAAAATATATCTCTAACACAACACAGAATATTGATGTTGTGCTAGTTATCTATTGGATTTGCCTTTCTCTTTCCTTCTACCTGCATTCTGAATTGAAGAAGGAAAACTCATCAGATTTGTAAAAGTAGTTGCTTTTCAAGTTGTTGAAATCCATAGCTTAGGCTTAAATAGTCGCCTTATGTGTCCCTTAAACTCTTATAAGGCGAAAACCAACATGCCTTGATTAGTTTGAAAATTATGTATATATTCTGATTTGCATCATAATGGGCATTTGCTCATGTGGTTGAGTAATTGCAAGTACTTCTTGTAGGCTAAACTCTCTCAAGGTTTATGGCTAGTGTTTTGTTCAGGCAAACTACCCAAGAAAGGTGGCACTTCTGACAGACTTGGTGTCTAAGAAGAATGATTTTTCTTTTCTGCAGGCTGGGCAAGAGACTGACTTTGTCTTAGTCTCGTGCACTGGATCAGGAATAGAGCCTACTAGAAGGGAGCAGGTTCTAAGAGCTAAGAAGGTTTGTTATACCTTGTTTTTGTTCTCGTAAGCTTTGGACTATTTTTAGGGAACTGAATCTAATATGCAGCTCGCTTATTTCTGTTAGGCATACTTAAATCGTTCCATAAGAATGCCAGTTTCAGAAGTACAACTCATTTGTATACTCACTCTTCAGAAGGGAATTCAGCGTTAAGAAAGTGATTGCCAGTATATAAATAGAATAAAATAAATTGGATTCTTTTTATTGGACTTGAGAGTATAATATTATGATGTTCCGAGTGATTATTGTTCCAAGTTGACCTCTAACTTTTGCAATCCTTTTCCTTTTCCATCATAACCGCACATTATACAGATCAGCATATTGGTAACAAAATCTTCTACATATTTCACTATGATTCCTATGTAACTTATCCTTTTAACAAGTGATGACATATTAATCATCTCATAATATTTTTTTTCACATTCCACTATTCACTTCACCATCCATTCGCAAGTAATCTTAGGCTCTCAGCATTGAAGTTTTATATGTTCTTTTCTATCCACTTTTTGTAAGTTTTTATGTTTTGCCTGATATATTGAGTTTCTCACTCCTTCTGCTGACATAAGCTACTGTCAGTTTTTTTAGCATTTTGTTAGATGAGAGACTAAGTGTAGGAATTGTGTGTTTAGAGATGGAAATACAATTTTAAGAAAGAAAGGTATATAATAAAATTAAAAATAAAAAAGATGGGATGCAATTATATGTACCATTTATCCTCTGCTTTTTGTTTTGTTCCCCCTTGCCTAACCTAAAGGTGTCAGACTAAGATATTGCACATCTATGGAAAGACAACTGCACTGTCAATTAATGTTCATAAGACATGACACAGGATGATTTCTGAAACTTAAATCATCTATTGTGCTTTGCCTTTGTTGGTGGTTGGGCCTGTTTTGAAATTACTTATCATGCAAGATGAACTACATACTACACAGGAGATAAAAGGGATGAAGATATTGCGCCAATTTAATGATCCAAGTGCTTTTTTGGTTCTAAATGTATTTTTTTTTTTTTTGAAGTGTCTAGTTATTTCTAACAGCTCTGTTGAAAAACCTCAGTCAGTCTGAGAAACTATTGAAATGTTTCCTAGTCTGGTGCAACATTTGATTCTTTGCCCTGATTATTTTAGGCAGGGGAGGATTCACTAAGAAGATCAGGCCTTGGGTACACGATAATTCGGCCTGGCCCTCTAACAGTAAGCCTTTTGAATGTTTAACACCCCCCCCCCCCCCCCCGGTCACTTATTGTTATTATTTTTTTTTTTGGGAGAGGCGAATTTCGCTTAGATACTAATGGTACCATTCCTCTTTGAAAAACTTATCGGTATTGAAATAAGAAATCCTGGCTGTAAATCTCATTAGCGGGCTTTAAATCTCATTGCTCACCTATCTCTTGTAAACTACAATTTCTGCCGCCACCCCTTGTTTATGTCTCAGGCTAACTTGTGAAATTTGTGGCAGGCTGCATGTGAGGCACGTTAGCAAATGTCTATATTATAGTCTCTCTGACATCATAAGTTTTCAGATGAGATGATAATTTTTAAAATTTGTCAAATGAACCAAATTGGTTCAAGCTTCCTTGAAATTCTGGAAATGTCTTGCTTTGGTGTCCCTTCTTTGCTATATTGTTGGCAGCCTCTTCCTTGTCCTTGTGGTGACCTTGGACTTCCCAAAATTTCTTCAAAAGCGCTACAGCTACACGGAGTGCTGATGGCTTTTATATCAACTGAAATGCATCAACTGACGCAATTAACAGTTGAGTTTTTTTGTACCCCATTTCCCAGCACTCCCCAATTCCGTGTTTGAGCACCACTAGTTTCACCAACACATGGAGCAGTTATCCAACCATTTTGAGAATCCATGGATCCACAATCCTTTCTTGTTTCTTATAAATAGCCCGTTACTGATGATCAGTTACTGCCAGAAGTATGATTAGTGGGATGATAATTTCTTTCATAACCCGATATTCGTTTGGCTGCTGCAGAAGCTAAAGCAGCAGCGAAGTCAATTTTCATTTGGTTGTGTACTGCATCACTAGGTTGTTGAACAAACATAAAATTTAGCATTTACTAGGTCTGAACCTGGCTAGATTCAGAGGGGGGAATGATGAGAAATCTAGGTGGACTTATCTGCCAATATGAACCATTGCAGTTACCAGAAAATCCCTTTTATGTTTCTAGTCACTATTTTTCCATTATCAACTGCTAACGGTTAGAAGGCTCAAACTAGGTTCACAGTAGGGCTGATAAGCAGTCAATTGATGGTGGCAGATAGCAGCTTTCTGAGTCTGTACTGAATGGTCTACATGTTTTTTGGTTAAGCTCCTTTTTCTAATGATAAGACTAAACCAGTTGGAGAGGTGTTTCCCCTGGGATTCTTTGGGAAACGTGTGCAACCATGGCCATTCTGCTGTTTTCAGTCTCCAAAGACAGCCTACTAAGTATCACTTCCTCCTAGAATCAAAGCAAATCTTTTCTCGAGGAAACGGGTAAAAGGGGGTAGATTTGGTGGTCAATCTATATGCTAAGACATGTCCTTTGTAATATTGTATATGGGAAGCTGGATCTGAATCTGGATCTGGATGAAAATGAAAAGAAGGCCAGGTTTTGAATTAAGGTTCGCCTGATATGATTCGTATTATCTACTGTGTTCTGTACAAAGTTCTCAGCCTCTCACATTAAGGAGTTTAGGATAGCAATTTCCAAGGCTTTGGCTTGCAGCCCATTTCCCTTATTTTGGTACATTCTTGGATTCCTTTTTCCAAATCCCGTATGAAAGAAGCTTGACTAAGTAATATGGACTCTTTCTGGATCTTGTATTTCGATTCATCTTCTTAACCCTAATCAAGAATATCTTGCCAAAAGAAGGTTCTACTATAAATAATAGGGAAATGCCCCTGTTCTCCTGAAGCCCGCCCAAAGTAATCGACTTTGAGTAATCATTTCCCATGCTAACAACTTATCTTGCATGGGAAGTCTTCTCATTGCCCAATGGTTTTTAGTAAGTGTATAGCAATTGCTTTAATTTGCATCAATTCTTCAATATCCTAGAATCTTAGGTTCTACTTCCGAAATCTGGGAGTGACTTACCCTTCAAGATTATAGTACTTCATGTCACTTTTTCTTTTTCCCTTTGAAGTTCCCCACAGAGAACGTTTCATGATCCTCTCAACTTCCTTGAGGACTACCTTGGTAAGAGATTGGTGTTTGCCCAGTAACTAGAGATACTTATGGGTCTAATTTAGTCAACTATACTGTACCAGCATATTAAACCAAATTCTGCACTTATCCTTTATTTTTAATTTTTTCCAAGTAGCAGCTAACATTCCTGGTAAGTGAATCTAGAGGAAATCAGAGAAACACACAAGTAGCTACAGGTAAGGTTCCCTTCTTCATAGCCAAAATCTCTCATAGGTTTCTTTTAATACGTGGATTGACCCCACCCTTGAATACCTCGATCTTTATTATATTAGATTTGAGACCTGAGACCTGAGAGATTTCCTGCAAATTATTTTTCGTAGTTGTTAGAAAACCACAATCTGCTTTCGCTAAACTAAAGAGATCATTCCAAAAGCTTAAAGGGCTGATTTTGAGCTGGCCATACTTAGGATAGAATTGGAATCTCCTTTCATGTATTCGCATCTTGAAGAGTTGATTGAACCCCTCCCTTATCAATATAAACATATTAGAAGATAAGGGGTCGCCTTGCCCCAAGTCTGCTATAGGATCGGGATACATTAATATTAACATAAAAGGAAGCAGTGGAGATGCAAGTCCATACCCTCTTAATGAAAACAGGTGGGAAGCCCATAACCTCCAGGATTTTTATCAAGAACTCCCAGCTAATATCAATTTTTGTGGTACAATTAGCTGGACCGCGTCGTAAGCCTTCATAATATCAATTTTTGTGGTACATTTAGCTGGTTCCTCACCTCTGTGGTAGTTTCTAACAATTTCCTGCATCAGGAGAATGTTTCCTTGTATTATTTTGCTTTTAACAGACTGATTTGTGTCAACAAGATTTGGATGCACCAGATCTAATCTGTTAGCCCAGACCTAAGTAATAGATCAGTACATCACAAATATGATGACTGTTTTGACCTATACCAACCTAAAGAAGTACCTAGGTCAAAGTCGTTATAGTATCCTTTATTTCTTTTCAGGAGGAACCCGGTGGACAACGTGCTCTGATATTTGACCAGGGAAACCGGATATCTCAGGTAAGCAACGAGCATTTCTTCTCATGCTCAGCAAGATGATGGATTTCTGCTTCTGAGATTTTTTTAACATCTATAGGGAATCAGTTGCGCTGACGTGGCTGACATATGTGTGAAGGCATTACATGATTCAGCAGCGCGGAACAAGAGTTTCGATGTAAGCTATAATATTTTTTTCCTGTATGATTTGCAATTGTTTGAAATCTTACTTGTGTTCATAATTAACCAGGTATGTTATGAGTACGTGGCTGAGACAGGGACGCAACTCTATGAGCTGGTAAGGAGTCATGTAATTCACGGCAAAAATGCTTTTCTTTTGAACTTGATTGTGGTCGTGTTTCATCCTTTAGTCTGGCTTTCCCCTTTCTGCCCCATCCCTTTCCCCGCTCCCACCCAAAGGAGGGAGGAAAAAATTCTTCCTTTTTTTGGGTCCCCCCCCCCCCCGGCGAAGATTTTACTCGCCATACATTTGCAGTTTGGATTTGTGTCATGTCCACATCGTATACATGCAGGTCGCCCATCTGCCTGACAAAGCAAACAATTATTTGACTCCTGCCCTTGCTATTTTAGAAAAGAACACATAGCATGTGACGCTTCCTGTACAGATACCATGTATTGTAACGGCAATTTCTTTTTGCTGAGGCTCAAGATATACTTCTCTTTGTCCACGGATATATGTATAGTAAACATGTTTAAGTGAACTTTGAAATGTATATTCATCCTGCCTACTTTACTAGCAGGATAATGTGAATATACGTGTTTCTCAGGAGGGGGGGGGGGGGGGATGGTGACGAATCAGTGTCAAATTCTCAAAATGGACTTTGTTTTTTCTTTTCTGTTTTCATGATAAATAGCCTTGTTGGTAAAAGAATAAAGGAACAGATAGGTAAACGTCTCCTTAACAAATGAAGGGGAAAACCTGGAAACAGGGAAAAAGGTTTCGGAAGGAATAGGCTGAGGAGAAACTTCTAATTGGAAACTTTCTTTCCCTTTTTCTTTTCATGATAAATAATCTTCTTCTCGGAAAAAGAAAGGGATTTTTATATTTGGAAATTGTAATTAGGAAAAAGATTTGGAAAGGGAAAGTGGGAGAAAGGAATAGAAAGAAGGGAAGACATTTGACCTCAAAAGAAGAAACAATGCCAAATATGCTAATTTGGGGTCTCTCTTCCGTTTGTCACGATAAATAAATTGTTGGTGAAAGACTACAATGATCACAACACACAAGAAAATAAGATAGGTTTTTCTAGTATTCTTGCATACATACACGGTAAAACAAATAACTGAATAGAGTGTCGGAGGGTTTCTCTGGATCAATAGCTCCATGACCGCTAACGTTGTTCAATTTGAGTGTCGGAGGGTTTATCTGTTACCTTGCTCATCTCTTCGGTTCAGCCTCGAGGGACTAAGCTCTCTACACTTGGGGAATTTCTTAAAGATTTTTCTCGTCATTATTTGGATATCAGCTCTCGGCTCAAGTCCTAGAAGGCCAAGGTCACATCACCTGTGACAATTCATTACAGGTTTTCGCAGGCTTTTTTATTATTTGAGTTCGGTTCAACTTAAGGTTTTTGCAGGCTTTTTTATTATTTGAGCTCGGTTCAACTTAAGATGTATGATCTGATTACACTTGTGAAAATCATAGGTTCTTTTACTATGGTTAGAAATTATTAAAAATGAAAGGCATATAGACAAAAAGAACCTCAATACTTGTAAAAACGTTCATTTCATTAAAACTTTGTTCATTGCAAAATATGGAAACTCAAATTTACAAGCAAATATCCTAAGCAGGTATAAACTAAGGCATCTCGTCAGATTCTCTAAGGTCAGCACCATCAATGAAAAGATGCAGCTGCTGATCATATTATATGGAGACGGCTGAGTTGTACATGCTGACGATTCTTGGATCCTCCTTGTTGAAAAGGGGATTCATCTCAGAAACAGCGTCAATAGTCTTAGTCTGTCCCATCTCTAGCATCGATGTCACCAAGGCATCCAAGAAGTTTGATTTCTTGAATTCAGCAATGGCTGTCTCTGTGGCCTCAGCTAATTGCTGGTCCCACTGAGCCAGCTGCTACTTAAGATTTAGTTTCTCTTGCTACCAAGATTTTGCCTGCGACACGGCCTGGGTTGTGGTCAATTCAAGGTCTTGAATCTTTGCCTCGAATCTCGTTCATTGCAGAGTTGACGGTAGCCAACTTAGAGTTAGAATCCTCTTTTCCATTCTATAGACCGACGTTTTCAGCTTTGAAATCGTTGTTCTTTGTTTTGACTACCTCAAGCTCTTTGGTCAGCTAGACGTTGAGGGCGGTCAGTCTATCGACATGTTGCCTCTACATCAAGAGAGCGTCTTTGAACTCTTTGGCTCTGATCAGCGGCTCGAATTCTTATATTCTATACTGCAAGTCATCACCAAATACAAATTAGTTATGAAAGCAACTGAGTGAAATTCTTTGGACTTGAAGAAACAAATTATAAAATAGCCTTACCACTTCTTTTTTTGTGCATGAGATTGGTAAGTGTATCCCAAGACAGACATCGAGCCTCCGTGCATCAGTTGGCAGGACTAAAATGCTTTTCAGCCTCCGTGGAGTAATCACGTCGGTAACATAGTTAGTCTTAGTGAATCGCGCATTGGGAATAACTTCCTCCAGCCCCTTGCCAGTTTATTTTGGGGCGGTAGAAGGTTGCCTAGGGGCCAACTTGGAAGAACCTTCCTCCCTAACCCTCTTTCTTCATCTTAGAGCTGGGACCACCTCCCAATGGTCTCGACACTTGTCTCTAGCATTTCGGATGCCTGAGCCGTGATCGGCGCGGACTCCGTGGAATCATGATGGCATACGGAAAGAGTCAAAGTCAGCAAAAAAAAGAACTGATGAGTTGAAGCAAACGTGGGACTAGAAGGGCTTGTTCATCCCTCTTGAAGCTGTTCAACTATCTGCGTAGAGAAAGTAGGCACTGCATGGCCCTACATCTCGATGATCAGCCACTCGACCAAGTTGCTACTAGGGCTGCTATTTTGGCTTTAATAGGCGGAATGACTGCATATTTGCCTTTGCGCTTTGGTCGTCCTCCTAATTGCGGCCTCAGCCAACCTACTTGGTTCTGAAGAGATTGCTTATGTACACAAACACAATATATTAGTCACAATACATACTCAAAGATGAAAACTAAGTAACTTTGCCTGGACTCTAAGTCCTCTTGACTCGATCTGCTGAAGCAAGGGCCTACCACCAAGTGATCCAAGTCAACCTTCTCAAGGACTGACCTGTCTAATTTTTGCCCGTCAATGATTACAAACAAATTCTACAGCCTTGACGCCTCATCCCAAAATTTCTCGCTTGGTCTTATAGTATTAACCTTATCAATCTTCTAGATATCGGAGTTGGGCACACTGATTTTCTTAATGTAGAAAGCTTGGCCTCCAATTTTTGGTTAAGGCTGATACATTTACAGCAAAATTAGACTTCCTATTCAGAGTTTGCTTACTAAAGCAGTACCAACTGTCAGAGGTTTTACACGTGAAGATGCTCTTGAAAGTCAATATGTTGAACTCGACCTCTATAGCCCTAAGAAAATGAAGAAAGCTCACTATTGATTTTAGCTTGTTGGGTTTAATTTTGCAGGAGCCTAAGCCTATAAAATTGTAGAACTTACTTCAATGGCCCGGGGAGAAGCAAACAGAAAGTAGTCTTGAAATATTCTTCGTAAACAATCTCGTACCCTATTGAGGGGTCGTAGGCTCTCCGACCATAATGGGGGTAAAATAATATCATACTGTGAATAATCTATTTTATAAACCTTACACAAGCGTGTGAGGTCGGCCATGTATAGGATACATAATGACGCTTGAACTTGTTCGATAGCGAACCTTTGTGGATTGCACCAAAGGACAAAGTTGAAAGGTCAAAGACCTGAGAGACAAGAGCAACCCCTGCCTGCTGTCTAGAAGTGGATTCTGTTAGCGACGCAGCCGACTCTGCCATTGGAACCATATCGTTAGGCCCAACATCCCTGCTGAGCCCATATAAGGGAGCATGGTTATCCTCAACCTAAGTGGACAAGGACTGTCATCAGAAGTTGTCTTCTCCGAAGAGAAGACCCAACCTTTAATACGCTATCGCCGACGTAGGAAATATCCTATGGGACGTTCTGTGGATCCGCTGAATGAGAAGGGCAAGATGTAGCGACCCGTCCCGAGCCCTAGTACTCGAAACAACTCACCCGCCGTATCTCACTGAGGAGAATACAAGGCGTCTATACAAATCAACTACACGTCATCGTAATAACGTAAATCGATGCCAGCGGAAGTCATTACTAAAATCCTCGATAAAATAATCATCATCATCAATACAATGTCTACGAATTTCTAAATAAATACAATAGTCAAATGTATATAAACACTAATCTCGAAAATACACAAAAACCTCGGATCTCGAAATAACTTCCTCAACTAACCCTCGAAAGTCTTTTCTGCATATCCTTAGTCTCGAAAATCTTTTGTCTCGATTCTCCACGGCATACTAACTCCTGTGTAAGCATACCCTAACTTCTCCTACCTGCAAAACTGGTGAGTGGTGGTGTGAGCCAAATCAACGGGCTCAGTAAGCAACCTATCTATACCCATTATGGAAATCATACATGCAGAGACAATTACAGAAAACATTTACAAATCAACATACATGTCTCTAGTACTCAATTAAATTCACTCGAATATCTTAAACACCTGACACATCGAGAATAATCAAACAAGATACATCTTTCAATCTACATTGCTGTGATGCACGTTCTTCTCAAATATGACATATACAATACACAAATAACCACATAAACAAAGAAGAGAACAATACATGCCAATGGAATAAATAAACTGCGGAAGGTAAGTCACTCCACATAATAATGCTCAAATTCATGATGCATGCCTTCTCTACGTGTCACACGCAACAAAAGTCATGTCACACACGATGCTCATATCTCTACCGTGCAATGCATGAACCTCGAGGTGATCCTACCACACGCCTCGTCAGGCCACACGCCCCGTCGGGCCACACGCCTCATAGGGCCACACGCCTCGTAGGGCAACACGGCATATAGGCCAATGCAATGCTCGTGCCATGAATGCAAATGCGTAAACTCTCGTAATCTGGTGCATCCATACTCATATATATATGCTCGTACCCATACACGTGCATATATACGTGCATATATACCCCCACACATCCACATACATATCTAATACGCATTGAAATCGTACAACCATACATACACCCAGTTTACATATACACATGTGTGATTGATTTACATATGACATCACATATCTCACATAATACACAACTCGCATATACACAGATATAAATATACAACAAATAATACACTGGTACATGACAAATATAACACGCACAGATAGATCACTTACCCCTGATGCATGACAACATAATGAGCACAAATAGACCACTTACCTGACCACAAGCCCTGTATATTGTTTATAACCGCCTAGGGTCAGCCACCTCGTGCCGCAACAGCAACCAGTCTCTGCCATGTTTGTTTGAAACCAAACCCAACTATACAATTTATTTCCAAAATGATAAAGGTTTGATACTTTTCAAAATGTCCAACAGTTATTCCAATTTACCAAAAATAGGCCAAAATGTCAAATTACCAAATATTCCATCTCAACCGTGTATGTATACACGAATATATGCACACGTCCATACATACACATATACACGTATATACGTACACGCTACTCTATCGGCCCATTTTTTTCCCAACATCGATACCGATACGCCACTTTATTTCACATGAAGCCATAACATATGCCAAAAAACCAAATATACTTTTCGGCCATTTATTATGCAACAAATACAAATCATAATCATATATAGATATATATACAATATAACAGGTATATTTCCATATATATATATATATGTATATATATATATTACACCTTCAAATATACTTTCGAATTTGCCCCAAAAACATAGATAATGGGCCACTGCCCAAAATTTCTCAAAGCGTGCTTTAAAACAAATAAGTTCATGCACACAACCAAGGAACTTGCTGGAATTTTCTTATGCATGGAACATAATCTGCTACCCGTAACTATATACATGCATTCAGTTTATAAAATTCTGTACGTCTACCAATATAATCAGAAATGATAAAATTCGGCCCTCTTCTTCAAAATTCATAATAAATTTACATGAAGATAAATTTAAAATATAAACCGTATAATAGAAACAAAATGAAAAATGAATGTGTTATGCCTTTGAAATGCCTGCGTGACTGAGATTTGCAACTTGCTGTTCATGGGAATTGTTTATATTTGTACACAGCAAGTAACGCTATAGCTTTTATAGCTTATAAATCCATATCATTGCAAATTTACATACAAGTGCTGTAGGGTCATAAAAAAATGGAGGTCCAAACTTCAGTTGACATCATGGCAAATTTTCCTTTTGACTTTCACAAGAAAGTTCACATTTCTTATACATATACAGTCTGCCTGCACCACACACACGTATACATATTCAATTTGCACAAGAATCTCGTATATAAACATATACAAATTGTATCACATAAAACTTTATATATAATTCCATACAACTATGCAATCAAACGTAATCGTGCATGAATAAACGTTATAATCAACATAAACATATAGATTTTTGCAAAGCATAGAAAGTATAGGAAGATTACTTACCTATCTCGATATACTATACCGTACGATTGGATTAAAACTTGTTGAAGGCCGAAACTAATTTTCCTTTCACTATATTTGGTCGGCCGAAAGATTGAAAAATAAAGTTGATGTTTTGCCTTACTGAGGGGAATGCTGTTATGATGCATGCTTGTGGCACACGCAACGATATCTCAACATCCGAATGTCTGTCGCTCTATCGTGCAATGCATGAACCTCGAGGTAATCCTACCACACGCCTCGTCAGGCCACACGCCCCGTCGGGCAACACGGCACATAGGCCAATGCAATGCTCGTGCCATGAATGCAAATGCGTAAACTCTCGTAATCTGGTGCATCCATACTCATATATATATGCTCGCGCCCATTCACGTGCATATATACGTGCATGTATACCCCCACACATCCACATACATATCTAATACGCATTGAAATCGTACAACCATACATACACCCAGTTTACATATACACATGTGTGATTGATTTACATATGACATCACATATCTCACATAATACACAACTCGCATATACACAGATATAAATATACAACAAATAATACACTGGTACATGACAAACATAACACGCACAGATAGATCACTTACCCCTGATGCATGACAACATAATGAGTACAAATAGACCACTTACCTGACCACAAGCCCTGTATATTGTTTATAACCGCCTAGGGTCAGCCACCTCGTGCCGCAACAGCAACCAGTCTCTGCCATGTTTGTTTGAAACCAAACCCAACTATACAATTTATTTCCAAAATGATAAAGGTTCGATACTCTTCAAAATGTCCAACAGTTAGTCCAATTTACCAAAAATAGGCCAAAATGTCAAATTACCAAATATTCCATCTCAACCGTGTATGTATACACGAATATATGCACACGTCCATACATACACATATACACGTATATACGTACACGCTACTCTATCGGCCCATTTTTTTCCCAACATCGATACCGATACGCCACTTTATTTCACATGAAGCCATAACATATGCCAAAAAACCAAATATACTTTTCGGCCATTTATTATGCAACAAATACAAATCATAATCATATATAGATATATATACAATATAACAGGTATATTTCCATATATATATATATATATATATATATATATATTACATCTTCAAATATACTTTCGAATTTGCCCCAAAAACATAGATAATGGGCCACTACCCAAAATTTCTCAAAGCGTGCTTTAAAACAAATAAGTTCATGCACGCAACCAAGGAACTTGCTAGAATTTTCTTATGCATGGAACACAATCTGCTACCCGTAACTATATACATGCATTCAGTTTATAAAATTCTGTACGTCTACCAATATAATCAGAAATGATAAAATTCGGCCCTCTTCTTCAAAATTCATAATAAATTTACATGAAGATAAATTTAAAATATAAACATAATAAAAACAAAATGAAAAATGAATGTGTTATGCCTTTGAAATGCCTGTGTGACTGAGATTTGCAACTTGCTGTTCATGGGAATTGTTTATATTTGTACACATCAAGTAACGCTATAGCTTTTATAGCTTATAAATCCCATATCATTGCAAATTTACATACAAGTGCTGTAGGGTCATAAAAAAATGGAGGTCCAAACTTCAGTTGACATCATGGCAAATTTTCCTTTTGACTTTCACAAGAAATTTCACATTTCTTATAAATATACACTCTGCCTGCACCACACACACGTATACATATTCAATTTGCACAAGAATCTCGTATATAAACATATACAAATTGTATCACATAAAACTTTATATATAATTCCATACAACTATGCAATCAAACGTAATCGTGCATGAATAAACGTTATAATCAACATAAACATATAGATTTTTGCAAACCATAGAAAGTATAGAAAGATTACTTAACTATCTTGATATACTATACCGTACGATTGAATTAAAACTTGTTGAAGGCCGAAACTAATTTTCCTTTCACTATATTTGGTCGGCCGAAAGATTGAAAAATAAAGTTGATGTTTTGCCTTACTGAGGGGAATGCAAGATGGATGAATGGAAAAACATTTAGACATATATTTTTTTTCCTTTTTTTCTCCTTCTTTGCTACTGACGTTGGCGGCAGAGGAGTGCAGGAGAATTTGCACAGTTTGTTTTTCCCTTTGGCTGAATGGCTTAAATAAAGGGAGAATATGATAGGTTTCTTTATGGGAAAGTTAAAGGGATTAATTTTAGGGATTAATGAAGGGGATTAGGATAAAGGTGGGGTTATGAAAAGTCATTCTTATTATTTTTTATTTTATTTTTTATTTTATTCTTTATTTCTTCTAATTTACTTAACCGGGTATAACACAAGATATAATCAACAAGAACGTATATGACAAAGAATTAAATGAATGAAAAAGACGAAAGACTTACTCAAACTTTTGGACGGAGGAAGAAGTAAGGTCGCAGAAGTGATTCCTAACAGAGAGGACGAACGAACACCAAAGTAGAATCAAAGGAAATTTTTGCAGAGAGAATCAGAGTTTGGAGGGTGAGTGGAAAATAGAAGTGAAATAGAGAAAGAACGAAAGAGACAAATGTGACTTTGATCCTTAAAAATTTAAGAGGGAATAAGACTTTTAAGAGTTCATGTAGCGCCCCGCTCCCGAGCTCCACCCTCGGTAACGGTGCACCCGCCGTATCTCACTAAGGAGAATACAAAGCGTCACATCAACTTCTTACACGTCAGTGTTGGCATAGAAATTTTTTTTCTTTTTGCGGAAACGATTAAACACAACACTAATTAGAATTTAATGAACCTCAATAAGATAAAGACATCATTATTAGGCTGACCAGGCCCTACAAGTCAAAGTCAAATGTCTGAATTAGAATTCTAGGAGAAATGTCTCAATGTACTACTGAAAATAAAAATGTCAATGTCACCCCAAGAATATCATAACCGTCCGTCTCTGCCCTCGCCGCAATCATATCTACTGGTCACTCGGTCCACTCCACGACATCGACACCATCCTCGAGGAAAATATAATCATAGGCATTGTCGGTCTCACCTGGAATAGTAGGGGGTGAGTGATGGTAATCACCCAGTAGGTGCCTCTCAAAACAATACAAAGAGTACATACCCAAAAAGATATCAACACATAACACATAAAACATGATAGCATGGCTTATACGAAAGGTAAAGCACTCCACATAAAAATGCGCAAGTACGTGATGCATGCTCAAATAACGTGTCACACGCAACTCGAAATATGTCAGGCAATATGCTCCTAGACCTATATGCAATGCATGCTCCCGGGTCCTAAATCCAGCGTTGTGGTCTCTAGCCACCACTTGCCGTTTGGACACCCACGCCCTATAGACGCAGTATGTCTCATGACCCCGGTGCCCTATAGACACGGTAAGTCATCCCGATACCTACGCCCTATAGACGCAGTATACCTCATGCAATGCACGTGCCATGAATGCAGGAACACCACACAACCGCCATTACTTCCCTCTGTACCACGTCCGTCTCCTATTACTTAGTCTACTTATTTTATTATTTTACTTTATTTACTTTTTTTTAATTAAATTGGGTTCAGCCGAAAGGCTAAACCCTTTGCCCTTATATTATTTTATTATTATTATTATAATTTTTTTAAAAAATCAAATTGGGTTGGCCGAAATGGCCACCCTTTGTCTTTTATTTTTTTTAAAATTAAGTTGAATTGGGTTGCCGAAATGGCTAGCCCCCTTTTTATATATATATTTCTTTTTATCTTATTTTACACAACAAATTAATATAAAAAAATTCCAGGATTCGGCCCCCCTTTCCATAACAATCAACAACCTACACATAAACAATTTAATAAAACAAGGGGATGCACTTTTCAAGCAACAGTAGCCAAAAGCCTAATTTTATAATGGCCATATACTTTTTTTTTGTTTATACATCCTGCCGAAACAAAAAAACCCATCACCCATTATTTATAAATGAACAAATTTAATAATAACAAAAAGGAGTGCAAGCTGGCCCTTCCAAACAAACGACATAATATATATATATTTACATAATTGAAATATGCAGCATACACTTGCACTTCTCATCAACAAAGAGAATACATCACCAAGTTCATGATCAAATCAAGAATAAAAGAACAACAATAAGCAAACAAGATACCGTTTTGAGCATGAAATCTTCATACCATTTTGAGGGAATAAATAGTATGCACCTACCTCGATCCTAGCAAGAACTCAAATACGAGAGACGATGTAGGCACAGTGATGGCGATGATATGGTTGTGATTTCCACTCCTCTTGAACCTTGGATCAAAAGTTCTTTTTTTTGGAGGCTGACGCAATTGATAGGGGAGAAGGGGATGGGAACTGCCGTTTCTTTTGAAGAGGGGGAGGGGATTAGGGTTTGATATATATTAATAAGAGATTGGGGGAATAAGGGTGGGATGATAAGTGAGGGAAATTAGGGATAAGGTTTGATTAATGATTTGGGATAGAGTTTAGCTAATTAGTTTATTATTTTTTTTCCCCGCATGTTTATCACACAGCACACACTAAATGTTTTATTTACTATTAAATTCTTTATTTTTTTTGTACGGCCATAACAGTTCATGTTCCTCGAAATACAAATCGCTGGTGAAATAAATGAGAATGCGGTCAAAATCCCTTTGAAACCTGCACCATAGAATCTCATCATTTACTGCTTGACAGATACCGAATCAAATTTTCACAAGTCAGAGATGTACATCAGTGAAACAGTCTTGAGTTTTGTCTGTTACTAAACGATTAGCCTTCCTTCCTCTGCTCGACAAGCCTAATACGGGGCATCTGACGAGGACAAAATTATCATCCAAAATAACGACAAATGTGGCCACCTTAGCCTATTACAATCAACGTTATTTGACCTAATAAAGGCATAGATTGCCTTAGAGACACTACAGTTACTTGGGTTCAGCTACATACTCAAGCCAACGCGGTCCAGGAGATGCAATTCGTCCCCTCGACGTCGGCTCAAGCCTTGGGCCATTATCAATACGACCCACCTGGAAAGAGCCAAAGATAGTCAATCCGGTCATATATCACCTCGGTTAGCCACACCTCCAGATTCTGGACGTTCTTGCTCGCTTAGCCAACCAGACACCTGCCAGAACAAGCACATGTCAACTGACAATCTAGCAACGCAACGTGACATATGGCACCACCTGGCGATCATGCAAACACAGGTTACCAGTGGGACAGGACACGTGGCACTCCCCGTAGTTCTTCAACATGCATTGGTTGCCCAATGTCATGTAAAAGTGCAAAAAAATCCCAATAAGGACTTCGTTCAATCCATCGCGCAAAATCATAGCCGCAACATAATAAATGAGACAAATTTCTCTAATATTTTGGGATACAGACAAGGTAGTACTCATAACATAATAAATTAACTTAATATTTGTTTTTTTATTAGTATGTTGTTTAAATAAAAACATGTTTTAGAGGTGCACTATATATATATATATATATATATATATATATATATAATGTGTAAATTTATTTCAATTTTTTATATTAACACTTTTTTGGTTTAGGGTGTACACTTGCATACCCTTACTACCATGTGCTTCGGCCACTGGTTGTAATGGTGGAAATGAGAGGAATAAGGTGATAAGGATAGTGGAAAAGAAAGGATGGAGATGGTGGAGGTGGGCGGCTGGAAAGTTGGAAGGGAGATGATATGGTAGTGAGGAGATTCAACAGGCGGTAGATGGTGGAGGACTGGTGGAAGTAAAATAGTAATTTCACACAATTAGATTTGATTAGATCATTTAATGGTACTTTTTTTTTTGGGTCTAAAAACACATAAAATCAGAATGTCATAACAAATTTAAAAGAATTTAGAGGATATTTTGCTAATACAAAGAATGTAAATGTAATTTTCCAATAAAGTTTTGCTTCCCACTTGTTAATACTTCATAACACCACTTACAGTTTAACATTTTTGACTCATTACTTTATACATCATACTTTTTACTATATAAACAAAATAAATCTTTTTACGAAATAATGAGACAATCTGTACTAATCGATTCATCATATTAAAAAGTTCATTAAGAAGATTAAAACAAATATTATATTAAATATTTTATATATTACCAATCTATAACTTATTGTACTAATAGTTTTTATTTAGATGATTTAAAACTCCAAAAAAAAAAAATATGTTTTGAAGTAACCATATAAACACCGCATCATCTGGAAGAAACACTCGTTAATATACTCTTTGTCTTTTTTCTCCGGAGAGTGACCACCATGACACTTGTTCTAAAAGAAAAATGACACTCAAAAGGGGATGATTCTAGCAAGTCCACGAAGGTTTTATGTGGCTAATGACACGATACAATGATGTTATACAAATTTTATTTACATGCAAAACAAAAATGATTGATTAAAGTAAGAAACAATATATATCTTATATATTTAATTGGTTAAGGAACAATTTACCTTATTAGTGACTTAGAAAATTTTCCACAAGTCTAATATGGCAAGGGGTATTGGGATATATTTGAAAGACGAGGGGTTTTAAATTAGTTTGGGCGAAACAAAGGGACGTATGTGCACATCGACCCAAACTGTTACAATTATTATTATCAGATTGGAATTTTTGAATCTGCATAGAAGGGCGTTGTAGCCTCAAGAGTCTGCGATTCCACGAAGGAACCGGGGCCGCAAGAAGACGAGTTCTATTCACTTGACACATAATCTTTGGGAGGTGATCTCCTTTCAGCCTTAAACAAACCAAACAAAGATGAAGCGCTCCTTTTGAAGAATTTATTTGCCTGATATATTCATCCTGGATTCTTGAAGTGGATTTTTTTTTTTTGGTAAAGATCAGTTTTTTTTATAACGTACGGACAATTAAATCTTGGTGAACTTTGACGTTTCGTTGAAGCTCAAGTCTTTTCTGTGGTGTTAGCTTTCTTCAGTTTCTTCGACATTTTTAAAATATTTTTCTTTTTCGGTTTTTTCTTTTCTTTTTCCCATTTTCTTTAAGGTTCTTAATGCAAGTTTTTGGCTCTCTGCTGTCGATTGCGACGAAATTACTGTCCTTTTCTGTTCTTTCTTTATATTTTTATTTACTTTATTTCCCACAGTGCGTTATTTCTTTTTGGCTGCCCGGAATTTATCTGTTTTATGCATGTATGTGTATCTTGCAAAATTTTGAAAAGTCCAATGACCAATAACTCAGCCAGCATCCTAATAGTTGATCTGTTTCATTCCCATATACTGCCTTTCTTCACTTGTCTTTGCGGAATGTTTCTCTTTTTGTTGATTAGAGGTTGTGGTTCTGAAACTTCGTGCAGGATCTTTTTACCCTAAATGTACTTTGTTTTTGGAAGTACTCCGCAAGGTATGTTAGAGGGTTAGGTAACCTCTCGTAGGAACCCTAGGGAAACTGACGTACGCTGGCTAAATTAACATTGCTTGTGTGAGATGAAAGTTTGACTCTACCTTTGGGATGTAGTGAGCCGTGCCTTGTGATATATTGAATTTCTCTGGTGTTTCAGTAAGGATTACATGCTGCCCTGAGGAAACATTAGCTTGAAATGGATTTATCTTTAACTTTGCAATTTGAGATCAAATTTGCAGGATCCCCTTCAGCAGTGCAGTCGTTTTGGCTTTCAGGTTTTCCTGCTGAGGTTTGGTCTGATTAGTTGCTGCAGTATTGGTTCTTTTGCAACAGCTTTGCAAGCTTTATGGTTAGTGCTTTCTTCTGGTAATGTACAAGATGTGAGAGTGTGTGTGGGTGAGGGGTGGGGTGGGGGGAGCAGTGGCCATCCTTTTTATGGTAATCATTTTTCATTTCCTTTTCCTTCTTCAGGCGACCAATGAAAATCTCCCCCCGAATGTGATTAAACAACTTGCAAAAGAATTGAAGAATCTTGACGAGACACCTCCTGAGGGAATTCAAGTGGGTGTAGACGACAATAACTTTTCTATCATATATGCTGATATTGAAGGCCCAGGTACTTTAATCCTCTTAGACTGTGCCCCTCTTCAGTTGTAGTTTTTTTCTTTCATTGATGATCTTAAACCAAATTTGCAGCTGGCACTCCATATGAGAATGGTATTTTCCATATGAAATTGATATTATCTCATGATTTTCCACATTCTCCACCCAAAGGTTAGTTATCATTGTGTGCCAGGGTCTATTTCAACCGCCGCTTTTTTCTTGCCTATACGCGTCACTGTTTTTCTTTTTAGATGATTTTGTTGGTTATACTAGATTTTCTACTTGTAGATAAATGATTGCCTTACTTTATTTTGAACTGTGTTCTATAGTTGTTTCAAACTGGTCTAAGGAAGCTATCTTCTTTCTACATTTGGGCAATAAGTGCTGATTATGATATGTAACCGACCATTTTATTTTGTGCAGTTTGGTAATTTTTTTTGGGTTTGTTATTGCATGTCATTAGTGGTTATCTGGAAACAACCTCTATGTGTTTCCAACATATGGATAGGGTTGCGTACACTCCATCTCACCTTACCCCGCTATAGGCCGGAGCCTATAAGGTAATGGATAATGATGATGATGATGATGATGATGATGATGATGATGATGTTGTTGTATGTTGTTGCATGTCAACTATCTCCATGGTATTTATTTTTAATTCTTACATGTTGTGTCCTCCGTGATGTCTTCAAGAGAAGATAAATTGACTCATGGTGATAGGAAATACTGTTGGTGCCTTAGGAAGAGTTCCATCTTGTGTGTTCAGCAAGTGGTACAATAACTGTAGATTATCTTAAGAAAAAAATTATTGGCTGAAATCTGGATGGATGGAGTCTTTCCTTTCACATTGGAAAACCCACCTTCCAAAAAATTTTTTCCCCCTAAAATAGATAGTGTAACTATGAAGCGGACCTAATCTATGTGCGATGTTGGTCAGACCCTAGATCTCTTGATTTTCTAGGGATATGGTTTCTTGATCATTTTATGTGATGTTGTATAGGTGGAGGAGAATATCTAGGTGTTACTCGTCTAGTTTAGTTTTTTGAGCTTACACTGCATTACTGTTTGGAATTGTTCTTTGTGGCAGTCACATTACTCGTCTTTGAACATTCTGAGTGTTATTCATTCAGGTTATTTTTTGACTAAGATTTTCCATCCAAACATTGCTGCTAATGGTGAAATCTGTGTGAATGCATTGAAAAAAGATTGGAATCCTAGCCTTGGTTTGAGGCATGTGCTAATGGTATGTTCTTTTAACATCAATTTGGTCTTTCTGTTCAATGCCTCCTTCAGTAACTCTATGCATTTGATACAGCGATTTCATTTTCTATGCAAGAAAATCTGTATTTGACATTACCTTTTGCTTTCATGCTGATACCAGGTGATTAGGTGTTTGTTAATCGAGCCGTTTCCCGAGTCTGCTTTGAACGAACAAGCTGGTAAATTGCTTCTTGAAAATTATGAGGAGTACGCCAGACATGCGAGGTGAGTTTCATCGTAGTTTTACTACTTGTTAGAAGATTCTCGTTTTCTCTGTAAATATTATTTTGTTTCCTGCTCTCTTGTGTGATATCAGTATATAGAAATAAAACCCTTCTGACCCCCCCCCCCCACCCAACCACCAAATCAAAAAAAAGGATTTTTTTCTCTCTATCCTTCTGATTCAGCTCAGTCAATGCAACCATAAAGCATGCTTAGTGGACAAAATAATATGAGGGACATCTTGGCCTAATGTGTCATGTCTTGCATGCTCTTTGTAATTGATGAGGAAAAAGCTGGTAAAGGAGGCTAGTTTGTTTTCATGGTTACTGTAGATAGATACCAATTGGCCTTTGAGCCTCGCTTATTTATTAAAAGCAAAGGCTAAAACACACTGACAGCCTCTTGTCCGTGCAAAACTGAAGGACCTCTACCATGGATCTTTTTCCTTCCACTGTATAACCTGCGGGAATTGTTTTTCGTTTTATTTTTGATCCTCTTTATAACACCTGAAAGAGGGAGTTTTATGAGTTCAATCCAGAATTTCTCAAAATTGTTTTGCCCTTTGACAATCCCGGGGGATGGGGGTGGGAAACTAAATCTATCTTACCACATCTTTTGAATGTCTCCTTTTGCCCATCTTTTCTTGCTTCTTTTTCCAGTTAGTTTTTACCATATATCGTGATCTATGGAAGAAAACATTATGTAAATTGTTGCTATACAATCAACATGTTCATTGTCTATCCTCAGCAAGTCCTTGTTGATTTGATCAGATTAGATTTAACAATCTTGTGATCTTAGACTGAGTAGTTCCACAATGTAAAAAGGATGATTTATTTCTAATCCGCTGGTTAGTTTGTTTATATGACAAATCTGAAATCGAGAATTATTTTCAAAACCATGCTTCATCTTACAGGAGTTTGTGTAATTTTGTGGTAGAAATTTCTGTTTTGTTAAGATAACCGCTGCAATCATGAGAGCAGTATGTGGCATATTGTTGGTGTAGCTATTTGTCTGCAAATTCATCATATGACATTGAGAAGAGGCTGGAGCGGCCCTTAAGAAGGGTTGATAATTTTCTAACATTGGTTGATTTAGAGAAAAATAGATGGGATATATGTGGATGGGATACCACTATCTAATGCCTTAAGACATTGGTTGGATATGTGTCTCACCTTATGCAAGCCCACTATCAAGTATTTCAATATAGTATTTGAATAATCAACGTTACAGTGGGATAAACAATAGAGTTGTTGTTTTATTAGAGAACGTGGAATGAATGCAGAGTCAGATGGGTGATCTCTCAAATCTAGAACTCAAAAATGCTGAAAAAAATTAGCAATAAAGAATGCGAACCTATCAAATTAAGCTTCAGGAGACTGCTTCAAGCCATTAAGTGATTTCTCAAGTTTGCAAACTATACCTTTTTTGTTTTTGTTTTTTATAAAAAACAATCATTTTTTATTGATTTCTGCAAGAGTACATCCTTCACATCTGCTACAGAAGATATTGGTTCTATCTTCTATATGCATTTACACAAAACATACAAGTAGGAATCGCGCCTCTCCACGCACTGACACAATCTAATTTGCTTCATGGCTGTCCTGCCGAGTTCTCCATACCCTCTTTGTTTCAACATATGTGCATTTATTTCACCCATATTGTGTCCACCACCACAGAAAAGCTTAGCTGCAACATTCCTTATAGAATAGATTTCTCTATGGGGCTTCACTTAACCATTTGAACACTTCCCTATCGATCATGTAGTACGTTGTACCATATGTCTACATCTTTTCAAACCCAGGTGGTGGGTCATAGATGCTTTACTTTTTTAAATCAATTTTCCGATGTAAAAATGCATTCTGTTGAAGGAGTCAGTCAAAATTTACTGCTAACTGAAGAAGAACCTGTACTTAATTCAAATTTGCAACTGGAGCAAGTGTCTCTGTTTCATCAATTCCATATGGCTGAATAAATCCCTTGACAACAAGTCGTGTTTTGTGTTGCTGTATGATATCTTTTGCTTTATATATTATAATGAATACCTACTTGCACCCACCACTAACTTTCTCCAAAGCTCTCATCTCGTTCACAAGCGCCTCTCCTTTCAGGATTTTCCAAGGCATCTTAAATATTGCTTAGAGTCTCGTGTCTAATCAAGGTTAGCAATAAAGGCACACAAACCAACAGATAGCACATCACATGCACAAAACTGGATTCGAAGTACAAGACGTGATCGGTTTCCTAAGAGCAATTGTAAGAAAATATGGTAGAATAGAAGCAAACCAAACAAGAAAACGAGGTACAACAAGACTAATGCTTTCTAAGATATAACTGTAAGTGGGTGTTCTCAGTGAAGTTTAATGCAGATGGAAGTGTCAACAGGTACAAGGCACGACTAGTTGCTATAGGCTTCACCCAGGTATCTGGTATTGATTACAATGATACTTTTGCGCCAGTAGCCAAGTTAAATTCGGTAAGAATTCTCCTTTCCTTAGCAGCATGTTTTGACTGGCCACTACAACAATTATAAGTTAAAAATGCCTTTTTGAATGATGATCTTCATGAGGAGCTGTACATGGACCTACCACCTGGGTACACCAAGGAGAAGAACTTTGTTTGAAGATTGCATAAATCACTATACGGATTGAAACAGTCACCTTCAACGCGTGTTTGTAAAACATAGTGTGATCAGCCTGTGATTGTTTGAACCCTTGAGTTTTCACAGCCTGAGTAAATTTTCCAAACCACTCACGAGGTGACTGTTTCAATCCGTATAGTGATTTATGTAATCTACAAACTAAGTTTTTCTCCCTGGTGTACCCAGATGGTAGGTCCATGTACACCTCCTCATGAAGATCACCATTCGAAAAGGTATTTTTAACATCTAATTGTTGTAGTGGCCAGTCAAGACATGCTGCTAGGAAAAGGAGAATTCTTACCGAATTTAACTTGGCTGCTGGCGCAAAAGTCTTTTTGTAATCAATACCAGATATCTGGGTGAAGCCTTTAGCAACTAGTCGTACCTTGTACCCGTTGACACTTCCATCTGCATTGAACTTCACTGAGAACACCCACTAACATCCTACCGGCTTTTTTCCTTTAGCACCCAATTCCTCCTGAATCGCAGCTCTCCAGTCTTTGTTAGCAAGTGCTTCATCAGTATTCTTAGGAATTGGAATGTTAGACACCTTTGTCGTAAATGACGAAAACTTGGCTGACAACTTATCATTAGAAACGAAATTTGAAATAGGATGTTGAGTACATACTCTTTTCCCATTCCTTAGTGCAATCGGTATGTTCAAATCCGTTGAAGTCTCCAAGATATCTTCCTCACTGCAGGAACCGGTTCTGGAGATTGGCATCCTGGAGAAATATCAGTGTCTTTATCTACCTGAGTCTTATGCTTCCGTGAGTAGACAATTATGTTTGGTGTTGTTTTCGGAGGACTGAGAAGCTTTGTTGGTGAGACCGAGGGATTGAGTGGCGGTGGTGGACTGAGAAGTTTTGTTGGTGAGACCGAGGGACTGAGTGGTGGCGATGGACTCGCCTGAAGATCTCCCCCTGAAGCACTGTCGGGAATCATTGGGATGGGCAGTGGTTCATTTGGTGCTACGGTGGGAAATGGACCGAGAGAGATGGGAGGTGGACCCGATTCGGCCGAAACCTCCTGGGGTGAAGAAAAATAGGGCTCATGTTCCTTAAAATGTGTATCCCTGGTGACAAATACTCGTTAGAGGGTAGGAGAAAAGCATTTGTAACCGTGTTGGGTGGATGAGTAACCAATAAAGACGCACTTAAAGGACCGGGAATCCAGCTTAGATAAATTGGGAACATGATTATGGACGAAAACTACACAGCCAAATTCTCTAAATGGGAGATTTGAACCACTATGAAAGAGAGGATAGATGTGCTGAAAGACAGAGATAGGGGTCTTAAACTGAATGGGTTTAGAAGGAAGACAATTAATCAGATGACATGCTGTGAGAACCGCTTCGCCCCATAAATAGGTTGGCACGTGCATAGTGAACATTAGTGCCCGAGCTACTTCTAATATGTGGCGATTTTTACGCTCAGCTACACCATTTTGCTGTGGTGTGTCTGGATAGGAACTCTGGTGAATGATGCCTTCAGAAGCTAAGTAAGTATTTAGGACTTTGTTAAAATATTCTGTGCCGTTGTCTGTACGTAGGACTTTGATTGAGGTTTGAAACTGTTTTTATCATGAAATGAAAATTCTGGAAAACAGTAGATACCTCAGTTTTTCTTTGAGAAGATAAACCCAACAGACTCTTGTGTGATCATCAATGAAAGTGGTAAACCACTTGGCACTTGAATATTCTTAACCCGAGATGGACCCCAAAGATCACTATGCACGAGAAAGAAGGGAAGGGAATGAACGTGCGGTTTTGGAGGGTAGTCATGTCGGACATGTTTGGCAAAAGTACAAGCATCACAATTTAAAATAGACAATTGTTTATTATTCAAAGGGAATAACCGTCGGAGATAACGGAGACTAGGATGTCCCAGTCTTTGGTGGAGTAACAATACATCAATTTGTTTGGAATCAAAGTTGGTAACAAGAGGAGGATTAGGGATGTTAATATGGAATGCAAACTTTTTTTTTGTTATACAATTGTCTTCTTCAAAGTGATAAAGGCTACTCCTTTCTCTAGCAATGCCAATCGTCTTCCCCGATCCCTGCTCCTGCAAAACACAAAGTTGGACAGAGAACTTAGCAACACAACCAGAATCCTTTGTAAGTTTACTAATGGAGATCAAATTGCAAGTCAACTTTGGAACATAAAGCACTGTTTGAAGAATAAGTGAAAGGGCCACTTTCGCATATCCTTTTCCAACTACGAGTGCAAAGGTCCCATCCGCAACTTTGACCCTTAAGGTTTCGGAACTAGGGACATATGTAGTGAATAGAGATAGATTACCTGTCATGTGATCAGTGGTTCCTGTGTCTAGGATCCAAGATGATGTTTCCCCAAAATTAACCGTACCTTGATGGGAGTTTGTGTTGGCGATTTGTAGGGAAGAACTCTCATAGTAAAAAAGCAAACTATGGTAGCACGAAGCAGTGCGGAAGCTGAGTTCCGGGCACTTGCTTATGGTATGTGTGAAGGACTATGTCTAAGAAGGGTGTTGGACCAACACGTCTATATTGTGACAACAAAGCTGCGGTAAGCATTGCTCATAATCCGGTTCATCATGACCGTACTAAGCATGTTGAGGTGGACCGCCACTTTATTCGGGAGAAGATTGATGACAATGTTTCACTATGATCTATATTCCCATTAAACAGCAAGTGGCGGATGTTTTGACTAAAGGACTACATAGAACGGCGTTCGAGGGACTTGCAAGCAAGCTTCACATGGACAATATCTACATTCCAGCTTGAGGGAGAGTGTTGGAGAAGTATCCGGATTTGTCCGGTTGGAGATGACAGCCGGATGGAATTAATGTGGTTGATTTATGTTTATGGGTCCAGCTTTGATACCATGAAACAGTTCGGCCGACAAGTTTGAGAGGAAGAATGGTAATTTCTTGCAATAACTTGACAAAGAATTTATACCCCTAATTCACCTATCAATCCCATTAATTAAGGGATTTACCATAATTACAATAATTGCAAAAAAAAAAAAAAATCTGCACTATTAACTCTCCTAATCAATCACCTATAATCAAGGGACTATTAACTCTCCTAATCAATCACCTATACTCAGGGGACTATTAACTCTCCTAATCGATCACCTATAATCAAGGAATTACATTTACAACACAAATCAATCGCATTAATTCCATCCGGCTGTCATCTCTATCCGGACAAAATCCGGATATTTCTCCAACAATAACGGCTTGCTCTCTTTAGTTTGCTCTAATAGAGAGTTTGAACTTGACGTAGAAGTGATTGATAATGGAAGAGAAGAGATGGAGAAGACAAGATTGTTGAAATCTCAAAGTTTTGGAAGATTTGTTGTGTATATTGTAAAATACCAAGGCATGCTATTTATAAACCTTGGGTTGTGTTAAAAACCAATTTTAAAACTCATTTCAGCAGTTTTTGACACCTCCAAGTCAGTTGCTAGCCGTTCAAAGGTGAAGGGAGATGAACATTGGACCAAAAGATGCAAGTCAAAATGAAAAGTTCTGACTATTGGTACATCGATCGATCGCTGTAGGGCAGAAACTTTCAACTTTGCATCCTGCCTATATATAGGCAGGATGCCTATATAAGCATCCTGCCTATATAGATCGATCTATGTATCAATCGATTCATATTTGGACAAAAAGTTTCCAACATTGCATCCACACAACATCGATCGATCGATGTGATCGATCTATGTCCAACAGAACACTCAACTTTATTTCAGCTTTCACTTGGTTCAATCCAGCCTACACATGGATCGATCCAAGTGACCTTTTTCAAGTTCAAAGTGTTCAAATCATCTTTCAAACTCTCAAACAACATCATACACGTTTTTGTATAAGTTTGGAGCACATTTTAAAGTACTTTAACGTACTTTTCCAACCAGAATAATTAAATCAATATCAAGATTTTCATGATTAATTGGGAGAGACGAATTAGGCTGGTCGGCCTATCAAGGCGTCCAAGCCAAGTGCTTGATCAATAGGGACCTTTTAGGGACCTTTTTTCCTTTTGAGTTTGGTGTCCCGGAGAACACTACAATCCCCTTGTGACTTTGTTTTTCTGCATCTCCCCCTGAGCTCAAGATGTCTGCTGCTTAAAGGCACAAAAGCCAACAGATAGCGCATTATATGTGCAAATCTTGAGACTGGATATGAAGTACAAGACCTAATCGATTTCCTACGAGCAATAGATAAATCAATATCAAGATTTTCATGATTAATTGGGAGAGACGAATTACGCTGGTCGGACTATCAAGGCGCGCAAGTTGAGCAGTGCGTGATCAATAGGGACCTTTTTTCCTTTTGCTTTTGGTCTCCCAGAGGACACTATAATCCCCTTATGACTTTGTTCTAGGCTTGGGCTTCTTTCTGCTATCATCAGGAAGAAAATATGAAATAACCGAGGAGAATGGGTGAATCTTTGTATATTCAATGGTAAATGGGAAGGGAGATATATCAATGAAACCTCTGCTACTTTGATCTGAAGGGGTACCAGGAAGAGTCCTTGGGGTTAGTATGTTGGCTAAAAGTTGTCCTCCTAAAATGTATCAGAGATGCAGATAAGAGAATAATTTTCTTCTTTTACTTTCAGGCGGGCAGGGTTGTAGATGAAGTTGGCTGGTGCAAAGTAGTCTGGGCCAAAGGAAAGTGCCTAGATATTCTATCATCTGTGCCTTGTAAAAAGTGGTTGAATACAGTGGATAGGTTGCATGAACCGGTTGGTATCTGCGTAGTGTGTACTGTGTAGAAATTGTGAATGGGCCACGCCAATACTTACTCTCTGAGTGCATTGACTGTAAAACTCGGAAGAATTTGAAGAGGATGTTGCACGGTCTCCATGATAGCTTCATTTTTTTTTTTTGGGGGGGGGGGGATATGGAGTTGGTGAATAGTGCTCAATCTGTAGCAGGTTCAGCAGGTATGTGTGAGCAAGTGGAGAAATGTAGCAAACTGCAGAGCAAATTCATTGCTAGGTCAGAGTTGTAAATTTTCTTTTTTATTTGTAACTTAGAAGATTCAAGATCATAACCAAGTGGGCAAGGGAGTGTAGTTACATCCAAGATCATGTCTCAACATCCATTCCTGTCTACTGAGTTCCATCAAAGGAAAAATAACCCGCTTTCCTATCCTTTACAAAATATTTCAAGGTCAGACTATTAACTGCTATGGTCCAGTTGATCTTTCTTTCCTAACACAACCCTCTATGAACTATTAACTGCCATAATTTCCAAAGCTTTAGCTCTTGGACGTTTGCTCACAGTTGGACACATACTATTGTATTTTCTCTTCAAGTTTTCGGCTATCTTTTCTGAGAACAATGCCTTCTCAAACCTCCAACCAGCTCACCAGCATTAAAACTCCTACCACCTTTAGCTTAGGCTGTGTTCAGAAATCAGGGGTCATCGCCTTATACACGGTCTGAGCTCCCGCGGAGTATGTGGGAAAACAGTCTTTTTGACTCCAAAATCAGGGACATCTGCTTACTAGGATACCATCTTTGAACAGCAAGGAATCTGCTTCACCGCTTCATCTTTTTGACATCCACTTTGTTGATTGAACTGGCTTCTAGCTGCCAACTCTGCGTGCATTTTGTCGCTATCAATTGCAAACAGAACAGACATGGGAACTGGATCAGTTGCTGTCATCTTCTTCTGCAATTTCTGGTGGGAAGTTTTCCTAAAGGAAGTTTGATCTGTGTGGAAGGATTGTCACAATGGTAGGATGAATGGTCTCTTCTGTGATTTTTTTTTTTTTTTTTTTCCTTCGAGGCTTCTGCAAAGCTTGAAGGTTACTTGTATATGCGAAGTGGGAATGCCTGGATGGGGAAGAGGAAAGTTAGGCTGTGGTGTCCCCCCCCCCCCCCCTCTTTTTCCCCCCTTCTCTATATGGATGTATGCTTAAGTCTTTTTTCTGTGGAATGAGATGGAAGAGGTGTGGAATGAGATGGAAGAGGAAGTGAATGAAAAGGGATGTTCTAATTCAAATAAAGATTTTGGCTTCACAAAATTGCGAGCCCTATAAAAATACACCGCAAAATATACACGGTAAGTACACATAATTGTATACACAGAACACACATATTATTATACGTAGTGTGTACACTTAAATACATACAAATACATGTAGTATGCACCCTAGTACAATCACCAGTTCAGTGGCTAAGATAGCACAAGCAAATCTGTCTGTACTAGCTGCTGGCAGACTAGCAGTTGGAACCTTTTCTTGCTGTTGGAGGCTTGTGTACTGCCTCTATAAAAGAAGAACACACTTATTTGTTGATATAAGTTTGATGAGTAATATATTCTCGATTTTTTATATGGTATCAGCGCTATCTCATTCTCGTTCTTTTTCTTCTTGAGCATGTATTTTAAAGATGGCCACCTTCCAGCTGAAATCAGTGAAACTAAAGCTACTTCTACTTTGAACAAAAGGGCCTAATGCATCTTTTACCTTCTCTTTTGATGGAGACCTTATTATGGTTACAAATCATAAGCTTACTGGGAACAACTACCTGTCATGGAGAAGGGGAGTTGAGATGTTTATCATTGACATAGGCAAGGAAGACTATCTCTTTGGAGATATAGTTATTCCTGTCCTAAAATACTCAAAATTTAGGGTATCAAAATCAGAAAATACTTGGATAATTTCTTGGCTTATTGGGTCAGTGACCCCTGACATAAGTGATAACTTTATATTTATGCTATTGGAGCTGAGATTTGGGGGTTTGCAAAAGAAATGTACTCAAAGAAAGATAATACTTTTGAATTCTATGAACTTGAAGCACAACTTCAGGATATTAAGCAGGGAGATGTGCCTATGAATAAGTATTATACCCAGTTAACAAGAATCTGGCAATAGATTGATATTTTTGTAACACATCATCGGAAATGTCAAGCTGATGATAAGCTTTATGAAAACATTACTGAAATAAAAAAGGTTTTCATGTTTTTAAATGGACTACATAAAAATTTTGATATTGTGAGAATCATGATTCTTTGTATTAAACCTTTACCAAGTTTCAGAACTGTTTTCTCTGAAATAAGTGTTGAAATATTTGTCTCTAATATGACCGTTAGGGTCAAGGATGTTACCGTTATTGTTCTTTTGTCACTTCTCTCCCTTATGACCGTTATTCCCTCTTGTATCTCTCTACATATAATGTTTGGATCTCTCATTGTGATGACCAAGGGGCTGATGCCTTTTTGATTTAATAAAAGAGTTTTTCTTGTCTTTGTCTATATGGTATCAGAGCAATATTGCATTCTTGTAGTGCAGTTTTATACTGCTTACTGTAACTATATTATTTGAATCAAGTTTATCCTTGAATTGATTCTGAACAATCAGCTTCTTCCCAAAGTTGTTACGTTCCCATAAAGCGAAAGGGATTCTTGGTATTAATCAATCTTGGTTCGGTTTGAACCCTGCTTGTGAAAAATCGCAGAAGAGGAAGAAGCAGAGAAAACTGAAAAATTGTTCCACGGAAAGAAGGTGAGAGGAAGAAGAAAGTGGAAAGTGGAATATGTGGATACGGAAAGAAGGTTAAAGCAAAAGAAAATTACGAGGAGGTGAAAAGCGGAAATTACAAAGTGGGAATTTTTTTTTAGACAAAAGTGCGTTCACGTGCACTTTGATACGTGGCATACATGCATTTAATGCATGTTGTACCTCTTTACACGATACCATCTGAAAGTTGAGAAAGTGGAACTCTTATACCACAAGAACTCGACACGTTGCATTTTCAAACAACACAAAAATATTTTAACTTGTTTTTCGTGAAGCTTCCTGAGGAAGCTTTACATTGGCATAACACCAAGATTTTAAACTCATTTTCTAAAAAAAAAAAAAAAAACTCTCTCACTGCAACCTCATCCTCCTCTTGTACGATTTCTCTTCCTCACTAGCTCTTTTTTGAATCTCTGAGATTCAAACCTCATCTTCATCACCAGCTTACCATCCAAACTATGTGTGCTACGAGTACTCCCGTCTCTGCAACCCGCAGGAGTGAAGCTTCCTCCTCTATCACTACCCCTGTTCCTGTTGCTCCATTACCTTCTACTGTGCTTGATAGCAGTTCTGTCATAGTTACCAATCTCAAACTAACAGGCCACAACTATCTTGCTTGGAGCAAGGCCGTGGAAATGTTCATCATGGGTATAGGTAAGGATGACTACCTCTACGGTAACATGCAGACTCCTTTACCTACTGATGCTACTTATAGACAGTGGAAAACTGACAATGCCATGATCATGTCATGGTTAATCAGTTCTATGACTCCTGAAATAGGGAATAACTTTATTCTCTATTCTTCTGCGGCTGAAATCTGGAAAGCTGCCAAGGAGTTATTCTCTCAAACTGATAATGTTGCAGAGATTTATGAGTTAGAAACTCAGGTTAATGATCTTAAACAAGGAGATCTTTCTGTTAGCTCTTATTATTCGCAGCTGACCCTTCTGTGGCAGCAGATTGATACTTATGAAACTCATAACTGGGGTTTGCCAGCTGATGCTATGGCTTTTAAGAAATTCATTGAAACTAAAAGAGTTTTCCGATTCCTGCAAGGGTTGCACAAAGATTTTGATTCAGTTCGTAGTAGGTTACTTGGAACCAAACCGTTTCCTACTTTAAATTCTGTATTTTCAGAGGTTAGACTTGAAGAATCCCGTATTAGAGTTATGATGAGTAATGTGTCTCACTCTAATGAAAGCTCTGCTCTTACTGTTCAAACTACCCCAGATCCTTTGAAATCTGTTCAGCATGCATCTGTCAATACTAGTATTTCAGCCTTTACTACTTATAAAGGTCCTCACCAAAGTGGTAAACCATACTGTAAACATTGTAAACGTACTGGTCACTCATTTGACAATTGCTACAGTAGACCTGATGCCAAGGTACAGAGACCACATAGGTACTTTGGGAGTAACTGGCGCAATAATAAATGGAAATCTCAAGGTTCAGATCAATGGAGGAACAATGGATCTCAGGGATCGATGGCTCAAATGGTGAATCAAGTAAAACAAGAGGTGCATGGAGCTCATGAGGAACAGAGCAATAATCCTCCTCTTCAGCAACAAATTAACACTATCTTCAAGATCCTAGAACAGCAACAACATGAAAAGACTTCTATTACTCCAGTTGCAACCATGGCACATGCAGGTATATCTAACCATATATCT